>JAGFBZ010000602.1:372500-744892 GCA_018398805.1 Hirundichthys speculiger | reverse complement strand
GGAATATCCCACACAATGTTCAGGCATGTTCTCTCACTTGTGCTGCGACTGGACGTACGGTAATACTGTTATAATCCGGTTATAATCCCAGAGAATGACTGGTCCAAGATGGCGGCCGCATTTCTCGTTCCAAACAGCCAATGCGGCGTCTATCTCTATATATGTCTATGCATATCACTATCCGAGTGCCGCCAATAACACATTCAGACTGTCTGTCAGCTCAGGAAAGTAGATGCTGTCTTTCCTGCTGCAAGGACTTAATTTACTTTTATAACAAGAAAATAAAAACACCACAAAAAGTTTGATTTCCTGTTCTGCAACAAATGCATTTTGTTTAATAATTGAAAAAGTAAACAATTGCCTGAATATAAGACCGCATATAAAGATAAGAAATTATTACATTTAAAAAAAAGGCATAACATTTTCTTTTCATAGTATTGATTTCTTCATCTTGGAACACAAGACTTTAGGCTATTTAGAACTTTATGAATATTTCATCCACTTCTACCCAGATACCCAAGTATCCCAGATAAGTAACTACATTTTAAACTTTACTGTCTAATTTGAATTTATTACACAGATAAACATATATTAAACACAATGTCCAGTTTGAGATCAAATCTTATTCAAAAGTGAAATGTAGTTTATTTAACAGGAAAACAAGTGCGTCCGTCAAACATATTAGGGCTGCAGCCATCATAAGATAACCTGAAACAGGTACATAAATGACAATATGGTATGTGTTACAAAAGGCAAAACAACAGTCTGATAAAATGAACAACCTTCTCTCTAAAATTGCACACATGAAATAAATAAATGAACCATACTACAACATGAGGAGGACATTTTTCACAAAACATGATAAAACCGCCAGTGGTGAATGGACAGCTCTTCGCGCATACGGCCCAACACGCAACAGCACAACATTACGGAGGCATACGTTTACACTTTGGACTATTTCAGCAAACAATGCACACACATCCAGCAGCGCCATGCATGTGCTGAAACAAGCTCTGATATTCAATTCAATTCAATTCAACTTTATTTGTATAGCGTCTGTTACAATGTCAATTGTCTCTAGGCGTTTTACAGAGACCCAGTGATTTCAAGTGATTTTCAATAAAATACCAGCGTCTTAGTTTGGTAACATAAATCATAAAAACACAGTCTGATAAATCAGACCAAAGCCAGACAGACCACTAGCTGAAGTAGTCGGTCCACTTGGACTCTTGTCAGTACTAACCATGGCTGTTGTCTTTGTTTACTTCAAAAATCCAAACTGTCCGAAACTTGGCTGTTTCCGTTTGGACATTTTCAATATAATTTGAGGATAAGCCAAATATCATTCGGGTTCATTCCTTCAATTTCAAATACAGTGTACCACCAAAAATCCCCCCGGTCCACCCATTCACTCATGAGGAGTTCATGTGTGGCTACGTAAATCTAATAATTCTCCTCCAGCATCACCACGGCCATAACAGGAATATATGGAATTATGTTAACTAGTTGAGGCAAATGTTTAGAAATATTGGACATTAAATAGCACGTAAACACACACAGCCATGACATGTTTATTCTTTTTTTTTTTTCAGGAACCTCAATGTAGAGAAAATAAAATATATCTTAAAGTGGACAATTCTTTAGAGCTGACCCTGAATGTCTCATGGCAGGCTCTCAGGGGAGCTCAGGTCCCTCCTTAGCTCCCCCGTAATTCGAACCATGCAGCCCATTGTTGCTCATGTTAAAAGTTGTCTAGGGTTGAATAAAACTTGTTTTTCTTACCTAAACGTTGTCTTTTTCTACCCGGTTCAGTTGCTACATAGGCTACGTGATGTAAACAACAATAAATCCACGTCGTTATTTTCTTTGTGGATACATATGCTATTGGTAGCAACTGCTAACGCTAATAGCCTACACCGGTCAGGACGTGTCGTGAATATGTTCTCTCATCCAGCGTTGTCATGTTAGCGATCTGTTGTGGTCCGCCGGGCATACCGCTAATAACACGCTCCAGCAACACGATTGTTTCATGACAAATACGCCACGTTAATTAATAATCATTTAACTGCCCCGAGTCCTGACATTGGCTGCCACCGCCAATATCTTTACCTCTCTCAAGTAAACGCGGACCCAGCCTGTCAGAGAGCACCGACCTGACCCGAGACTTACTGTACCGATTCTGACCCAAACCCGGAGTCACGTCTTTTGAATGGACCCAAGATCCGATTTGGGTCGGGTCGGAACCTCTGGTTTTCAGGTTGTTCCGAAAACCTCTACTTTGATGGTTCTTATTTCCGATGACTAGTCAAGGAGATGAGTTTGTTTCTCTGATAAAATGTGTTCTGGAATGTAATCTGACATTTTTACAATAAAAGGTCTAATGTAGGTCCAATGCTGGATTTTGACAAGGAGAAGGGAAAAACTACCTTTTTCACAAGGACTGTCCTTTCAGGATAAATATCACTTTGATTATAAAAATAAAAAATTCGGAGACCCTATTAGTGTCAAAAAAACAAACAAAAAAGAAAAACCACTTGACTGTGTGGTGCAGATAATTTGATAGTTTAATTCATTTGTATTTTTCAGTCAAATATCATGTGGAAAATGTAATAAGTGGTAAACTATAGTTTAGCCTGGGTGATTTTGGAGCAACAGTGTTCCCTTCACCATCAATTAGCTCATTTAACAGAGGCTGTCAGGAAACACAACATTAATGAAGAAGGAGATTTAGCTTTAATCTTTTCTCACTAAATAGAATATGAGGAATAAGACAACGCTGGTATGTGAAGCCTTGGGAGATTCCAGCTTTCAGCATCCTTTTTTATTGTCTACATTTTTCTCATTTACCTTTTGCTACTGTCATCATAACTACAGTTGTTTTAAGGAGGTCCGTTATCCATTTGTTCTGGAAGAATATTTACAACAATGTGTTTGTGTGTACCCCCCATTATAGAAAATGTTGCTGGTATGGATAGACCAAAGGAATTATATTTATATATTTATATCCACCCAAGGTCGTGTCCTCTTCTAAAATTCCAACATTACATTTAACTGATAAAGAGAAAGATTTCTCTGATTCTGGTCAGAATCTGATGAAGAGATGTTATAATACATTTTATTCTACTTCAAATACTGAGTCAAATACATGTGCTTTCTTTGGGCATCAGTCAATAGCAAGTACCGATCCATTTTTCTTGTTTTGTTTTGTTTTGTTTCCAATTATATTTACCCCCAACCTTAAATGACAGATAATTTTTAAGGCAAACTCCATATTTCCCTGTTAAGTTCTTCCATCTCCCCCTTAAACTTAAACCGGCAGGAATGCAGGATATGACAATTTGACAGTACCAGACAATAAGCTTTAACAAAAACACCTAAGACCAAACATTAAGATAGGACTCCTGCCTGGTGCCCCTGATGGCATCACACAGTTAGATAGAAGGATTACATCATAGTATATCAGAAATGATGTCCATAGATGCTCTGGACAAAGAGATCCCTGTGACCTCTTGACCTCAAAGTGCCAAGTTTACCACAACACAGTCCTCATGTCCTTTCACAGCTCCTGAAATGTTTTATAAGACTTGCTTGTGTTACATTTAGCAACATTCATGCCACCCATGAAACAGCAACGAAGAATCCAGGTGAAATAACGGTATATTATAATGCTAATGCTACAGAGAAAGCTCTGTTCAACAACTCATGTCTCCATCAGTCATATCCACCTTATTCCTGGGGGTGCTACTGTTGACATGATTATGGGTGCAACTTCCTGTGAGACGCTGGAAGTAGCAGTAAGCCATTGGCTAACCATGGTAGCTGAGCATAGACAGCGAGAATTTTGCTTTCAGTTTAGTATATAAATGACTGTTTTCAATTCTGGCAGATATAGCATTTTCCTAAAATGTCCCTGTGAAGCTTGTACACCTGTTGTGGTGTTCATGACTGTACTAACAATCATACCAAGTTAAAGAGTTAAGTTTAAGACCAAGCTAAATCTGTTGCTTCAGCAGCAGTGTTTTGAACATGCACTTAAGACAAAAAGAGAGTTCCTGTGACAAGCAGTACAGTTTCCATCACCTACTTACAGATGAGGAATTAAAAAGGATGAGGCTGGAAAATCTATACTCGAAAGAAACCATCCAGAGTTATGATGTTTATTTCAGATGATGTAGTGGCAAATGCAGTGACAGGAACACAAAAAAGCTCAGGGTTTCTGGACGATTTATGTGCTGGAGATGAGGTGATAACCCTAACCCTGCAGCTGAAATAGTGGAGCCATCACAGAAGAGGTGACATAACTCTTATATTCTTTGAACCTTGAAAAGTTTGGGGGTGCCCTCTGCTGATGGAACTCTGATGTTGATGAGCCTTCATGAATGTGGTCTGCTTTATGATGTTTAAAATGTATTTGCTTTATGCTGGAAATAAAGTCTTAATACAAAACAGCAGTTGAACACTGTCATTACAAAATGCAATTAAAATTATTAATAAAACTGCCTTAACTATCGACATTTACCTTCCACAGTACTGCAGCAGTGTGGCTGAAAGATCTGCCTTGTCCTGCAGTACATGAACACTGTGCTGTTTGTACTTAACCTGAGGTTGAAACTAAAACCCACCGCTGTGAAGATACTGACTCACCTCAGAGCTTTTCAGATTGTTCATCTCTTCACCGTCAGAGGCAGCCGAGTCAGTAAAGTAGCTAAATATACTGGTAGAAGTTATCGCCACTTCTTCACGTCGTCCTCCCGTCCCTCAATAGCAGTAGGCACAGGTATGATAAATGTCACGTTTGAGCAGTGACAAGTGGTGTTTTATGTTCCCAACGCCCAAAGAAAGAGGATCAGCGCGAACTCTCAGCATGTAAACAAACGCCGGTTCCCGTACACCCCGGAAGTTGCGCCCATAATTCACACAAAGCCTCATGGGACCTAAGTTTTTCGTGTTCTTTTATCTGGTGTCAAGAAGAAACTGAAAGCAAAGACCAATAGAAAGTTTAATACACAAAGATTAATCCAAAGTTTAATATGCCATGCAGAATATTTAATCGGCCGAGTTTGGTACACTCTTGCAACACCACAGAAAGATATGAGGAGAGTGCACAAAGACTGTCAGACTGTTTTTTGTTAAACTTTTATAACTTCAGTAGGGGGGTCCTTGCATTCTTCTGCATAATTCTCCTTTTTTTTTAAATCCAGATGACCGGCAGCTTTAAATCACAAGTCCAGACACATGTTGTTGATTGTTTCAGTCCAGGAGCCAAAATTTCATTCAAATGTGTTTAATCTGTGCAAGCCACAGACTGTTGGTAGTCAGTCAGGAGGTTATAAGACAGCAGAAGCTTCTGAGCTAATTATGAAATCCTAACAGGTGGATAAAGACAGGAAGTTGCAATTTCTAACCTCCTGTGCTGGCTGGCTGTTTTTTTCACTTTGTATGTCAGCCTTCCCACTTCCCTACAGGGCAAAGAGGTAAAAAAAAAAAAAAAAAAAAAAAAAAAAAGCTGTTGTAATGTCTGTTTTCGGTCTCCTGTTTCCTTGGTTTGACATGATGCTGAGAGAGAATTACAGTTCTTTGGTGAGTTTCCACCTTTAAAAGGTGTTCTGCACTCTTTGCTCCCCTAAGGGGCTCGAGAGCACCTGTTCTCCAGCATTAAAGTTTAACAGCAGTTAGCACCCCTCCCAAAAAAAAGTCAAAGCAAATACATTTTTCTCAGGTTTTTCCTTTGCTATTAGTTTCCTGGTATGAGCGTGTCAGTGGCTTAAAAATATTATGATGGAAAACAAAATGCACATATAATACATTTATAGAAAATCTAAAAAAAAAGTCGCCCACCAAACATTGCAGGTCGAAAAGACGTGCAGATGACGTCAGTTTTAGGTCGGTCCGTCAGAGACCAGATCTCGACGTCTATGGAACGTAGAAAATAGGTCGAAACTTCGACGTCAAAATATGACCCTTTTTAGACGTCGCTATGACGTTCAGAATCTGGACGTCATATAAAGACCAGATATAGACGTCGGCTCAACGTGCATAATAGGTCGAGATGTAGACGTCATTATTGGACCTTTTTTCGACATTTGCGACGGACCGGCTCCCGCACTGTGCGCGCGCAGTGCGGACCGCACGGAGTCCGCACGGAAGCGCTTAAACACGCGCAGACACTGGAAGTGATTTGGTCCGACGAGGACCTCATTTCGACGTTATATTGACGTCCACTTGTGGACGTCAATATAACGTCCACTTGTGGACGTCAATATAACGTCCACTTCCACAAGTGGTCACCAAGTTCCAGACACCTTATGCCCAATGTGATTTTTCCCCGCCTGAGAAATGAACTTTTATCCCTACTTTTATTGCGGGGGAGAGGCTCCCGCATTGTGCGCGCCGCCGCACACACGCACACCACCGATCGGACCTCATTTCGACGTTATATTGACGTCCACAAGTGGTCACCAAGTTCCAGACACCTTATGCCCAATGTGATTTTTCCCCGCCTGAGAAATGAAGTTTTATTCCCACTTTTATTGCGGGGGAGAGGCTCCCGCATTGTGCGCGCCGCCGCACACACGCACACCACCGATCGGACCTCATCTCGACGTTATATCGACGTCCTTAAGTGGACTCATCTGGACACCGCTGTCGACCACGATATGAGACTCAAATTATCTCACAATCCACGTTGTTGCATATCACAGCTGACTGTAAAAACACCCTCTGCTGCGAGGTAAAACCCTGGTCCACGCTGAATGTGTTTAAAGAGTATTACTGGAAATGTAAGTATTTTGAGGGTTCTCGTACAAATTACGGGGCTAAATGAAAATGATATTCATATAATGTAATTAAACATTTGTGTTTGTATTTTTCCCTCCCATTCGTTGGTTTTAATATTGAAAACATTATTTTCAGGTTAGTACTGCCCCGACATACCCTTCAACATCCCACCATCATTTCATCTTTCAGTCTCTGAAACGTGAATACTTAGATATCAAAGGGAGAGCCTGCAGCGGAGCATACCAAAGCCATGATGGGGGTGTTGCCTTCTTCGCAGTGATGGGTGCCTCCGCGGCTATGGTGTTCAGCGGTAACTATCAAAACAGTTTTCATTCTTTTCTAAGTGTGTAATATCAAACTAAAAGAGTTAGGATTTTTCTGCTAAACGTCTTTTACGTGGTATTAAATCCCACAAGATGCTTTGAACTGTCAATCTTGGTGCTCCTCTTGATTCTCATTTGAAGCCAGCTTGCTAATATTGCTAAGCTAATTGTATGCTAATCGTAAGCTAATATTTATTTTTGTAGAAGTTTTCTACGAGAGTTCAGTTACAGGGACATGGTGACAATCCACAACTTTTTTCTAGATGCTGTCATGAAGGCCTACCCCCTGGCGACTGAGGCAGAAGTAAAACAAGTCGTGGCCGACCACCTCAAACATGCACCAGCCAGAAGGGGAGGCCTCAACACCTAGTTTAACTGGACTTGTGGTTCATATGCAGATGATGTGGTACGTAGTGTAGAGATTATGTAAATAGTTTAAATCATTGTTAATTTCTAAATGTGTAGTCTTAATCATTTTTAATATGTAAATTCTGTATAGTATGACAAATGTTAATATGTAAATAGTGTGAATCAATATTAATAAAGTTGTTTTTTGCCTTTCTTCCTAATTCTGTGAGCTATCAACTGTTGCAACACGGGTAATGGTTATATTATTTTGCACTGCATGTAATGCTATAATTTTACTGAATGTGTTAATTTTACAGAATTGTTACATTTAAAAGAAATTGCAATGTAAATTTGGTTTGGTTTCTAGTTTGCTACCTTAGAGTAAATTACAGAATAGTCCAGTTTTAACACTTTAATGAAGGTAGTTAGTGGACGTTAATCCAGCCCCGGATGAATGGAAGTGGACGTCCATAAAGCGTCGAGGGAAAGACGTCCACACGACGTCGGGAAAAGACGTCAAAAAACATTTCATTCTGCACCTTTTCGAGACGTCCATAAAGCGTCGAGGGAAAGACGTCCACACGACGTCGGGAAAAGACGTCAAAAAAACATTTCATTCTGCACCTTTTCGAGACGTCCACAGGACGTCGAGGGAAAGACGTCCACACGACGTCGGGGGAAAGACGTCCACACGACGTCGGGAAAAGACGTCCACACGACGTCGGGAAAAGACGTCAAAAAAACATTTCATTCTGCACCTTTTCGAGACGTGATTCCGACGTCGCAAAAAGACGTCAAATAGACGTCTTCTGAACCATAAATTGCGCAGTGGGCATACACCAGTGTCACATAACGCTGTCTTAGACGCAAAACAAGGTGAATTCATAGCCTCTGTTTCAAACACTTGTCTGTTTTGGGACTAATCCATTTCTGTGGAAGCAGCAGCCGTGATCTCTTCTCCTTTTTGTCTCTCCTGACAGTAGTTCGGAGGTGGCACTGACCAGATAGATGCCTTTAAAAATTGTTCTTTATATGTGAACAAAAGAAATGTATAAAAGTTAAAGCTACCCTGGTCTGTCTGTAGGCACCCTACAGTATCACTTAAGTGAAATGGCACTTTTGAGTCTTGTCAGGGGCTTAAAATAGCAATTTATTTTGACATGGGTCTATTGCCTCCAGGGCTAACATTACTTCTTTTTTTAATTTTGCTGCAAACATATATTCCATTCTAACTAAAAACTGCTATGATTCATGTTATTTTGGTCCCTAACAAAAGTTTCCATATTAATATATGGAGTAACATTGATGAGGAAAAACTATTTTTGGTTCATAGAGCCATCAAAAGATAAAAACCAAAGTAAATGAAAGATTGGAGATCTTAGTTCTCATTTTATCCAGTTGCCTTTGAGCGATGCATTAAAAGTGATTGCCTTTGCTGTACAGTCATGGTTACAGATTCTCTCTCTCCTCCTAACCCAGAAACTGTATTAAATTGAGTGCACTTTATTTGCCACAAAAAAAGCAGACAAAAACTAAGTTAAAGATTAATTTTACTGATAGTACTCTCAGATACTAATCAGATATTCTTACCGCTCCATTCTTGTGTACCTTATCATTCCAGAAAACGACTCCTCCTTTCAAACTCATCAGGTGACGTCAAACTCTTTCATTGACATTTTCTGCTCCTCAAACAAACCGAGTTATTATTCGAAACATATTTTTCTCATTTGCTCATTGTGCCTTTAGGAGTCCGTTGCTGTCCAGAAACTATCAAAAACACATTAAATGCGTCAAACCACTGCCCTGGGTGACATGCTCCTTCATTAACTTGAGCCAATGCAGACCATTTTGAATTAATGCCACATAAACTGCCACAACATAGAAGGAGAAAAATTGGAACTCTTGGAGTCGAGGTTGACAAGCAGTTTTACAAAGTTGACAATGAGCAAATAGTTTTTTTTTAATTGACTCGGTATGACTGTTATTATTCAAAGGAGGACAAAGTATATTTAGAGAAAAGTACAGCAAACACTGATAAAGGCTCATGAGTAATTTAGTGTCGTGTACAAAGTTTGGGTAATAAGTGGCAGGATGGGTTTATATTCAAGTGAGCAGGCCTGAAGGACGAATACAGAGCTTTATTTTCTGCCAGTCACGAACCTAAATGAATGAACAGAACTGGATTAAATAATTCGGTTGAATTTGATTATGACTTTCAGCATACCGCATGCAAGAAGGAGAGCTCTCTGTCCTCAGTTGCTCTTGATGAAAGCAACACTGGACCTTGACATCTTACGTTTCGTGCGGTGTCGTGCTTCTACGGGTCATTCACAACTCTGCGAGTTCTTGGGATTCGCACATTTCAAACACCCGCGGGCCGTCGCTGAGCCCAGTGAGAGCTGATCCATGTCAGACAAATGCCAGACACCACTAGGACGAAGGTTGTTCAATGTAGTTTCACTTTCTCCGGCTTCTGAGTCCTTCCAAAAACAAAATTTACAGCGTCGCTCAAACAGGACATTTTCTGTCATCTGTCCTCGTGCCACCTTGGGGACAACGACAATGCAAAGACATTTTCTTGAGAACTTTGAATGTGTTGTTTTAAAGTGACTTTGAGATCATTCTTCCATGAGTTTCTACATAAAACCACTTTGTGGCGGTACTTTTTGTAAGTAAATACATTTATAAGCATTGATTTTGGACTATTACCCCAAAAGGCTTGTCCGATTACACAGACTGGGACTGTCATGACACTGCTTTTGAATACAAATACGGTGCAGGTAAAAAGGTCTCCACAAAGATGATGAGATAATGAGGAAAAGCACTTACCAGGGATACCAAGTGGCCAACGGCAACACCGAAGAAACTAATGGGATTTCTGGCAGGTACCGGTAACTTTATGTGTTTCGTACACATCTGATCTGTGTGATAGTTGTGCTTTGGGGCTGCTTCTCTTCAGCTGGGCCAAGGGCACTAGTAAAGGTGCACGGGGAAACAAACGGCTCCAAATACCGAGATATTTTGGCACAAAAACATCCCCACTTCCTCAAAGAGCTGAAAATAACATGACAGTGACCCCTGAGCGCACAAAATCAACCACCATGCACGCATCTTAAGTCACATCTCATGCGCCGGCAACCCGAGTTGCACTCTTGCTGCTGTTATGTAAGCTCAGGCGCCGCTCGGTCCAGCATGTCAAAACCAGCGGGCTGAAATTGGGGGCACAGCTTTTATTACAGGATGTCAGTATGCGAATGCAAAGACACTTGGGGCAACCCAGTCGTACTCACCAGGATGTGGGGAAAGGCTCCTGTTCTAGGTTTAATTGTGTATTACAAGCATGGAATGATCACAAAGTCGTGGTGTGCAACATGAATAGTGAATGTTGAGGGTGCTGGCAGGTACATAAATAACAAAAGGTTGTCATAAGCAGAATAATTCAACAAATTATATCCATCAATGAGCAGAGCCAGCTGCTAGAATAAATTACTAATTAATACTTTTATAATATGAATAATATTGTAATCTTATTAAGAAAGTATGTACAAGTTAAATGCCTTCTCGTTGTGAACTGTGTACTTGGGGAATAGCACAACCATATCAGAGTCCATGGAGTGAAAATAATTATATATGCCAGTAATAAAGCCGGTGTATTGTCCCTGAGCGTCGGGGAATTTGTCTCTAATCCTCCAGACACGTCAACCAGGAATGACAAGATGGTGTTTTGAGCCCACAGAGCGGCCTGCCAATAAATTAAATGCCTACAGGCAGCAGCATAGTGGTACTCGCGGGCTTTCTGGCATGGCCACGTGGAGTCATCTTGTCCCTATAATGCCTGTGAATCTGCAAGCAGCCTTCACCCGGGCAGTACGGAGAAAAATGTGGCATCTTGTTAATACAGTTGTCTGGCCTGACTACAACATTTCCGCTCCCGGTCCGTAGGTATGTCTCTGTAAGAAGTACACCAATGCATTCAAGGAGATCCTGCTCGTAGTGTTGCACAAATGCTCCCTACTTCCTGCTTTTTTTTTTTTACTTGCACTAATGCACTCAAGCTTGAGGGCACCCGAGAAAGTACGGTGCCATCTAGCGGTTTTAGCTTGAACACATATCTTCCACTGGGATACATTAGTATAATATTGCGTCACCCAAACCCAAAGAGCAACTTGGTCATTGGCAATGTGGCACAGTGCTCATGCTCCAGATAAATGTGTTACAGTTCTTCCAAGGAAAGAAAATGCAACATATTTTGGCTTCGCAAAGACTACATTTACATAACTGCACCATCTGGTCCAAGCACTCTAAACCATCTGCTTTGTTTCACACTCAACATGCTGTAAAGGGTTACCATTTATGAAACTAGGCGGACTGCTAGGTTGTGAGCCGAATCCATGTTAACTTTTTGGACGAGTTTGGATCGACCGCCAGAACGTCATATCAGCAGTTAGTTGAATGATGGCGTGTAGCTGGTACATCTATCGTCTGTTACGAGCAAAATAATTTCTCTCTACATGGTGAACCAGATTAAGCCTTTAGACACTGGAGTTTTTTCAAAAAAATATACAATTTTGATATCAAGAATTTAAAAGGCTATAGCTTGAAAGCAGTTTGAGATAAAGGTATACTGTCAATGAGAAAATTGTTCAGAATGACTCAAAGTCTGTGTTGGGAATGAAATTATTCATATAATTTGCATATTGTTATGTCACAAGGTGACATATATTGGAAAATGTTCAATTTTGATATCAAGGTTTCAAAAGGCTATAACTTTAAAGTTGTTTGAGATAAAGGCATACTGGAAATGAGAAATATCTTCAGTATGAACCAAATTTGGGAATGGAAGTAGATTTGTCATCTAATTTGATTATTGTAAAATCACCTGCCCAAACCAGCCCAGTAGTCCTCAATTTTAGATTTTCCTTCAAGCCCCATTCACAATGAAAGCTTTCATTACGGGGACAATCTCATCATAAAGTCTTGAAATCTGGAGTGTGGTTTCAAAATGTACCTTTCAAAGAACTAGTGGGTATATCTATTTGTTTGATTGGTGATGAGGCTCCAGAATTCATCATTTGAAAAAGGGATGAAATCAAGGGGCTCAGAATTTGTCAGATCGTCTCCTCTTCCTCTTCTCTCAAGAACTCTCAATCATCATCATCATCATCATCACAGTGATTTCCGGTGCGCCTTAGCGATGTGTTTTCTCTCGCATCTGCCAGGACAAGCGCGGTTGTTTACACCCTCGCTACATTTTTCCATATTTGCGGTGTTATGACCCCCCCAACACCTCAACCTGCTTGGCGATCACAGAATGCTTCCACCCCGGCCAGACTGAGGTGAAGCATCCGATATACAATGTGCTGATTGTGGACTATGATCGTCACTACTAATGTCAGTTCCTGCTTCACTGGACAACTCTGTCTGGCTAACTCTTTGGAGTTAGCCAGAACCTGATAAAGTACTTTGTGGATGGTAAACAAACCTCTTGTTATCATGAGTAAATAAAAAAAAACACTTTTTTGCTCTGCTTTGGTCTCGCTACGCTCAGCACTACTACCACTGATTCGCCGCACTTCTATGTCCCGGAGGGTGTTTTACCAACTATTTTTACGCTAAAACTTTGAATTGCACCACCTCCAAAAATGGTTCTTAGATTACAGGCACACATGTCCACCATCTTCTGGTGAAAAGTAGTAACAAGATTCGGCACCACATTTGTAGATACAGCCCGTTTTATTCAGCAATGTTACTTGTCGAAATTTTGCAACTTGGCACTTAAAGGGCTTATAAAAAGGAGGCTATTTATCAAAAGTGAAATAGAGAAGAAGCAAAAATTATTTTCGTATGTGCTGATGGATTTGAACCATTTGCATTTTCTTCAGGACATTCATCACAAATTCTTGAGGAGCATATTTAAGTTGTAATTGTAGCTGTAGACGCAAAATATCTCACAGAAGGCCAGAAAAGGCAGATTTGTAAAATTAAGCAGATTTTGTATTAAGATCTATTTGTGGTAAACCGTTATGGTTTTCCAACCCTTGCTATGTAACTTATATTGTATGAACCTCATCAGTAGTGAAAGTGAAAGAGGGGAAAAAAGTGTGGAACACACAGTCACTTTTTTAAAAAAAACTGTCAAAATGCCAAACATTTTTGACATTTAAGTGCAACTCCACCAAGCTGCCACATGCATCATAAAAAAGAGAAACACCTTCTTGAACTTCTCTGGGAGGGTCTAGCTACTACTTTACCACTGTAAAGTGATGTACAATGGTGAAAAAAAAGGGTGATTGGACATCCCAACCCTCTTTTCCATCAGACAGTTTCAATTATTTGGACTTTTCATTCAGAGGTTAGACGTGGAGATCTGCTCCACTTAAAACAGACACATGGTTTCCATCCCATTGCACTTGGCTGCAGCAGAATTTCTGGCGTTTGCATCATTTCAGGAGAATAAAAAGGAAAACAATGAAAAAAATGCATCCATTATATAAATAAATCAAATGAAAAGAACAAAGACTGAGTTGAGAACATGACCACAAGCCCGTCTGAAATATTGTGGCCTGGTTTAGATATAGCACTTGGCAAAAGCTGAGTGCCAATCAATGCTGTTTAAAGGTTTCTGTTGAGCCAGTATGAGTAAGAGCTGTCTTTCAGCCAATAGGGGTTTCTAGCCCAGGGCTTGAAACTTGAAAAATGCATTTGAATTTCAAATGCACAGCCACTGGACCCACAGTACAACATCATCCACAACATGAGGCACTTGAAAAAAAATGTAGCTGTTGCTATTTTCCTATTCGAGGTAATCATTCCAATAAATCGGAGATTAAGGAGAACGAATCATCTGTTGCAGGTATGATGTAAAGCTATTGTGGATGCACATCGACAGAGAGGAATACAGCAACAAAAAAAGGAACTGCAGTTGAAGAAAAGACCACCTTGAAATCAGATTAAATGACCACTTCATAATCTATTACCTGTCAAGTGGTGGAACAGAGCCATCGAGCCTCAGTTACCACAAGGAAACCATTTTAGCTTGGTTTATCTTGTGCTAATACATGATATACAGCATTAACTTCTATTTAATCACAAATTAGCCAGAGGAGTCGCAGATGAGCTAGAGCCAATCCAATTTACACCGAATACATTTTTTTCTGATATATATTTGGATATTTTAACATGGAGATCAATAAATATTGGATATTGATTCTAGAGCCAGCTCCACTTCAAGTTTGGCTTAAAGAGGAAACTGGATGTTGCACACGCAGCAGCAGTAAATAATAACACTAGTCAAGCTAAAAACAGAATACACTTGAATCGTCTTTCAAAATTATGATAATTATCAAAGTTGGACATTTTCAGTCGAACATAATTAATATGGGTGAATATTGGCAAGGACCTCGCAATAAGATATGTATCATGAGACTTGGATCCTGATACAATATTATCTTGATATCGTGATATCACGATATATTGCGATATTCTACCCAGTTAATATCAAACTTAAAAGTAGAGATGAAAAATCAAGTTGCTGTAGATGTTCATCAGATAATATTGATCATTCAGAGGACAAATTGAGTCAAAACAATTTGCTTCAAAACAACCTATTTATTGTTTATTATTAGTGTTTTTGCACATTTAAATTTTTTAAACAATTTAAATGTGAAAATAAACAATTTTCCTAAAAAATCGATATTAGGAGCTGAAAAATCAATATTATATTGGGCAGCCAAAAACCGCGATATATTGCCAAATCGATTTTTTTCACACCCCTAATAATTAATACAAATTGACTCCCATCATCTTAATTCATGGCAAAGGCAAAGCTTTTCTTATACCTTTTTTATTCTACAAAATATATCTAGTTACCAGTCCAATGAAGTTTCAGAGCTTCACACGGAGGAACTAAATTATGAATTCACATTAAACTTGACATACCAAAGTCTCGTCAGACTCCAGAAAAAGTCATTTCCCAAGGATGGTTCCACGTTTGAGTTCAGCAGGGTGTCAACTTGCTTTAATTATTTGTGATTGCAACGCCATTGCCGTGGTCCGCTCTAATTACAATCTGGCCATGACAACTGCTCAACTCTCAAATTGAATTCATTTTATTTAGCTCATTGCCAGTCACGCCAATATCCACCTACCTGTCTTTCCTAATTTTCTCCCCTTTAAAATGTCACCTGAATGTTCACCCTTGCTTCAGGCTGGGTATCATTATCTCGTCAAGCCCAGGAAAGTCACGCTGCGCCACTCAGTGTGTCTTCGTACCATCTGTCCTTCAGCATTTAGAGTCTATCCCAAACCTGATCTCCAACGACATGTTTGTATTCTGACCATATTGTTGACTACTGGGTCAAAGGCCATGTATTTTACTTTTATCGTAAGGTCTGAGGGAACAAGTAGATTTTATGAGGCTCATGAAATCACTGTTGAATGGTTCAACTTTACAAGTAATATCAATGGATCGTTTAAAAGAGGGGAAAAAAGGATGATGCACCTGTTCCTATTAATCACTGGTACCTCAGTGGATTAGCTTCTGAGACTGAGTCACTCAATTTGCTTAAAGCAAGTTGCAACTGCATTCATCTTTCTGTGGAGTTCATTGTTGGGATTTTACATTTTTTTAAGACTTAAAGAAACAAAAAACATTTTCATCATCAATGAAGTTCAGTTTCATGACAGTTGCTGAAGTATTTGCTGTGTGTTTTGAAATGTCCACAGAATAAAAGCCAGAACATTTACAACATGCAGAACATCTCCAGAACATTGTTGGCCAACATGATCATGCAGACGTCTCAAATATTAAGTACATGGTGATAGCATTCAAGTGATCTTCTTAGCAATCCAGAGACAAAACACCAGCAGAAAATGTATTGACCTCACCAGACCAGTCTTCCCTGGTACTGGGAGAAACCGCAGATCTCAACCAGACATCTGCTTTGCCTCATTCTGATAATAATGGATAATGCCTCTGGTCACCCATGTGGTGTGAAATGCCATTGATCCTATTGGCTCTGATGATTTCAAAGACTGGCTGGTGGCTGTAATCTCACCACAGATATTGCCTTAGGTGAGAAAAAAAACCTTTATCTCACTGCTGATGGTCCATAGCAGAGCAAAACGGTTACATTAGAGGGGAATGGGTGGATATTTGCTTTTAAATTCTATCTGTCTTCTATCATTTACTCTGTAATCTCGCAATTGCTACCACTGTTGTGATACCAGATATGTTCAAATACACCGTGTAACATCTGAGATATACAAAATTTCAATTACCTCCACCAAGAAGGTAATGTTTTTGCCTGTGTTTATCTGTCTGTTTATCTGTTTGTCTGTCTGTCTGTGTACAAGATAACTCAAAAAATTATGGATGGATTTTGATGGAATTTTACGGGGTTGTCAGATATGTGAAAAGGAAGAACAAATTTCATTTTCGCTGTGATTTGGAAGAAATCCTGGATTCTGGATCACTTTCAAATTTTTGATAACATTGCGGTCAATGGCGCCAAAAATTCTGTTTCTCAATATCTCCGTTAATTATTGCCCAAAACTCATGAAATTTCACTCAGGGATTGACAATGGAAACCGCTATCAAATTTCAAAGGCTGCTCTGGATCTGATCCAGAAGGCGGATTTTATCACAATCTGTAAATCGCTATATGGGAGAATTGTTGTGCTTGGCGGAGGTCTGCGCTCTCCGAGTGCTTTTCTAGTAAAATATGCCATTTTCGAGGAAGAATCTTAAAAATAGGTCTAGTTAGGAAGTGGTTAACGTCTATCCCAGACATTCCCTCGTCAAACTGGTGTTATAAAGACTCTAGTCTCTCTTTTTACGGGCAGGAGAGGATGGTGCAAGAGTGGAATTGATGCAAGGCCTTGTTTTTCTTGAAGCTTTGGAAGAAGCCCAGTTGGTCTGAGGATAGAAGGATGGGCGACGTAGTAGTTAAATGTATAAACAACCTCACTGTAGTTAATCTGGGTCTTTCAAACTACACAACAAATTTACAGTCTTGTTGCCCTACTTGTAATAAGTAGTGACCCATTTCAAGATGAGGTTCACAAAAAACAATGATTATCTGCTTCTGCAGAATATAGGAGCTCCTTTTGGAGCTGCTTTGGAAGCAAACAATGCCATTGAAAGTCAATGGTCACAGCTTGTTGAGTTGATTAATAGGGGATTAATATGTGCTAAATTTAAAGACGGTCAACAGTGAAGGGGATAACAAAAGCTCACCGCTTTAATTAATCTGATGCTAAAACCTCTCTTGATTCTTTTTGATATAATTTCATAAAGCACTCTGTCTGAATGAATAATTAATATTTAAAACACGTAAAACAATAAAAGAATGCTGGTAACATCTTAGCATTTATGTGTTGGGCTCTCTCAAAGTCATTCCCTGGTCGTGTTGCTATTCATAGCATGTGTGTATGAGAAACTAAAGTCTCTGATCAGTTAAATGTGCCTCTCAAGATAACCGTGTTAATTACAGCGGTGTTTGCGGAAGTCTCTGCATCACAGCGCACCTGGGAATTCAGGCAGAACGGTGGTCCAGATGGGAAAAATTTCCGAAGGGCTAACATTCTTTGATCATTATGTATTCTTCTGCTGTCGTTACAAGTTCAGTTGAATCTCGTAAGACAGTCCAAATCTTAACAAATACTTAACAGTGACATTTTCTTTATTTTGATTTGACTTCATGGGCAATAACAAGGGACTGACTTCAATTTTTCTTCGATTTTGTGCCGAGGGGGAAAGTAAAAGTTAAAAAGGAGTTTGAGGAGAGCCTATGAAATAAAAAAAAAAAAAAGGTCTCTGTGAACTGGATACAAACTCAGCTTTGGGAAAACAGCCTCAGCTTAAACTGCTGAGTAATGCACCAGTTGTAGGTCCCTGTAGACGGGCTGTAGCTAGCACACACACAAACATTTGAGTCAATGCTGCCCTGCGGCCTGCTTAAAAAAAGCCCCTCAAGTGATGAGCTTTGGCAAGAAGAACGAGGATTCCACTGCTAATCTCCTAAACATGATTTTTCATACCGCTTCACACAACATGCCAGTGGATTAAAAACATTCTATTAAAGAAAAGGGGCTTAACATATGGAGGGAGAGAAAAAGCCAGCTGTACTTGGATGGGCTTAGCTGTTTGAACTATAGTTCAACAGTTCCTTTACTAAGAGCATTTGCTCTACACCACTGTATGCACTACGGGATGATCCCTCCAAGTTGTAAAACATACAGAGGGAAGGGGAGGGGGACTTTTTCATTTTTCCAAATGCTCTATTTTTTTTTTTTTTTTATCCAAGTGGCAAAACTAAACTTTGATTTTTATCCAAACTTTAGCTTTTCAGTAACATACAGTAAAGTATTTGGATACCGGTTTTTATATTATTTTCTTCATCTACCACCACATCCCTATTTTCGGGGGCTCAAAAGAATTTGGACCATGTGACACACCTGAAGTCTGGACCGCATAGACATCAACAAATTTTAAATTCCTTACCTGCAGCTCTTTTGACAGTTGACAGACCTTCACTGTCTAGACTACCACCTGCTCGTTGCTTGTTTGTTGGCCTTTCTGCCTCCAGTTTTGTCTTCAGGAGCTGAAAAGCAAGACCTGTTGGGTCAAGATCAGGTAAAGACCTTGCTATTGAAGAATATTCCATTTACTTGCCTTCAAAAAGTCTCGAGTTGCTCTCAAAGTATGTTTAGAGTCATTTTTCCTCTGCGTTATGAAGCTCACATCAACTCTGTAGCATTTGTCTATGTTCCACTGACAGCCACACATGTCCATACTATGGCACTGCCTACACCATGTTTAACACATGATGCGTTATGCTTTTTGTCATGAGCTGTTTTTTTTTTTTGTCCCCATCATTCCGATACAAGATTTTTCTTGGTTTCTTCTGTCCTGCTTTCTGTTGAATGTGACCAGTGGTTTGCACCAGGGACAGCTGGGATAATTGGGCTAACAAGGCTTAGCCCTCCCTAGATTAATCAATAAAGATGAGAACATAATAAATCACCCCGTGACCCTTCAGAGGATGAAACAGGTTTAGATAATGGATGGATGGATGGATATAATGAATCAATAATTTAATAAAGACTTTAAACAAACTATTTTTTTATTTTTGCTCAGAACCAAAGCAAATCTGCACTATAACCCATGAAATTGGTGAAAACAGGCTATCTACAGCCCAAGCAAAGCAACATATTTACACTTGACTTTGGAATCCACGTTTGAGTGAAAGATTGAACATTAAGGCCCCTTCCATCTGCTGCTCATTTGGGCTAAATCTCTTCAGTCCAAAGCCAGCAGATTTGGGCCATGGTGTCATCATGGTGTTTCTTGATGGTTTGTTCAGTGCACTTCATATCTCCTTCTCTGTGCACGCATCTCAGTGCAAAAAGCCCCAACACAATCCACCTTATTCCTGGGGGCGCTACTGTTGACATGATTATGGGTGCAACTCCCGGTGCAACACTGGAAGTAGCAGTTAGCCATTGGCTAACCATGGTAGCTGAGCACGGACAGCAATTTATTGAAAAAGTGATTCGCTTTCAGTTTAGTGTATAAGTTTCTGTTTTCCTAAAATGTCCCTGTGGAGCTTGGATACCTGTTGTGGTGTTAATGGCTGTACTAACAACCAGACCAAGCTAAAGACCAAGCTAAATCTGTGGCTTCAACAACAGTGTTTTGAACATGCATCCAAGACAAACAGAGAGTTCCTGTTACAAGCAGTACAGTTTCCATCACCTTCTTACAGATGAGGATTTAAAAAAGAATGTGGCTAAAAAATCTGAACTCAAAGAAACCATCCGGAGTTATGATGTATATTTTAGGTTATGTGGTGGCAAATGCAGTGACAGGAACATAACAGAGCTCAGGGTTTCTGGACAATTGATGTGCTGCAGATGAGGTGATAACCCTAACCCTGCAGCTGAAATAGTGGAGCCATCACAGAAGAGGTGACATAACTCTTAAATTCTTTGATCCTTGAAAAGTTTGGGGGTGCCCTCTGCTGATGGAACTCCTGTGGGTTCTGATGTTGATAAGCCTTCATGAATGTGGTCTGCTTTATGATGTTTAAAATGTATTTGCTTTATGCTGGAAATAAAGTCTTAATATAAAACAGTTACACACTGTCATTACAAAATGCTATTAAAATTATTATTAAAACTGCAAGAACAATCAACATTTATCTTCCACAGTACTGCAGCAGTGTGGTTCTCTTCAAGTAAGGTAGACCATCCCCATTCATGTCACACATGGTTCATTTTGTTGAATATTTCTATTATGTCTCTTTTAACGTCCATTATTTTTCTGTAGTTACTTTTTTAGTTTTGTGCTGATGTTTTGCTCAATGTGTTACAGAGCAAGTTTCAATAGCTGAAACCAATTCTTTAGACTTTCTAACCTTGTACGGTGTGAAAGTATGTGTGTTTGCAGAGAGAGAGGCAGGTGGTATTTTTTCCATCAGTTATTTTCTCCTCAATAATAGTGTTTTCACCCAGTAATCTTACATTGTAACAGGATACATTTCATGTTGAAATGCAACTACTTGGCTTCTACGATACGTTAGCCCTCCCATTAAATGCCACTACAAGTCGTCACTGGTTCGTACCTTGTTATAAACTTTCTGTATTCACGTTCATCTCATGATTGTAGACTTTCTACCTTCACCAGAGCATTCTTGGCTACTGTTGATGTAGCGAATTGGTTTTTCTTCACAAAGGATATGATTCAGGAATCACCCACACTGATTCCAAGCTTTTTAACATATTTGAGCTCATCATTGCTTTGTTTCTATGAATGCGCCAAATTATCTGATTTGGCCACACTTACAGTTAGTGGTATCTTTTCTTGTTCTTTTCTTTTCAGCCTATTGATGTCCTTCACTTTCATGGCACTTTATATTGGCCAACTCAATACCTGATATCACCTCCAGACCTTTTATCCAAAATTAAAGCATCTTGTTTCAAATGTCTCTAATTCCTAAATTCCATGCCAAACGTTTTTGTGAAACCTCTTAAATAAAATCTGAACGTCTACACTTGGTTCACATTTTGATGGTTTTATTCCAAATCCATTGTGGTGGTCAGTGTTGGGCAAGTTCACTTTCTAGATGAACTAGTTAAGTTCATAGTTCACAGAACTTAAAATGAACTATTTCAGTTCACCATTACAAAAAATGAACTAAATAGTTCATTTTTAGTTATTTTTTCTTAATCTTTTTAATATTTCTGCGAGCAATTATTTGTCAAAATGATTGCCACTGCTCATATACTACACCACCACAAACGGCAATTATTTTATCTGTCGAAACTATGTGCCCAATTCTGAATCTTTATCCAACCAGGGTTCACATTAGCATTGAAGGGACAGCCCATGTAAAACTGTAATTTCTGTGTCAGTTTTTCTCTACAGTATATTAAAGATATGAAAAAACTTGCTGCCAAATGGTCTTTATTAAGAGACAAAAACAGGTGCTTAAGGTGCAAATGTTTTTTTTTGCCCCATTTTAATATTTCAATCCCAACTCTCAACTCCGGAGATTACAGTGTAATCTTTGGAGTAGGGGTCTCCTCCAGCTCTGGGTGGCTGCAGCTTTCATCTTCCATGCTTGTTTTAAAATTGATAACGCAATTGTTAGCGTGACAGAAGCGACAGCCATGTTGCCATTTTTGATTACTTTCCGCAGATACATATTAGGCTTGTTTGTGGTGGATTTTAAATGGGCTTCGCTGGAAACCTGGCACGGTTTTGACCGTGCGTGAACTTTGAAAGAGCGTCGTTCACAACTGCCCAAATTAACTCCTTCACACCTGATGCTCATCAAGCGGAAAGAGAGCGCGTTCAGTTTACGTTCGCACAAAATCTGAACTAGTTCGTGAACTTTTGTTCAATGAATGCGTCCAGGTACAACACTGGTGGTGGTGTATGACTGCATGTGAAGTAGTAAAGACTATTTCCAAAATCGAACAAACGATGGTTGGTTTGTTCCAACTGTTTCTTGTCAATAAGTACACAAAAAGGTATTTAAAAAAAATGCTTGGCAGTTATTATTATCTGTGAATTCATTTGTGTCTGATGCAACTGGATGTTAAGTGGGCTGCAATAAGTATCCTCTATCAGGGGAAGCGTCTGTGTATATGATCATTTGTAGCCTTTTTATTGAAAATAAATTCAAATGTGAATATCTTTTTAACAGATGGAAGATATGCTCGGTATGCCATTATGTACCACACTGCATATAGATGATGTTATTTCATTTGTATGGATGATGACGCAAATGGGCCTGGTTAACATTTTTAATCCTGTACTGTAAGACATCTCGTGTTGGCACACATTTAAACTAAAACGGTTCGTTGTATAATCAGTGTAGATAACAGAAGTGCAGACTTCATGCAAAGAAAATGTATTTTACTTTAAAAGAATGTCCAAAAACAAATGTATTTTATGCTGTTTTTTTTTTATTAGCTTTTTGAAATGTTGCCACAAAGTTTAGATGAAAGCTTTTGCTGTGATAAATGAATAAATACAAGAAAAAACAAAACAAAAAAATGGTCCTGGCTAGTAAAAACTATTTTATCATGGAAATAGTGAATTTCAGGAAAAGCCAATAAATCTCATGATCCTCTGGGTTTTGAAGTTCAGGAAATACTCCCTCAGATGAACAAGATCACAACTTATTAGAATATTTCATTCCTGAACAAAGGCTAAGCCAAAATTCAGTGGCATCATGGGAAAAAGGTTTTACTGCTTCCATGGGATTTAAGAGTGTAGCAGCCATCTGCTGCCAATCTAATGCTCGTGATGATTGCTCATCAGTCAAGTTTGAGCACCTTTATAAAAGCAGAGGTTATGGCAGTTTCCTGCTGTGGAGCACTTAGGTGTGTGCAAACACAATGTCAAAAGAGCAAAGAGATCAGCAGTGATCTTAGAAAAAAAAGGCTGCCGCCCATCAATCTGGGAAGGGTTATAATACAATTCCTAATCAATCTGGAGGGAGCCCATCTTTTTACTGAGATTACAAGTGAAAAACATTCAAGTTAATTACTGGTTATCCCAGGACTGGAAGCTCCATCTCTGAGTCTATAGTGTCAAATGTTAAAGTTCACAACAGTACTGTTAGAAAAATACTATCCTGTTACTGTTTGCATCTGAGAGACATTTGGAACGTTTAATTGTAAAGCACAGTGGTGGAGGGGTAATGATTGGGGCTTGTTTTCTGTCACTTGGCCCTGCCACTGTCAAGCCACTGTGCTGACCATTATTTCTTCTGCATATTAAAGTATTTTAGTGTCAAATATGAGGCCACCTGTCCTACAACAGGACAATGGTCTCTAACACACCAGCAACTCTACGTCAAGATGACTGAAAAAGAAAAGTCAGTTTCAATGGCCATTCATAAAACAATTATTATACTTCACGTTATTACAGCTAAAGATGGATCTACTAATTATTACATTGTAGAGGGTTTACTTAATTATTTTTTCAAACGAGCCTCTCCTTATTTTGCTATGATGTAATTTGTGACGTGTTGCTGTTCATCTGTGGTTATATTTATCTAGTTTTAAAGGGGACATATATTTTTATTAGCTTCATAGTATACAGTACATTTAGGTGTTGGACAACACAGTTAACTCAAAAATTCAGAAATAACACAAACCTCTCATTAATTCATTTATTCAGTTTATTTATTATATACTTAGTTTAATTTAGTTTCAATCCGAATCTTTCTCACATTCATTAAGCAACCCAGATTTAAAAGATACAATGACATCACAGGCTCAGCTAGGAATCTTTAACACCACACCCAGCTTCAGCTCATGCTACATTTGCTGCGTTTTGGAGGTGGGTAGCACAAAGCTTCAATACCATTTGCAAAAGAGGCACACAGGGGTGTGGAGTGGAGTTGACTGCTATGAACAGAAAAGTTAAAGACATGGCTGAAAAGAGAGTTTTAATACTGCATAGTCTGATATTTTGATCCCAGCATGTCACAAGCCTGTCATTAAGACCTCAGGAAATTGTGCCAACTTTTAAAAACGGGTCACATAAGTCTCCTTCAAGCTCTGGTGAGCACCAGACAATTTGTATTGTCCCGATGCATAAACAGTTTGAATTCAAATAAAAAGGTGAGATTTCTTTTTCACATGACTGCACATCCTCCCCCTGGTAATGATGCGAGTTAAGCAATCTATTCCTCTCTAATATAGAGAATATTATGTTTTTGGAAAGCTTAAACGAAATTTTGAATCCAAAGTAATACAGCTGTTTTGACTTGGACTTCATGTTATCTCTCACTCTATGGTGCTTAACACAATTTTGAATCTCATTTAGAGTGCTGCAGGCTCGAACAGCGCTGGTAAGAGTGAAGAAAGGGGCTCTGAGGAGTATCACATAACACCCGTCTTCTACCTGCAGGGAACGAAATGTGACAGTATGCAATAAATGTGCCAGTGCTCAAACAGTATATAAACTGCTACAGCTACCCACAATGCCACACGCAGACTCGTTTCTTCAAGGGAGATTTTCATAGGAAGCTGTAATGTTCTCTTGGTAGTTAAACTTCACTGTGTGGAGCCATGAAGGCACAGTTTCTGAGTGTACAAGCTGGTTAATGCCAAACAAGAAACCCTGGTTAACATAAACACATTGTTTTTATTGATGCAATTACAATTTTTTTTAAGTTTCTTTATTCCCATAAAGGGCCTTCATTATGTAAGAGGGCTAACAACCAAATAGCCATCTTCTCCTTTCCTAGTGTAATACAGTAAAGTCTGTGCCTGCAGCAAAATACAATAAATACAACATAGGGCCTAAATTAAAGGCACCACGATGAAAACCAATGACTAGGTTTCCCTTTTACCAAATTTGGCATTATTTACAGACAACAAATGAAACTGAACTACATGCAACGGGGCGGTGTGGGCGATGAGCGATGACTCATGCAAGAGTGTCTATAAACCACTATCCAAAACAACTAAGATGGCTTCAGAAATCGAAAGTCACACCTTGAATCAACAGGTTATTACCGCAAAACCATCGACAGTCATTCACAGGTGTTTCTGCTACACTTTACGTAACTTTGGATGTCTTTTGTTGATACTGGTCTATTCGTCGCGTGCCCTGGTCCAAGAGAGGACCAGATGTTGATGTTTGTTGCAGTCCCCCTCTCCTCACTATATGTAGCCCATCAGCCAGACATAAAGCAGTGATGTTGACCTCCAACATTGGCACAGCATCAATGAGTGGCTACAGCCACAGGTACAGGCTGGATCATAGTTGGTACTGGTGTGTTGGCCTAGCATCATGGAGTGAAGCTCACAAACCGCAGTGGGATGACGTCCATTCTTCAACCAGCATTTGTTGCAAGTCAGCCACCGTGTTCGTGCTGGCATGAACAGCGCACCCAAGCAGGTCCTACAAGTGTTCGATGGGGTTAAGGTCAAGACGGCTGGCAGGCCATTCCATCCTCTCTGCTCCCAAATGTTGGATGTAGTATCTGATAAACTCCACTCTCTGGGGTTTATCAGAGACTTTGGCCCTAATCATACACTAGCCGCTACCCGCAAATTGCGGGTTTAGGAATCTCCCAAACCGCTGATGCAATCTTTCACTCCCTAAAGCCGCTACCCATTATGCCAACTCCCTTACTCACATTGTAGGTGTGGGAATGAGTGTGTCTTTTGCCCTTTCCGCAAACTTGGTGTCTTGCAACCTGCATGCAGCGCGTACAAGAGCGCGTCCAAATGGCATCAATGTGCGTCCACCTGGTCACGTGTGGACATGCACAAACGGCTCTACCTCTTGAATTAACTCTTGTATAAAAAGCATGATTTGGCCTCAGTTGAACCCCTGAGAAAATGGCAGAGATCATCTTAAATGGCTTGCTCGCCAGTTAAACAATAGACGACCAAAGCCTGTTTACTGGGAGTGCATCGACTATCTGGGATTTTCAGGTAGCCGATAGGAATTGTCTGTGTAAAAATATTTTTATGTATATATCAGTGCAGAGGAGGAGGAAGGAAGAGGAGGAAGGTCTACAGCAGATGAGCTGCACACGAGAGCTGCAACGATCTGGATAAAAAGATGCTCCATAGCGGTTTGCGGATAGCGCAACCTGCTCTTAAAGGCAATGGCTACTGATGCACCGATTGGTTTAACAGGTGGAACCTATGGATAATGTAGCGCGTAGCGCAGGTGGGATAGCGGGTATAGGGAGGTGTAAGATTGTGTTCTTTGCTGGGGAACGCCCCTCCCGCTACCCGCTATCCCTTAATAGCGGCTTTAGGAGATCTGGCAGAAGATCGGGCCCTTTATTTGTGGGGCTGTGCGAGCGTCATCTCGGCGGATCGGCAAACTTAAGAATATCTACAACAGTTCCTAACAGTTGTACCCTTTTTTTTCAATTTACCAGCAGTTTAAATTGCAGCAGGAAAGACGGTGCAGCTAGGACAGGCATACTCGTGACAAAAACGTGTCTGGTTGACCAGGCTTCGACTTTTGGGCTCAACAGGTCACTAACAGGGCAAGAACAATGGAATCATCATTGTTATCACCACTCAAAAGAACATATGCCATGTCTTTATTATAAATTATTTTCTTGAATTGCCCAGAGTATCACAACATACACATGAAAAGCCATTGTCATAAGTCATGCGATGCCTTTTCAAAAGTTATAAGAAATTTTGTTCACAGGCAAGTGGTGTATCAAAAATGTAAAAATGCACTTCTCTGCTTTTCTGTCTAATTCTTTATCAAAGTTGAAGCACTTTAATATCTAACAATGAAACATGGTTGATTCATATTCATAGAGTTGGTGCAGTGAAGTACTAAATGGCAGGACACATCAGCTCTCTTGAAAAGAATGATTTATTACAAAAGTGAACCCGCCTTAGTCACACTGTGATCAGTTTTGACTCCGCTGTGAACATTTTGCCCCGTGGTGGTGCTCCTCATGTTTCAAGAGATGAGTCACCCTCGCCTTCCTGTTCCTTCTTTTCCTTACAATTTACCCAACAGGCCTTTAAATGAAGCAAAGCGCAGTATGACTGAGGGTGGGAACTACAAAGCCTCAAATCAGGATGTAATTATACGAGCCGGCATGCACACCATTGTAAAAAGTATAATTACTGAGCCCCAGGACTTTCAGATAGGCAGACTGACAGGTTAATGCAGTCGGAGTGAGAGGGTTTGAGGAGTAGTAGGAGTCACCTTTTAACCAGACTCCAAGTATTTAATGACAATCAATTAATTTAGCCCTCAAAACCCTTTTAGTACAGTTGACTGGCAGCAGTCCAGGCATTTCAATCTTTCATTTCCCAACAAAGTGACAGGTGCTTGGATATAACTGGCGTCCATGTGGCCTACCAGAGGGAGGGAGGATATTATTTGTGTGATAAATATACCTATATGGCAAGCAATCAAAGATGAACTGGTCAGATTTTTTTTAATAGGTTTTTTTTCTAAATATGCATAATTAGAATTTTATGTTTTTCCATTGTTTTTTTGGAAATACCCCCCTGTCCAAAGAGCAAAGTAATTATGTTGCGTCCACTTATTTCTAGTAGCCCAAAGATACAGCTAAAAGTTGAAATTGCTTCAATTAACCTTATCAGACTTATTTCCACCCAAGTACCTGGAACAAACTCATTAACTTTAACTTTGTGGAAAGCAATTGTAGCTTCAAAGGTACCAAGAACCCCACTTTTTTTTTTTTTTTTTTTTTTTTTTTTTTGGAATTGTCCCAGCTATAATCTAAGTGTGAAACCAAAGACACATATAAGGCTTTCTTTGGAAAAACACCCCGCAGCCTCTGCTTTTGTGATGTTTATTTCATTTATATCCTGGGGTTTTGTCTATCTGGTCATGCTTTCATAGACTTTTCCAAACACTGGACCCTTTCACCAACAAAAATCAAACGTAAAGTTTTTTTTTTTCTTAATTTCCTCTCCTGAAACAGTAGAGGAATTGTTTTCAATTAACTCTGTTTTGTACTTTAGAGCAGTCTCTGTCTGGTGTTGTGATAGCCTGGCCATGTCTCCAGTACCTCTCTTGCCGGGAAAGGATAAAGCCCCCCGGTGATGCTGAAGGGGGAAAAAGTAGGTTTGGAAAATGGATGGAATGATGCAAACTGTCAAATGAGGGACAGAGTAAAAGAAAATAAGTTTTAAAGATTATACTTATTTATATATTTTAATTTATATTATTTATATTTCATAGATTAGACTGCAAATTTAAAAAAAAGTGTTCACAGAACTGGCTTCATGGGCTGTTTGTAGTCCATCTTTAAGAATGTTTTGGACAGTAGTTGGGCCTGTTTGAAAGTGATCAGTTTTACAGACACTCTTTGTTGTGCTGAGGCTGGGGATATAAGAAGTGAGTAAAAGGACATCGGAGCGTGCCAAGGCTGAGCGGTTGCTGTGGCAACAGGCTGGAGTATGATGATGGATCTCCAGTTGCCTCGGACAAAGTGTTCTCACTTCCAACTTGTCAAAGAGCGATTCTCAGTTTTAACAAACCAGGGACCCCTTTAGTGTCATTTTTCCACCTGAAGGATTGTGATCTGTCAGCATCTTGCTGACTCAAATCTTTGTTAAGGGTAGATCAAAACTTCAAACGGGAGCTGGAGTTCCCATGCTGTGTAGCACAATTTCCTGTTAGTCGGTTAGGTAATAGTATGATTTGATTTAACATGATATGATATGTTACGCTATTCTTTGGGAAATGCTTCTCAAGCCATAGATCAAGTTAAAAACCATAATTCGATGTTAACCATTACCATTGGACATTTCTTCTGCAATAAGTCTCAATTATCTTGATTGGGTTGGTACAGAATATTCATGCCATGGGCAACCATGATTGGCCCATAAAGTCTGGTCTGTTCTGTTCTCAAGCATGGCACGATTCACGTGTATGTGGAGGAGGGTGTGTATGCAATGCATTCATGAGGTGTAGATGCAGCTACTTCCTTGAGACAATTATAATCGTCATTTTGATTGCGGGCCAGTGAGGGATTTGGAAGGGAAGGTCAATCATGACTGTGTATGGTACAGTACTACCTGGCTGATGTGGTTGCAGCCTAACACATTCAGTCTCATGGGATCTACACAATACAGACAAGAGTATTTAGCTATCAATCAATTAATTCCGGTGCTTCAATCAAAATTGCTGCCACAGGTGTATAAAATCAAACATCTAGCCTTGCAGAGTCGATATGCATTTTTAGAATGTGGAAGTATTTAGGAACAATGGCAAGTTAGCCATGAAGATGAATGATGTGGAAGAGACAATTTTTGATGTGTAAACGTCATCAACATTTCTTAATTTACACTGGCATTAATGTACACACAAAAACTGTGCAGCATGGGTTTGGCGGATGCTGGGAAAATGTCACCTTCCTGATTGGACTACACCGACTGAATTTTAGTGGAAGAGGGCTAATGGTATGGTCTCGTCTCCTTATCTCCAGTAATGGCCAGTCTTCATAATTCTGCTTATCAAGACATTTTGGACAATGCTGTGCTTCTAACTTTGTGGAAACAGTTTAGCTTCTCTAGATTACCTTTGTCCATATAGTGTATTCTAGGTGGTGGTCTTCCATTACTGTTTATCACCAACATTAATGGCTCAAAGGTAATGAATTGGTTTATAATTGGATGATCAATACCAGTCACATTTATTGTGGCTCGATTGTATGTGAAGGTCAAAAAAATGTATCGAGTGTAATGAATGTCCACATTACTACTGTGTTTTAGGGTTGGGCAATATATACAGTTCATTAATTAATTTACGTTTATTGTTTTTGTGATGCTTTAAAAATGAAAATTGATTTTTATTTTAATCTTTATAATTATAGAATGACACCACCTCTGCTTCCACAAGCTTGTAGTTGTGGAACGGGGAGCACAAGCAGCATCATTTTCCTACAGTATATAAGGCCTGAACGGATGATGTTACAGATGCAGTGGTGATTCACACAACTACTAAATAAACAGTAGAAATAGTAGTAGTAACAGTAATAGAAGTAGTAATAGTAAATAGTGCCCATTTGCAGTCAAAAAGTCAAATTTGCCCAGCTATAATTCTGCTTCGTAATATGCTTTATTGCTTATTTATATATGCGTAATTGTTTGTTTGCTTGTTTTTTTTTTTTTTTTTTAAAAGAAGAATGCAGCTTCATAAATGTGTATTGTGAATGGTGATGAGGTCGAGAAAATGTCGTATGGTCTGACACATTTCTGGCATGTGGTAAATTTGAAGATGACAATAGAACTATAATGCAACCAGATATGGATCATTCATGGAAATCAACAATTTGGTCAATTCAGCAATCTTCCTGACGCTGAACTTGATGGACAATGGTGAAGTAGTATCTGCAAAAGTATGATAGCGGCCATTTTCATGAAGTATCTACACGGTTTATTTAGAGAAAATACCAGCATTTCCCCCCCTTTTGTCAAAGGATAGTAGACATTTGGAGACTGAAAAAAAACAGCACATAGCATATAGCCATTGAATAACAGGATGCCGTATCAGAGCTTGTTGCTCCTTCTGCCTACCTGTTTGAGGTCAGACAACCCTACGCCCACATGAATTCTGTCTAGTCTGCGAGGGTCAGATATGCAAGTCAATAGGACAGTGCTCTGGAAAGAAAGACTGCTTTAACAGCACTCCTGCGCAACAAAACATATTCTATTTGTATTGTTTGTGCACAGGAGGACTTTGACTAAGGAGACTGAGTAAGATCAGCTGATGACCGGGTAGTCGATGGGGTTGGAGTAAGAAAATTAATACTGTCAGAAAATCTTGTGGTGACCCTGTGTACTTATACATGCTTTCCGAGTCTCCTGGGAGTCACATTAGCAATTTGTTAAATGTCACATAAATCCTTGAAAGAAAGAAAGAGAAACTTGCAGCATAGCTCTCCTGGAAATTATGATGTGGAGAATCTGAGTCCAATAAGCTATTTCAGTTCAAGACACCAACAGAACTCACCTATATGTCTGAGCTTGTAGGGCCAAGGCAGTGTAGCTTGACACCATTAAAACTGGCCAAGAGGAAACAAAAGACAGAGGACATTGCTAAAAGCAACAACTATGTTACCGTTATTTTGCGGGAGATTATGTTTTCCCATTTCAAAAAAATCTATCCATCCTTTAGCTTCCATATATCCAAGTTCAGTTCATGGGAGCAGGAGCCCAACCAAAGAGGCCTGGACCTCCCTCTCCTTGGCCACCTCCTGCAGCTCCTCCAGAGGAATACCAAAGCCTTCCTAACCCAGCCAAAATGCACAATCTCTCTAGCGTGTTTCGGATCTGCCCTGGGACTTCTGCTGGTTTCACATACCTAAAACATCATTCACGTCCAGCTCCTCTCGATGTGGTTGAGCAGTGACTCTACTCCAAGTCCATCCCAGATGCCAGAGCTTTTCACCCTGTCTCTAAGTGAGAGTCCAGGCACCTTACGGAGGAAAGTGATTTCAGCAACTTGAATCCACAATCTTATTCTTTTGGCCACTACCCAGAGTTTGTGACCATAGTTGAGAGCAGGAACATAGGTTGACCTGTAAACAAAGAGCTTTGGCTTTTTGCTCATCTTTCTCTTTGTCTTTTTTGAAGAATGAACTGCATTGAACCTTTTTGTTTTTTTGTTTTTGTTTTTTCAAATTCAAATATGGCCTTTGAAGAAACCTTTGGTTAAATATTAATGAAGAAGTCCGGTCACATTCTGCCCTGACCTGGACTTTGACATCCAAAAATAGCCGAGTGTTAAGTAAAAAAAAAACATTTTCCCAGTTTTTGTTTAAGAGCTTTTCACAATTTGCATGTTGTTCTGCTCATTAAATCAGATGATTGTTAGTCACGAATTGTATCCATTATAGACCTTCTATGACCCCATCCAAAATTTTTGAGCAGCAACAATTGTTTTTCTAAAACCATTTCTGATGTCTTTCCTCATTTGAACTGTTAATACCTCCCTGAATGGTCCAAGTCAGAAAACCATTTATTTCTGCTTTTACAGAGGTTGTCATATATGCCAAGTGCATTTGATTTGCAGCAAGTTTATGATGCACAAGTCCGAAAATTGCTTTACCTAATGTCTTACCAAGGGCCGTGACAATAACTTGAGTCATTTGATGCCTACTGTGGGGTTGGGGTCATGACCACTACTAATGCAATTATTTATTTATTTTTTTTAGTGAAAGACTCCCAGTGTATGGTCTGAAAAATATACAAATTAAAGTTAGGTTCCGTGACCATCTTCCTTTTTAATTTCAAGATATTTTGGTGATTCAGATTTTTCAGATTTTTAATTGTTCATGGGATTGCCACACCAGGGAACCTCTGCTTCCAACCAATGTAGAGTCGCCACTGACATGCAACCTGAAATTCAAATGACTTCACTCAATGTTTGACAAATATGGTGCAACCTCACCTCAGCAACTGTTAGCAAAGGTCTTCTTTGTTGACCCAAGGACATAAAGACATCAGTGTCACAAAGAAGGTGAAACATTTGCGTATGGAGGAGATGCTGGAAGTGCTCAAAGCAAGGTAAGATGGCGGAGGTCTACTTGGGAAAGGTGATTGGAAAAGGACAAGAAGACATATCTGACCTAATCACTGAGTGAATCTGTGTGGACAGTAAAGTTGTTGCTATATAGCTAATAGTTTCAGAAATACTCGCTGATGAAAATTAGCATATTGGTCTGGAGTATCCTTGGAACCAGGAACCTTCTTGCTGTGAGGCAACAGTGCTAACCACCAAGCCACCGTGCTGCCCCCATCTGAAAGTAATTTTTATAAAAGCAATCCTAATTCTTTGTTGCTCCAAAAGCCAGTATAGAAAGTTATCCAATACTGCCTTGAAACTTTCTGTTTTGAGTTGTCAGGTGGACAAGCATTTGAAAAAGGGTTGTTGGATAAAGCTAAAGTATTGTGATAGCAATATGGCAGTATTTTAGGCTAGAAAATCCCACCTGGAAAACTGCAAAATGCTTTACAGAATAATTCACATAAGGCATAAATAAGTAGCTCACAGCTTCCATGAAATATAAGTTTACTTGAATAAATATAAGAAACTTGCAATATTGTTGGATTTGCAGATTTTTCTTTATGGGAGCTGAAAGCTTGCAAATGCCACCTTGAATATCACACATGTCTCATTTCAATTTCCAAAATAAATTACCACAGGCCTCAGAAAGAGCTTCTATTTGTTGTTTCCTGGCACTAAACCTAACATGACAATTTTCCTACAACAATAACTGGAGCAGATGCATTAATAACGGTGGGTTTAAAGCATCTTTGGAGTTTCCTTTCCCAGTTTTTCCTGCCGTGAGATCATCTGTGAACACGCTGCTATGTTATGTCCCACCATATGTGTTTGTTATTTTTTTCTCTCATTAAATCTGGGTTGGGAGTGGAAGCCCGCAGAATCTAATGTTTTATTTATGGCGAGGATGTGTCGGCTCTGCTCATCTTCAGCTCAGGCTTTTTGATCTTCTTTCATTAGAGGATGTTCAATATTTATCAGCACTGTTTCCCATTATTCTGCCCATGGATAGGTCCAACTCTTTTACCACTTCAGAGCTGGGCAGCTATCATGACTTTCTTACACATTTGTTAAGGAAATGATACAGTTATCCCTTTGAAATGCCCTGTCTGTTGGGAAAGAGGACTTTGCCCATCTTGAAAGCATTAGGCCAAATGCCTGCCCTGATATTACAGATTTGTAAACTCTTTCAAGTCAGATCCACAGCTGAAGAACTCTTCCAAGGTTTAGGGTCAGTATTTATTTTTTAAATCAATTAGAATATATATTTATCACAGTGTATAGTACACCTGCATCATATCAATGTTCAACTGTTGCAAGAGTTGTGGACTGTGTAAATCAAATACACTGCCTGGCCCAAAAAAAAAAAAAAGTTGCCACCTCAATTTAACTTAGCAAATAGGTACGAGGCTCCTATTGGATAATTACTGCATGGGTGATTATCTTTCAGCTGGCAACAAGTTATTTAACCCCAACTGGCGCAATGATTTGCTTGTCATTTCCTAAACAACCATGTTGAAAGACACATCCTGTGGTCATGGAAAAGATGTTAGTCTGTTTGAGAAGGGTCAAATCATTGGCATCAAGCAGAGAAAACATCTAAGGAGATTGCAGAAACTACCAAAATTGGGTTCAGAACTGTCCAACACATTATTAAAAACTGGAAGGATAGTGGGGACCCATCGTCTTCGAGGAGGAAATGTGGCCGGGAAAGAAAAATCCTCAATGATCGTGATTGGTGATCACTTAAACGTTTGGTGAGATCAAATCAAAGAAAAACAACAGTAGAACTCAGGGCTATGTTTAATAGTTAAAGTGAGAGCATTTCCAGTTGCACGATGCAAAGGGAACTCAAGGGATTGGGACTGAACAGCTGTGTAGCCGAAGAGGCTAATTGGAAAAAAAGGCTTCAATTTGCTTGGAAGCATAAAGATTGGACTCTGGAGCAATGGAAGAAGGTCATGTGGTGATGGGTCCAGATTTATGGGTGCATCAGGTAAGAAGAGAGGCAGATGAAGTGATGCTCCCATCATGCCTAGTTCCTACTGTACCAGCCTGTGGGGGCAGTGTTCTGATCTGGGGTTGCTGCAGTTGGTCAGGTCCAGGTTCAGCAACAGTCTGAGCTCAAATAATGAGGTCAGCTGACTTCCTGAATATCCTGAATGACCAGGTTATTCCATCAATGGATTTTTTTCTTCCCTGACGTCACGGGCATATTCCAAGATGACAATGCCAGGATTCATCCGGCTCAAATTGTGAAAGACTGGTTCAGGGAGCATGAGACATCATTTTCAAACACGGGCAGTGTATGTAATCCTTGTTATTCCATCCATCTATCTATCAATCCACATGAGAAAATAAGGTTTTAATCTATGAGAATAAGGCTTCATACAAGGACAAAAAACCCCTTTCTGTATTTCAACGTCTATTGTGGTCTTTGTTGTTTCTATGGGTGTCTACGCCTCTCTTTTGTGTTTTGTTTAGTATTACCGTGAGGTCACCTCTCACTGATGCAAGCTATTGCTAGGTGGATTTCTATTTTCGTGACCAGCTTGACATTATAGCCTCACCTGAGCTCAAGCCTTTGAGCATGTCGCTGCGAGCCCAGTGTAAAGATTGCAGCACCACGTCGGGAGGAGAATGGAGTGGTACTTTCACTGCTTTTATGTGACTTGAAACAGCGAATAGCACTTGTGTTTTTTTTTTTTTCTTCAGATGGCTGTGAATTTACAAAATAGCAAAATGACGAAGCGCAAGTGTAATGCAAGAATAGACTGGAAAATTGCGGTACACAATTTGGTTTCATAATTACCTTTTTGAATTTGTGCACCTTGTTGTGGGCAATAATAGGAATGAATGTGAAGTTTCCATCTGGTTTGTCACAGTGACACCAAAGTGATCATTTTGGGCTTAGATGGAACTATTATGTTCAGCAATTTTGTTATTCAAGCAGAAGACATTATGTGTCATTAAAGTCACACTGAAGATGAAGGAAGTACATTTTCAGCTCCTTTAACACAACATGTTTCTAAGTCAGATGGAATACACTGCTGGGGTACTTTTTAGACAGTGTCTTTTTAACATGTTCAGATTCAGATGTAGCATCCTAAAGGAGTTTTGGCCATCAGCCTCTTCCTAAGAAGGAAGAAACCACCATTGATCAAAACGTTTTTACCGCAAAACTGACAAGATTCACCAGTGTTCTTACGAAAATGCATGCTGTTTTGTCTTTTGTTGCGTCCGGATGTTGCTGTACGGCGCGTCTATGTCTATCCAACTGTGGGGAATATGAAAGTGTGGAAGCTATTGCCTCCAACAATGCTCAAGTGTGCCACCTGCGGCCTTCATACCAAGATGTGTTGCCAGATCCATTTCTGAACCTCTTGTTTGAGTCAAGTGGTTCACAAACACACACAGGAAACGATGAATAACAGAGACATGATTTCTGTACGAAAATACATTGCAACAACAGCAAATGGTGAGGTGTACGTTACCACAACACAGCAGTGGAAACTCTTCCAAAAGACAGAATATAGTTAAAATCAGCCACATATGACAAATACACAAAACGAAAATTAACACTCAGTCATATGTTACCTCTCTACCATACATCTTACTGTACCTCTGTATGTCCCAGACTCAACACAGTGCGACCATCTCCACATGCCTGCATGAAGATTGTTTCTAATGTGTATTCAAATATGAAATTAAATGAAATGAAAAATACTTTATTAATCCCAGAAGGGAAATTCAACATCAGATAATTATATATATATAATTATATCATAATTATATCAGAGTTAACATGTGAGAACAAGATGATCAAGAGGCGGCAATCCAGTTTGTGTGGCCTCTACACAGATGTATCATTGATGGCATATTTATAAAAGTCACATTATATATATAGATATAATATATATATATACATATATATATATATATATATATTATATATATATATATATATATATATATATATATATATATATATATATATATATATATATACATATATATATATATATATATATATATATATATTATATATGTGTGTGTTACGGGTTTCAAATAAGACAATGTAACCGGAGTAACAAAAGAATTTGTCTGGGGTTCACCGCCCTTCACTCTGGACCTGCAAAACAGAATTACATAGGTGAGTAGATGAAGGAGCGAACCGCCATTTCTTTCCCAGATTTTGGTCTGATTTATTACACAAAGCACAATATAAAACAATAAACTTTCCCCTGAGTAATTTGTTATGTTTCAGTTTTAAACACATTAATTATGTTGTATCTACCCTTTACATTTCCACAGACATCTCATTCACACACATTCACAAAAATAATCTGTCTTTACAAAAATAAATCACTTCCTTATAAGTGCAATTGTGTCAGAAATGTAAATCATGTTTTAATCTATATGAGCGTATCTTTATTTTTAACTCAATAAGTGCATCCTCATATTAATGTAATAATGTAAACCTTAAACCGTCTTAGGCTTTTAAATTAATATCCAAGTGACTTTACAATCAAAACATGAAACAACACACATACACAGGGAAAATCATTCAACCTATGGTCCCATTAAACACAGACCGGACACTATTATAACTTCGAAAAAAAACCCTCAGTTCAAATTATTAAATGTACATTTGCTCTCATTTAACATTAAATATATTTTTCTAACATGTCAGAATGCCCCAGGAGCCGAAATAAAAAGGTATCAGGGAGCGACAGCACCAGCACACAGAATCCCACATACACAATCACTGTGCTAACATGCTAAATGGCCACGAGCGCCATTGTTACAACACTCGTATTTTTGCGATCACCAACGCGGCTCGTTACCACAGATACACACATCAAAACTCATCAACGAACTTCTTTTACGTATAATACACCACCGTGCACCCAAGGGGTAATCTGCTTAGGCAACTTTTACCGTGTACCAACCTGCAAAACAGAATTACGTAGGTAAGTAGATGAAGGAGCGAACCGCCATTTCTTTCCCAGATTTCGGTCTGAGGGAAGAGGGAGGGGTCCCACACCTCTAGACACCGCGGTGCAACGGTGACTGCACTTTAGTTCCGCCTTTCCTTTTTACTCGTACAAGACATTTTAATACACATTAAAATACGAAAATATTATTCAACAGCTGGCTGGCTATTACTGACCTTAATAAAGTAATGTTACACTTTTTTTTTTTTTTGAATATGAAAGTAGATTTTCAAGGTGTATCACACACACATATATACATATATACATATATATATTATATATATATATATATATATATATATATATATATATATATATATATATATATATATATATAATATATATATATATATATATATACATATATTTATTTATTTAAGCAAATACTCATGTCATGCAACACAAATCAATGGATTAGTGACATTTTTTTCAAACTGAAATGTGATATTGTTAGCTGATTAATACAGACGCTACCAACACTTGAACACAACTCATTGATTCATTGAACTGGGGAGCTGTTCATAGCCAAAAACCTTTTTTAATTAGGTTCTCAAAATTCACTTTTCTTTCTGAGTCAACCACAAAAGCATGTACGAGCACGTGATAAAATGATCTGAGAAAACAGGACTGCAGAATTTACTCCAAAGCCACTCATGTGCGGTTAGAAGTTTCAGTCTTTCATAATCTGAGCCCATACCCATTCGGAGGGAAAATAAGAGCCTCAGCAGCTTCTATTAGACATTAACAACATGTCAAGGTTCTGCAGCGTAGGCGCCAACAACAGACGGTTGAGATGTTTTGTCGTAATGCGTTTTACAATGGGACGTAAATTTGAAACGTTTTAAACAACCCCAGCAGGGAAATTGAAAAGCCTTTTTGATTTAGAATGAAAAAGAAAGCCTTGACAGAGGACATCAGTCTGCGCGTCTCATCCCTCTCCTTTAAACGTTGAAATGAATTTGTGGCAGTAAAAAAGGAAAGCTTGACAGAAGAAAAATAGATGCAACACTTATCAGCGGATCGCTTGTGTTTTTAAAAGACTTCTCTTGCATGGACTCTCAGTAGAGTCCTCTGCTTTGTGTTTAAATAGATTTGTTGACCACCCACAGAGAATCACATCCCGGTTCATTGTGAGGAAATGCTCACACCTGTTTTGTGCAACTCTGATTTTCTTTTGGAAGAATGGATGCCGGTAATGAACGGGAAGGCTTTTCATCAAATCATCTGTGGGGAGAAAAACTCAATACAATTCAAAAGCAGGGATGCATTTTTGCACAACTGACTTTTATGAAAACAAATTTACAAACGTAAACACCTCAGGGTTTGGCGTTTCTGTTTAGTGATGAATAATGGAATGAAATTAACATGCTTGCAGTGCCCTCCTTGATGATTGAAGCTACAATGACCTTTGATTAGACCTTTCCTTTTGTGTATGGAACAGGATTGCTCCAATTCTCATTATGAGTGATATTATGAGTGGTATAATATCACTCTGCCACCAGCATCATCAGAGGTGAGAGCACATGCCTTCATTTTAATGAATCTCAGAGTTCCGCTGCTAAGTTATTTGAGGAATATCAAGCATCCACTACGAAAGTCGCAGAAGGAAAGGGAACGTCACCGTCACTCACGCTGGAGTTCATGTGGTTTCACACTAGAAGCTCTTCCTCCATCACATTTATAAGTAGAAAGGAAGATTTCCCGAGCGTACGAGTTACGCTCCACGATCGTGCCTCTGTTGCGGACTCCTCAGCTGGTCTCGCGCGAATCTCCTGGGACTGGGGCACGTTTGTCGCGCTCGGTCATGTTCGAGGACAGCATCCATTCAAAGCCACGTTCTCTTGGTGACAGGTACATGGCAACGAAAGCAAAATTTTAAATGTCCGTTGTCATCAGCTTCCGAAGTTCTTCATGACCAGACGGCTCTTGCTCATATCCACTGGGGTATGCCGTCTCTGGGACCATTGCTGTCCGACCCCCTCGAATTAAAATTGAAAATACGGAAAGTGTTGAGTCTTGTTTAGAGATGTAGTCATGGAGACGTTTTTTTTTTTTTTTTCCATAAGATGTTGAGTTTAAAACTGGGCTGGCAGGCACAAGAAGTTCCTACCCCGGTCTATCAGGGTTGAGGTGGTCTCTGTGACGGTGCCCCCTGTGGTCGCTCCTTGTGTGGAGGTGAGAGGGACGGGTTTTTATTATTTGTTGTGTTCCTGTTTTATGTTTCATTTTATTTTGTGAAGCACTTTGTGTTGCATTTTATATGTATGAAAAGTCCTATATAAATAAAGTTTCAATTGATTGAGCAGCTATACACTCCAAACACACAACAACAGTCTTGTAAATTTAGAGGAGTGTAAATCAAAGGTTAATTAAACATAGGGTTAGCCAACTTTGGAAGTAAATTCAGATTTTAATCTACCTAAGACATTATTGAGAATTTTGCAGGATTTCCAGACACCCCAGATTTACAGTGGTGCTCCCCTTTGCACCTTTTCAGCTTTGCAGAGTCTTTAGGTGGTGCAGGGTCTTGATTGTTTAAGTGTGGCTTTTACTAAATGAATTGATGTAAAGAGTCAAATTTGGTAGCCCAAATTAAGAAAAGAAAGACAAAAACCCACACAAGTGAAACATATTGTCATCACTGTTTGCTCACTCGTCATCTTTTCTCTGCATAAATCCCAATCAGTGTGAACATATGATAATAATTACTCAATAAATAATGCAAAAACAAGGGATTGTGGGTAAGAGAGTGATCTTCTTTTCTTTAGAAAGGATTGTCCAGTGTTTCCTGAGACAACACATACATATATAGCATTTACGTGCCTTTCCTCAACATTTAAAAAAATTGGACCAAATGTTATGATGGTTGCCACTTCAAACCCTCTCAGTCGGCTTACTTCGAAAAAAAAAAGATATTTGTCCAGACCTTTTGTGTTTGCCTCTGTGATAACTTACGACTTGTAAAGAAGAGGAACAAATGATCAAAGTTTGATTCTTCTTCTTCTTAGATTCATCCCAGTGTCTCTAAGGAATGTGGATAATTGTAGGTTAATTGCTTGAATTAACTGTGTCAGCAGACAAAATACCAATATATATTTTTTTTCTTTTCAGTCTTGCCAAGTATAAGTCATTAAGTTTTATTTGAGTCCCATTGGTCCTAGTGGCCATTTTACAGCACTGTAGCTTGAATCTGTTTTTTTCTTTTCCTTTTTTTCTCCAAGGTAAAATTAAAGCTGTAAAATGATCAAGCAAAATTAAAAGAAGGTATTTCTTTAGGCCACCTTTTCCTGAATAATGCAAACACATATCCCTTGAGAAGCATTAAACCTAATAACCATTTAATTGGAGTTGGAGGTACTAATAAAAAAGTTGCTTGTCTAATTTTGCATGTGGTCCAATTTCAAGTACAAATTTCTTCTCTAAATCACATCAGACAAACAAAGCTCTGAAAACACAGATAAAGTCAGTCTTTTTCCAGTATGGCCTCTGCTCCATCCAGCTAAACAAAGCAGGGTCAGCAGTGATTCAATAAAGCAGCAATTTGATATGACAAATTGAATCTTAATATGAAAAATTCAATTTAAAGTGCGATGATGCTGCAATAAGTGGATGTCAACAAATGATTATTCCATTTCCCTGGTACCTCATGAGACCCAGCTTATATGATTAGATGTGTGAGAAAACGCATGAGCATGCTAATGGGGGTAATATATCATTCACTCATATAGAGTCATGTGAACAATTACAACAATGTGAGACCATTATAAAATAACTTGTGGAATGGCCCTTAGCAGGAGTAACTTGATGTCATTGTTTTCTTTATGACGTTAGGGTGGCCCAATAATGTTGACAACATTGATTTAGTTCATTGATGTTGGCGGGCATTAATTTAATACAGTCTTCCCACGCCATTTCAATCAGGTTAATGTCTAGACCAGGGGTCTAGAGTCCTCAAGGGCCGCTGTCCTACATATCTTAGATGTTTTCCAACTTCAGCACACCTGAATGACAAGCTGATGTTGATCCATGTGTTCACGTGTTCTGCTTTTGAATTTCTGGAGCGCTTGTGATCACTGTCCCATTCCTTGTTCTTATTTGGACCAAGTTTTAGCTTTTTATATTTGGAGGTTGGAATATGAAACCATCCCATGCGCAGTGTGGTTTGTTATATGTTTAATTGAAGGAAACAGTTTAAAAAAAACAGTTATCAAAAGAGTATATGTGTTCATATAACATGTATTTCTGTTTGTTTTGACTTATTTTGTGACAAGTCTAAGAACTGTGTTGAGATTATTTGGTTTTTTAAATCGAGCTAGGAGGATGAGGGAGGTGTGGACTGGACCCGGGAAAAGAAGATGGGAGAGAAGAAGAATGTGGGGAGAACGTTGTGCAGGTGCATGGGCTGTATGTTAAAGCAAAGAGTTTACAGTTTGAACTGCAACGTAGCGATTGACCCACAGTGACTGGGGTTGATGTATGAGCGCGTTGGAGCGGGAAGAGCGTGACGAGCCGGTCGGAGAACTTCGTAGCAGGTCAGCAGACCGGCACGGATATGTCAACCTGGCGACACCAACTTGACAGCAACATGTATGTTGGATTTCTGCTGGAGCTACCGGAGAGACCGGAACTATTAGGCTCATATGCCGCCGGAGGGGAGGGCTTCTGCGTTTAAGTTGAGAGTTGGATATCCTGGCCATGTTGTCCCTCTGGAGAAGAGGATTTTATTGGCCGCATCGCACAAGCTGCACACAGGCCTGCAACGTTTTAGCTGAACGGTACTGAACTATTGTGTGAGTGTGTGTGCGTGCGAGAGTGTGGGCCCATCCATCCATCCGTCCATTATCTTTCCCTTGATCCGGAGTTGGGTCGTGGGGGCAGCAGCTTCAGCCGAGATGTCCAGACCTCCCTCCCCCCTGGTCGCTTCCAACAGCTCCTCTGGGAGAACCCTGAAGTGCTCCCAGGCCAGCCGAGAGAGCCGAGTATTGGGTAATGGGTGGTCTGACCACCCATTATCCAATACCCAAAATCTGCGAGATACAGGTACCGCAAGATACTGAATTTGTGGAAAGCGCAAGAGACACGCCCATTGCTGCGCCCACAATGTGCTTAAGGGAGTCGGCATAATGGGTAGCAGGTTTTGGTAGGTGGAAGATTGCGTTTGCGGTTGGCAGAGGCTCCTAAATCTGACATTTGCAGGTAATGGGTATTGGGTATTGGGTAGCAGGAGGTGCAAGATAGGGCCCATAATCTCTCCAGCGGGTCCTGAGTCTGCCCCCTGGTCTTCTCCCAGTTGGACATGGCCAAAACACCTCTCCAATGAGGCGTCCGGGAGTCATCCTAACCAGATGCCCAAACCACCTCAACTGGCTCCTCTCGATGTGAAGGAGCAGCGGTTCTACTCTGAGTCTCTCCCGAATGATCTCTAAGGGAAAGTACAGCCACCCTACTGAGAAAACCCATTTCTGCCGCTTGTATCGGCCCCTCCCTGAATCGCCAACTCAACATGATGGAGGGGTTTGTGTGCCCGAATGATCCCAGGAGCTATACTGTTGGGGGCATTTGCCTCTGGTAGAGTCACCCAAGGCAAACTGGTCCTGGGGAACAGGCCAGACTAAGCGCGGTTCAGTCGACTCTTATGAAAAATTTTAAAACAAGAGCCTGATGTCCCTCGCCTGGGCAAGGGTTACCGGGGCCCCACCCTGGAGCCGGGCCTGGGGCAGGGGCTCGTTTGGGAGCGCCTGGTGGCCGGTCCTTTACCCATGGGGCCCGGCCGGACTCAGCCAGAACGGGCCCATCTATTCAAAAAGGTTCTTGTTGTGAGATACTGATGTGTTAGATGTATGGAAGTCATTTATGGGACAATGTTATTCTACTTAAGCTAACAGGGTATTTGAGTCATCTAATACCGAGTATACAGACTACCACATGATTTGGCAGCTCAAAAGTCTGGGGGAAAAAGAGCATTAAGGTTCTTAGTTTTGTTGAATAACTTTTTTTGATTGAAAAAAAAGTTTGAAAGTTAATGTTTCTTGGAAGTTCATTTGTTCATATGATATATATTTTGTTTTTTTTTTGTTGGGTAGGTTGACGTGACTGGTTTTCTTTTGCTTTAAACATTGCCTTTTTTAAATTTGTATTATTAAAAGCATTAATCTTGCTAGAAGGTTGTCTGGGAACATTTAATTAATGAAAATTAATGAACAATTCTCAATAGTGCATTTGGTTATTTTCAGAGTAATGGTGAGTTATTCATCAGAGGTAAACCTATTTGGTATCTACCTGAAACTAAACAAACCCAAAATACCCCACCAAAAGTATTCACTCACCTGCTTTGACTCACATGTGAGCTTTGTTCATCCCATTCCTAATCAATATGACGTGGCTCCACCCTTTGCAGCTACAACAGCTTCAGCTCTTCTGGGAAGGCTGTCCACAAGGTTTAGGAGTGTGTTTATGTGGATTTTTGACCATTCTTCAAGAAGAACATTTGTAATCTCAAAGCCACATGAAGTTTGGAGGTCTGTAGTGATTGATTCTGCAGAAAGTTGCTGACCTCTTAACACAATGCTCTTCAGCATTTGCTGACTCGGCTCCATCAGTTTATGTGTCCTACCACTTTGTGGCTGAGTTGCTGTCGTTCCCAAACACTTCCATTTCCTTATAATACAGCTGACAGTTGACTGTGGAATATTTAGGAGGGAAATTTCACGACTGGATTTGTTTCACGGGTGTCATCCTATCACAGTTCCACGCTGGAATTAACTGAGGTCCTGAGAGCAACTCATTCTTTCACAAATGTTTGTAGAAACAGTCTGCATGTCTAGATGCTTAATTTTATACACCTGTGGCCATGGAAGTAATTGGAACAGCTGAGTCCGATAATTTGAATGGATGAGCAAATACTGTTGGCAATATAGTGTATGTATGTGTGTGTGTGTGTGTATGTGTGCAGGCAATATTGTAAAAAGTGCTGCAAAAAAAGAACACCTACCCCACCTCTAACTCACGATTAATTGCACATTTTTTTAATGTTCTGTTTATCCATCCATCCATCATCCACACTCATTTTGTCCTATACAGGCTCACAGGGATCTGAACCTATGCTGCCGTACTTTTTGGGGGCTTAAATCATCAGCTTCTTAGTGCTTTTTGTTGGGGCTGCTGCTTGACCGCAATAATTTGCTGATGGTCCCTAAACTCCACAGCAGCAGCGAGGTACTCAGAAGGACATTCAGCGCTGTTCCTTAGAGTTTTTGCTACACTCACTGAGGTTGGAGGGTTGATGACACTTGTGAAATGTCTGGCATACTTATATCTACAAAATGATACCAACCTGGATGAAGTTGGTGCAGTTTTCATGACGCTATTAAAGTTTATTGAGAAAATAAACAAGCAAATGTCGTATGTAAACTAACTTTACTGCGTCCTGCTGTGGTAACTCAATTAACAGTGATATTAAATACATAACTTTTCTCTTCTCAACAGACCCATCTGGCAGCACCTTAAAGCTAAACTTGCTGTTCATAAGACCTTTTTCTGTTGCCATGTCTGTTCCACACGTTGACTGTAAATACACTTACTGACCAAGGGTCATATTTACAGAAACGTGTGTGCGTTAATCTCACGTTAAAAAAATATTGGCGTTAAACAGAATTTGCGTTAACACGTTATTAATGCGTCAACTTTGACAGCCCTAATCTATACTCCATGAGGAGTGTGGAGTGTGAAGGCAACGGTGGTGCCAATCGTGATGGGGGCAGCTTTAACCTTATAACCTTAACTTTATACACATACATATATACATATATAGTTTTACTGACTAAACCATTACCTTACATAGATTTACTTTGTTCTTTTTTTCCTCTTTCCTTTCATTTACGAGGCGCACACAGTTTCACGGTATGATGCTGTAACAAAATGTCAAGGTCAGCCTCCAGGAGCTCAGACACTCAATGTTCTGCTCAGGGACACTTTTTATGTATAAATCCTTTCTGAAACACTGGCTCGCGTCTGCTCCAGCATACATTAAAAGGAAGTCATCCTCAGCACTTGCATTAGACGCCACAGTTTCCAATCAATCTAACTTTGAAATGCAGGAAGGGGCCCAGAGAGAGTAATCAAATTCCCCACAGAAAGAGCCACAGATGGCGCTGGTTCCTATGAGGTTTCCCGTGAACCACTGAGCCGCCACCTGCTGTAAAAGAGTCATAACTCCTAAATTATTTTGGCTTCAACACCTGAGGACTTCGACTATCCTTTTTATTTTAAGTGACCCAGCGGATCGGCGGCGAACAGTCCTGCGTTGTGTTTTGAGATGAATCTCTAGTCTGTACAGGAGCTCACTACACATTTTAAAGCACTTAAAAAGAACAGGTAAAGTGCCCAACTCCACTCCCACAATTAGTTTTGCCTGATGCAGCACTGCCTCGTATTGATTCAAACTCCCTGGTGCCGACTAAGAGGGAGTAGATGAATGGCTTCGCCCAGCTCACTGGATCTGATCGCTGTAACCATGTTTGGCTAAATGACCCAATTGCTTTTGTTCAAATGCATCAAAAAAAATTGTCAATAAACATAATATTAATGCGACATTATTCCACCCACTCTTAACTGTGAGGAGTGTACTGCATGTATTTTTCAAACTAAGTGGATGCAGTCACTCTGTGCTCTTGGTCTGGTCTGTTGTCTTGCATCTTTTCCCGCATTTTTGCATTTTCAGGATTGTGATTGCAAAAGTCAGAAAAGTACAGAGCACTTTGCATCCTACTGGTTTTTATTTATTTATTTATTTATTTCCCCCCCACCCAGTCCGTTTAATTGAATGTTTTATTCAGTATTTTCCTTTGTTGTGCCACAGCACAGTGCTCAACTGTCAGCACAAGCATAATGTATTAACTGGTGGACTTTTTCTTAATTTATTTATTTTTCCCAACAACGAGACACAAAATCAACAGGGTCTTGCATACCTCCACTGCTTACTCTAACTTGTGTATAGATGTTGGATTGGATGAATAAAGTAAAGTAAATTAACAAGTAAGTTGAAGTTTTTGTTGCATTTAAAAAAAAAAGATATATAGATGAATGGATGGACTGCTGCTGTGATGCTAACATCCAGGACTGGGGGGAATACCATTAAAAATCAATATTTGTTGGAGGATTATAGATTCATAACACCTGTGGTATATTATCTCCTATCAAAAGTAATACATTATCCATGATAGCAAAAGCAAATATATACTTATATATGAAAGCCAAGCAACTATTTTGTACAAGATAAATACACGAACACCAAATACAGCAAACTAAACAATTCAGCAGAGCACATAAATCTTATCATTACATACTTGGACTGCATATTGCTGCATATTGTACGTTATTGCATTTTACATTTTCAAGCTTAAACCCACAAGAGTCAAGTGTTTTTCATATTCAGCGTTGGTGAGAACTTACTGGGACTGTTTACATGCTGACTGCATCAACACTGACAAAAAAGTGCTAGCAGCTAGCTTTTTGTTTATACTGTTGCAAATGCTGATGTAGCTGGACTGCATTAAAGTGATGATACCGTCTCTAATTGGATACAGGTGAAATTTATGACTTTAGTGCCACGGTGTTAATGCAGATGATGTTCGCAGTTGCCAGTGAGTGCTTGCAGCTTAATGGTCAATGGACTGCACTTTTATAGCGCTTTCTGAACAAGCCCTCAAATCACTTTACATAGGCCTCTCCATAACCAGTGGCAAGTTAGGGTTTTACTCAAGGACACTTTAAAACGTGGAGCCGGCATCGAACCGTCAACCTTACAGTAACTGGACGACCCGCTCTACCAACTGACCTACAGATGGAGAGTGTCATGATAATCTTCATGACAGTGTCTAATGCAATATATATTAAAATACATACAACAATTCAATTCAATTCAATTTTATTTTTATAGCGTCTGTTACAATGATAATTGTCTCTAGGCGCTTTACAGAGACCCAGAGCATGACCCCCGAGCAAATAAAATTAACTCAAATTATAATATTAAATCCAATCAATGATAATGGCAAGTAAAAAACTCCCACATAGGGAGAAAAAACCTTTAAGCCAAACAGTGGCAAGGAAAAATTCATCGTTAAGAGGAAGAAACCTTGAGCGGGACCTGGCTCAACACATATTATTAACTATAACTAATATAATTTACTATAAAATCTTAATTAAAGAAACAATGGAGAGTAAAAAAAAAGAAGAAAAAATACACCCTAGTGGGAGAAAAACCTTTAAATCAAACAGTGGCAAGGAAAAACTCCCCTTTAAGAGGGAAGAAATGTTAAATCCAGATATATGAATATTCAGGTTCAGTCCTATTAAGAAGTGTCCCTTCAGGGACCATCACTAGTCAAAATAAATTGACTCAAGCAAATTGATAAATATCATGAAAATTCATTTTAGTTGTTTTAAATACGATAAACTGGTGACCAATTTTCTCTTTTTCCTAGGAGATATTTAGTGTAAGCTCCCCAGAGCACTCCATCCCTCAGAGCACTGTTTAACTATAACACTGCCTAGCCAATCACGAAGAGAGGGAGGGACTTTGCCCCACCTGCACATGAAGTGGGAGGATTCTGGGAGGCTTGGCAGGATCATGTTGAGGCATGTTTTCTTTGTGAGCGCTGGAGGGAGGGGGTGGAAGGAGCTTTCTGTCCATGTTTTGTTTCAACAGATTTGACGTCATCCAAAAAATGCTTACCCTGCCTTTAATTAGGGAGCGTTCCTCTCTGGTGTCACCTCTTGCTCGCTTAGGATGGGGTACTGCACCAAAGTAAAGATTTAGTGATTTCTGTTGTTGTGAACTGGCTCAATAAACATGAGTGAACTGAACTGAAAGTACAATCTCTCACATCAGGTTAACATTTCAAAGGCATGGACTTGACAATGTCGATATTTTATAAAATTAGAAAACTCAACAACTCACTTTTCATTAATCAGTCACTTATCCACTATTTGGAAAATTCAGAAAAGGAAATTACTATATACAGTCATGGAAAAATTAGACCACCCTTGTTTTCTTCAGTTTCTTGTTCATTTTATTGCCTGGTACAATTAAAGGTACATTTGTTTGGACAAACATAACGATAACCACAAAGATTGCTCATTAGAGTTTTATTTAAGAGCTGATATCTTACCATTTTCCATGGTTTTCTTGATTATAACCTAAATCACTTAAGTTTTTACATCAATAGCTATGGCGTTGTACTGCCAAAAACACTGCTTTTATGCATTCAGTGTTTTCTTTTCTGTCTGTTTTAGTCACATGGTGACGTTTAGTGGTACCATGTATTAAAATAAACAAGAAAGTGAAGAAAAAATGGTGGTCTAATAATTTTTTCCATGACTGTACTTCATGTAAATCATGCTGTCATGCCATGACCAATGATTCTTCATAATGTTGGAAGATATTTAAGCGTACAAGTCACAATAGCCAGTGTCCGGGAGTTCGATATTTAAAAGCAACTACAAAAATGAAAAAGCAATTTTATCTATGCAATTGTTCATTAATACTTAGAAGTGGATGCTTGTGCATCAGTAGGCAAACAAGAGGAAGAAAAACCTGGGTCCTTGACAGGATTTCTATGCCAGTACTGAAAAGTTTGGTATGACACGATTCTGCTATTATAAAGTGATGCATTCATTTAATTTCTTCAGCTGTGGACTTCCGCTAGTTTGTCTCACATCTCTGACAGAACTGAATATTTGAGGTGAAGCTATAAAATTCATTTTGCCTGCCACAGTGCTAGACAATTAGATAAGGCAGTTGCATTTGATATATGAATCAAATATCTGTCCTCATCCAAATGACAAATTCAGATTTGAGCCACTGATTAGGAAAGTATAGGCAGGATAGTGGAAGCTCTTCAATGTCATAATCACATACAATGAGAGCACATCCATAGATGACCTGAGAGAACTATGATGCCTCCTCAAAATTAAAAAAAAAAAAAATTAAAGTTGGAACATGAAGAAGTGCACTTGAGGGCACTTTAGAATAAGTTAAGTGGGAATACATTTGAGACTTTCAAAATTGCTGGAATAAACACTGCAGAATGCATTTTGGCAAATTATCAGCCAGTTGTATTTTTAGATGAGTTATATTTCTACATTTTAAACAGTATGACCTTGATTAGATGTCTTGAATCTCCATGTATATTTTAAAAGGCGTTAGTGTGCTTTAGATGAAAAGACATTCATGAGCGCACTACATTTTTAGCACGACCTCACATTCTGAGCAAGAAAAGAGATGTCTAAAAGATTTTAAATATTGATATAAATCAACCCTAAATCCAATTATTAGTTGTTCATGAGTATAAACTTTAATTACAGACCATTCAGATTACAGAATGTCGAGCAATAGAAGCAAAAAGAGAAGAATTCATGGCCTCAGAAGCCATGAAATCTTCTTTTGCATCTGACGTGACTAGCATGTGCCAACAGCTTTGCACAGGATAGGGTCCCTAAAGACAAACTGTTACTTTGATTTTTTTGTATGGACTCTATCCATACTATCACTTACGTCAAAATAATCTGCATTTTTAAGGCTAATTTTGCTTAATGCCAATGACTTCCGTGATAACTTTAGCTGGCTATTTGTTAGACAACACACAGTTGTTCTCATTCAAAACTCCTTTAATTCACATCATTTTGGTCCCTGGCAAACATTTTTATTATTCACCATCTAACATGAGACCTAGGGTTGTTTTAAATCTGGAATGCACCTTGAAGTCAAACATAAGGCTTTAGAAGTGATATAAAGGGAGGATTGTCAGTCTTCACACTTCTCAGTGAATTCAATCCAACGAGACCTGTAATTGACCAGAGTCTGAAAACAAAGCTAGGAGAAGGGTCAGAGATCTAACTCAATCTCACACCAGTGGAATTAGAGTAAGCTCAAAGGTTACAATGGAATCTTCACCCCTTAAAACGTGGAAAAAATACTGAGCCCTAACCGAGTGTTTTACTGTGACAGTTCTTTTACTTGTAAGACTTTCTCTCCATTTTCACAGCCTCACAGTGCTGGAGAATAAACTGCAAGAAGGTGAGAAGACAAAGAAAGATCACTAAACAGCCTCAACTTTTTGAATTTCACAGTCTTAATATAATCTTTCCAGTGTTAAATACTTTAACAAACGCTACGGGGAGTCAGTCATTTGCGCAGATCTCTGAATACGTACAATAAAGAGTAGTTGATCAACATAAGATTGAGAAGTGTTTAGGCATTTGTCAGTCCACAGTTAGATAAAATGTCATTAAATTAAGACAGTTTTCTTCTGATAAGTCAGCAATGACTACTATAAAGACACAACACATAATCTTTAATGAAGTCAAAGAGAACCCACCAGTAAAAGGTAAACGCTTCATTGGAACTGGCAAACATTTCTGTTCAGGAGTCTTCAATATGTAAATCAGTTTAAAAAAAAAGCCAGAATAACAAACAGTCAGGAAAAAATTATTAGACTACCCTTGTTTTCTTCAGTTTCTTGTTCATTTTAATGCCTGGTACAACTAAAGGTACATTTGTTTGGACAAACATAACGATAACCACAAAGATTGCTCATAAGAGTTTTATTTAAGAGCTGATATCTTACCATTTTCCATGGTTTTCTTGATTATAACCTAAATCACTTAAGTTTTTACATCAATAGCTATGGCGTTGTACTGCCAAAAACACTGCTTTTATGCATTCAGTGTTTTCTTTTCTGTCTGTTTTAGTCACATGATGACGTTTAGTGGTACCAGGTATTAAAATGAACAAGAAAGTGAAGAAAAAATGGTGGTCTAATAATTTTTTCCATGACTGTAGAAGAAGCTTCTGCTATGGTACCTGATGTTTGCCAAAGAGCACCTCAGCAGTCTGCAAGGCTAAAATATTTTCAGGATTATCGACACAAAAGAGTACAATAAAAGGACATGGCTTACCAGGATCAAGGCATCATCCCAATGCTGAAGGAAGTACTTTCTTTGCTGCCTCAGAACCTAAACAATTAACAAATCAACAAAGGGGAAAAGAACTCCCAAGTGTACCAAACTACCCTTCAGGATAATGTCAGCATGGCTGACTGGCTGAAGCTTTACAGGAGTTGGGTGATGTAGCAGGACAATGACTAAACATCAAGGTAACTCCACACAAAATGGCATGAGACAAAGAAAATCTACCTTTTGCAGTGGCCCAGTCACAGCCCAGATATCAACTCCATGGAGATGAACCTCAGAGCTGTTCATACACCCTACAAATGTGTCTGAGCTGAGGCAGTTCCATAAAGATAAGTAGCCAAACATGTCTCTTTAACATTGTGCAAGTTTGATCTAGAAATACTGAAAGTACTTGCTTCAAGTCAGAACTTTTATTTTTTATTTATTTATGTTTTATTTATTTATAAAGCTCTTAATGGTCTTTTACCTCCTTACATTAGTTCCATGCTTTCTTTTAATGAGGGCTCTTATCAAACTCGGTGTCGTGATTAGATTACGCTGCAGGTGCCAGCTGTTTTTAGTGAACTTGGAAAATCCAGTTTTTCATATTGTGCACCTGCAACTTGGAATAGCATGCAGAACTATTTCAAGCTTTCATCATTTTTATCCATGGGGCAATTTAAATCTTTAACTGTATCACATTTTACTTCTAGCTGTTCCTGTTTTACCTGATTATTGTTTCTACATTTTAACTAAATTTAAATTAAATTTTAATTATTCATGTTTTTATTTATTTTTTTACATTTTAATTTTAATTTTACTGTGTTTTTAAATTCTTGTCGTTACTTTTATGTAAGTTTCTCTGGCATTTTTTTGTGTCTAAGTGCCTTTATTTTTGTTATTGTTGTTTCACTCGGCTGCATTGTAAATGAGGTCTCTACTTCAATGTATCTCCGAGTTTAAATAAAGGTAATAATAGTAATAATAATAATAACTTCCAAGGAAGGTTCAACCAGCTACTGACTCTGAGGGTCCATTTACTTTTTCTTACTGCTGAAGATCAGATCACAATTTAGTGGCAAATTAATACAACAAACCAGTCAATTCCAAACTGTTCACATACTTGCCACTGTAACAGTTAACACATAAAAACCTAAGAGCAGCCAACACAGGATACCATTAATATCCAATATACCAAAAATATCTATTGTACGCTGCACAAACTGTTAATGATGGTGTTTAAGTTGAATTGTGAGCTTTCACAGCATTAGATATTTTGAGCTGCGTGAAAATATTTGCATGCACCATGCATTACATGCTGAAAGACTCCTCCACCCGTGAAGGAGAGAAAACAAAATGCTCGGGATGGGAGGCATATCATTCTGTATATGTGCAAAAGAAAAGCAGCCCCATCCTCAAACTGGTGATCCAGTTCATCCTTCTGCTGGAAGGTTGATGGATGGGAAAGAAATTCAATGTTTTTACAGCTTTATTACAGTGCATCACAACCAGTGGCACCAATCCAGTCTGAAAGTTGAGTGTTCAGCACTTTATGTAAAGTAATTGTGAATTAAGTAAATTGGCAGAGCAAAAATAAATATTTTTGCATAGCCTTTTCAGTACTAAAGCCTGATTTTCTACGTCAAACCAACAGCGTAACTACGTAACTACGGGTCTCGTCGACATGGAGTGCTATAAATGTGATTGGGTCTGCGTGGTAGAGTTGTTCTTCTTCATCTTCGCACTTTCCGCTGTTCATTCTCCTTCTTTGTTTTCAAGTCAAATAGAACAGTAGTTTGATGCAATTTCTGTACAAATTCTCTACTTATTTGCTCCGTTGCTTCATCTGAGCAACATGTAGCTGGTAAAAGAAAAGAAGCACAGCACAGCAAGCTACAGCGCTGCAGAGAAAAAAAACTAAAAATACAAACAAACAAAATAAAAACAGTGCCCCCTAGCGGTTGGTAGTGTAATTACAGAGTCACACAAACAATGCACAAGTATCAACAATTAAAGACAGCATTGGGGCCCTGCCTCATCATTTGTATGTACAAAGGTTGATTTTCCTCGTTTTCAAAGAGGTTTTTGAAGAGGAGTGTTTAAACAGTATATCCCAATTAGCCATTTTTTTTCATGAATCAAATTATAGAATTTGTTTTACTTACAGTATTGTAAAAAGATCTAAGAGATCTTAGTACTGTTGCTTCATAAAAGTCTCACTGACTTTGATGGCAGCAACACATCTCTGGAAAGTTGGAACAGCCAGGTGGAAAAGTAATGGTGCAAATCAAAAACAACTGGAGGAGGATTTGATGACTAATTTGGTTAACTGGCAACAGGTCAAAAACATGACTGAGCATAGAAAGGAGCATTTCAGAAAGGCAGAGCCTCTCGGATGTAAAGAGGGGAGAGAAGGTCACCGATCTGCGACAAACTGTGTCGAAATACTGGAGCGATTTCAGAAAAATGTTTCCTAATGCATTCTTAAAGAGATTCGGAGAATCAGGAGAGGTTTCTGAGTGGAAAAGACAAGACTGAAGGTCAAAACTGGATCTGTGTGATCTTTGAGTTTTTGATTAGAATAATGATTAAAAAGATTTTATGTAATATTTTATGTAATATAATTCAATTCATTTTTCTGTATAGCATCTGTTACTATGTCAATTGTCTGTAGGCGGTTTACAGAGACCTAGATTATGACCCCCGAGCAAATATCATTAACTAAAATTATAATATTAAATCCTTAACAAGGATAATGGCAGGTAAAAAAACTCCCACAGTGGGAGAAAAAACCTTTAAGCCAAACAGTGGCAAGGAAAAACTCCACTTTAAGAGGAAGAAACCTTGAGCAGGACCTGGATCATATGGGGGGACCTTCCTGCTGAAGGCCAGCCGGGTAAAGAAAGAAAAAAAGAGGGGAGACAGGACAGAGAGAGGATGTAGGACAGAGAGAGGAGAGCACACTAATGACTGAATGAAATGACTATATAAACAGATGCAGGTAGCAGCACTGAGGTGATATGGTCGGAGGACTAGATCACCGGTCACCAGACCAGCCGGCACCCCGAACACATCTACATACACAGGTGGAAGTAAACCCTGGGATGGAGGATGGAACTGCAAATCAGCTTGCAACTCAGGAAACTCTGGCCTGCAAACATACAGAAAGAAAAGAGAAAAAAGGAGGGCAAAACAGCACAACAAACTACAGGAAAGAAAATGGAGCACAGTTACAGTAACAAGGTGCTCCTAATTAATTGTGGAATGAGCTTGAGGAGGAGGAGGAGGAAGGGAGGAGAATAGGGAAGGAAAGGGAGAAGAGCAGTGAAGACACCACTCAGCAGAACATGATGGCGTCCCCCTGCAGTGTAGGCCTATAGCAAAATAGCTATGACAAAGCTGTAATTAAGACAAGCCTACTCTAGTCTTAGCTCCTACAACTATAGCTATAACTATTAACCATTACACACTTTAGACTAACTGTAGGCTTTACTAAACAGAAATGTTTTCAATTTAGTTTTAAAAATGGAGGTAGTGTCAGCCTCCTTAACCCAAATTGGTAGCTCGTTCCATCATAAAGGTGCCTAGTAGGAGAAGGCTCGTCCTCCAAATGTACTTTTAGATATTTTAGGAACGACGAGTAATCCTGCACTCTGAGAGCGGAGAGCTCTATTAGGAGCATAACGTGCTATCAGGTCTTGTAAATAACGAGGAGCTAGGCCTTTAAGGGCCTTATATGTGAGAAGCAGAATTTTAAACTCAATTCGAAATTTCACGGGATGCCAATGGAGGGAGGCTAACATGGGAGAGATGTGATCTCGCTTGCGGATTCCTATCATTACCCTCACTGCTGCATTCTGGATCAGCGAGCTTTTCGGACATCCTGCTAACAACGCATTACAATAATCCAGTCTAGAACTGACAAATGCGTGGATTAATTTTTCAGCATCACCCTGGGAGAGGATGCTCCTAATCTTGGCAATACTTTTGAAATGAAAAAAGGCTGTCTTGCAAACCTGATTATTATGCGGCTTAAATGACATATCCTGATCAAAAATGACTCCAAGGTTTTTCACAGCCGTGCTGGAAGCCAGTGTAAACCCAGTTAATCCATTCCTCAGGTGCTTGGGATGAAAGACAATAACCTCTGTTTTATCTGAATTTAGAAGCAAAAAGTTAGAGGACATCCAGGACTTAATGTCATTAAGACACCCTTGAAGTTTAGCCAATGGTTTTGCTTCCTCTGGTTTCATGGATAAGTACAGCTGCGTATCATCAGCGTAGCAATGAAAGTTTATGCCATGGTTCTGGATATTTTTTTCCAAGGACAGCATGTATAAAGTGAAAAGGATTGGTCCAGGCACTGAACCCTGAGGTACACCATAGCAGACCCTAGTCCGTGTAGAAGAAACGTCATAACATGGAGGAACTGGAACCTGTCAGATAAATATTACCCAAATCAGCCCAATGCTATCCCATTTATTCCAACAGTGTGCTCTAATCTATGCAGCAAAAGTCCGTGATCAACGGTATCAAAAGCAGCACTGAGATCCAGCAGAACAAGGACAGAGACTAATCCATTGTCTGAGGCCATGAGGAGGTCGTTGGTGACTCTAATCAGCACCGTTTATGTGCTGTGATGAGTTCTGAACCCTGACTGAAAAACCTCAAATAGATAATTTATATGCAGGTGTTCTCCTAACTGGCAAGCAACTATTTTTTCCAGAATTTTGGAAAGATGGCTATGGCTGTAGTGGGTTCTATATATTTCTGTAATTCTTTTTTTTTTTTTTTTTCTGAGAGAGATCTGAACAGCAGCTGCATCTACTTTTGTCCCAGCTCACTCAGTCAACTGTGAAATCACCAACCTGAAACAACATGGAGCGTTTTCCAGTCGATGCTTAAGTGGAATCACTGGATGGCGGTGTCTTAAAATACTTTCTTGTTTTCGATAACCTGACAATCCATATAAGAGTGACTCGTCGACAAGGGCAGAGGTTAGTTTTGGTATTAGTGGGACCCACCCCACATTTTACAGTAGGCTACAATTTATTTCAGTGGAATTAATATAAACATATTTATGTTTATTTATGACATTAAATGGAAATGTGGAAATATGTCAACTCATAAGTTTAAGAGCCAAAAAAACTCAAGGAGGAGTTTCACAACTATATCAGCGTTACAAATGGACTGAAGGAAATGTCGCGACTGCGTAGAAGCAAGTAAAAGCGAGTGTTTAAACTGACCTTTGTCCTGTTCATGTATTTTTATGTTGTGATGTAAAACATGTTGAGCGTCACTCACCCCTATCGCTGGAGGTTAAATTCACATTTTTCCTGACTGGCACTATACTAATGAATAACTAAATATGATTTTTCACATGGGCCACTTGTCAAAATCTTGCAAGTGCCACATCAGCTGACAGCTGTCACCATTAACAATTAATGCAAATGAGCAGCAATAAAAACAAAAGGCTCATTGGCATTCAGGGAGACTCCTGAGTCCAGTCATGACAAGGGTGTTACAACTGGCAGAAGCACAGGATCTATAAAGGAAGTGGCTTTAGTTTTTTTTTGTATTCATTATTTTGGCATTGTTAGTGTGTGCACACATCAGCTTGGCTGTCACTTAGTGTTTGCATCAGGTCAGCTTGACGGCCTAAAACAAATACGAGCAGTCAAGCACACGGTGAGATTGGTGAAGGAGATGTGCCTCTGGTGTGAACGCAGCATATGCGATGCTTTCCTTTATAGCATTTATCTGCAGAAGGTTTACTTAAAGGCCTAAACGCACCTCCTGCTTTATAATCAGTGCTCCGCGGACACAGTTAAGCCTAATTAGATTCTTTTGCTATTATTTTGCTTGCACCATCACTTAGAGCTGTAATCTAATTAGAACGAGCGTGCATGGCCAGTAGGAAAGGATTCAACAATTCAAATGCAAAAGTAGCACATTAAAGCCTTTAGGAGCAGCTTATTTTGACTAGGCAGGAAGTGTGGTAATCATGCTGCTCAACCGTGTTAAAGTTGATGATTTCAAATTAATAAATTACAGCTTTTTTGTTGATTAGAAAATTACGACCTGTTGCTGATTTGCCCACGTGAAAGCTCTCCTTCCCTCTGAACAAAATGGTTTTTATATTACAGCTGTCTGTTTTGACAGAAAGTACAGCGCAGCTAAAACACTCTAGGCTAGTTTTTTTTTTTTTCTGCAGAATTTGGAGACGTGCCAAGGCTCCCCAGCTGCGCCAAGACCTTTAAGCTAAGGGAGAAATCAAGCGAGGTCGAGGGAGGGCCAGAAAGAGAGAAAGAAAAGGTGAACCAAGGATCAGAGATGACACGGATGTCTAAATAAGCACCCTTTGAAATTAAATTAGCAAGTAAAATTACCCTTAAATAGCTGCTATGCTGCTAAATAAGCTTCTAGTATTTAAACTCATAGCATTATTGCAATATTCATCACATATTATGCAATATTATTGCATTATTGCAATATTCATCGACATCGACATGACTCACTTCTGTGCAACAAATTTACTTAGGAGTTGATCTTTTTTTAAGCTTAGATACAACTGCAAAATGACTCAAACTTTTTTATCGATTATTTATTGTTATAACTGACACAAAGTGAAGCACCATTACAGTAGCGGGGAATGCAGTCAGTGAATTAGATGGCTGCTCACAATATAATAGCTCCAGATCTATGGTACAAAAGCACGGGCTGTGAAATAAGGTTTGGAAACCAGAAACAGATAACTGTTCATCAATGAACAAGTGTTACATGTTAACAACTAGATTGTAGTAATGAATACATTAGCCAATGTGTTGAGTGGTGTCCTGTAACATGCTTTGTGGAACTACAGCCATTCTGAAAGTGGTGGAAAGTCTCTGAGATGCTTCAGATTTAAGGTATGCAACTTCAACTAAATGGTTACAAGTCTGGCCCACTTAGTTCCAGTTAAAAAAAGGAAAAACAGATACAAAAAGGGAAAGTACATTGTCGGGAACTGTCCCTCAGCAAGTTGGCTAATATTGGCGATAATTACTCACCAGAAACTAATAAAGGTACGAAACTAAATACAAGCACAGCACACAGGTATGGGACAAATCCCTATGTGGTGTCATCTACAAGTTTCTGAAGAGGTGTTTTGAAGGTCTTATTGTTGTCACCTTGGCAGGAACCGGCTCTGCCCCAGACCCTGGGGCCCGGACCCTGGGGCCTAGACCCCGGAGCCTGTTTCAGAAAATGGGGAATGATGAACCTGAACTCAGGAAGCTGAAAGTTTTCTGTTTTGCAAAGTGAAATAACCTAAGCCTAAGGAACCAGGCGGTTTAGCTGATTTAGCAAGGTCAGTTTAGCTGGTTTCAGAAACCAAGGTAAAGCCTGATTTATACTCGAAAGTCAGGTCGTCTGCGTCACCTACGCAGACGATGCAGGGATGCCCCCCCCACCCTAAGCCGACACAACGCAGACACTGCGGTGCACCTACCCAAAATTGTAGGTCGACGCAGACAGTGTCGTAGAGAAGAGAGAAAGGGGGCCTCTGATTGGTCAGTTCTACATCTGCATAGAAAAGAGAGCATTGAAGAAGTAAGGAAGTAGCCACATCTGTACGATTCTGGTTCTCCACACTACAAAGACAGCACATATTCTAGTAATTCATGGAGGGAGATTGCGATGAATGTGGGTCTGGATACGGCAGAGACGGTGAAGAAGTGGAAAAACGCAAGAGATAAGTTTAGTAAGTTTAGCTAGTTCGTGACTGTCGCTCTTGCGTTGTGGCGTAACATAGCGGAGACCGCGCGAGTATAAATCAAAAGTGACGGCGGCATCTCTGCGACAAGCTGACGGCGACACATTGCCGCGAGAGTATACACGGCCCTTAACTCATACTAAGGGTCTGTCATGGTAACTGACTCCAAACTAAACCTGGTTTAGCAGGTTTACTTCCACATAATCATGTTTTTCTTTTTTCAGGATCTGTTGACTTTTGAGTTACAGTTACCACACCAAGGTTATTATAGTTTTGAAATTTTCTTTAGTTTTTATTTTTATTTAGTTTTCCAGTCTGCTTTTTTATTTCAGTTTAGTTTTAGTTTGTTCAACAAGTAATTTAGTAGTTTTAGTTTAGTTTTTATTTTGAGGAATTGACTAGTTTCAGTTTAGTTTTTATTTAGTTTTAGTCTTAGTTTTAGTTTTTCTTCTTCTTGCAGTATGCAGCAGTTTATACACCTTTTCGACTTGAAAATTGTGGACATGCGCCCCCTAGTGGCTCCGCCATAACTGGAGGGTGCGGTGCTCCATCAAGTAACCCAAACACAGCAGCGTGGAGGATCTGTTACAGATAAGGCAGACATGTCTTGGATTGATGATGTTAGGCAGTGGCCTCCAGTTACAGATGAAGGTAGTTTATCGCCGTTTTTAATGATTGGTTATGGAAATAGCATGATCTATTCCCATAACCAAACACTAAAAACTGTGGAACGCTGCAACGCTGGTTATAACTAACGTCAACAAGCCATAAAGATTATGCTACTGTAACGTTAACGCGAGCGGTAAATTAGGCTATGTGTTAATGTTATATTTAATTTATTTTATCATTCTCCTAAGTCATTCATTCATTAATTTATTCATTCATTTATAGGCTTGTGCTAGTACCGAGGGCTACAGTAGCCTCATACTGCTGTTCTTTCGGCCAGAATCGTCCGGGACTCTCAGCAAGACTATGAGTAGTACGAGATTAAATGTTAACGAAAACTCACCCGGCTGTATTTATTTGGAACAGAGTCCTTTCTGTTGATAGTTTCACCCACGTCTTCCTAACTTCTTGTTTTGCAAACAAGGCAGTCTTCGTGCAGTAAAGGCTTGTGTATTTCACATACTTTCCTCTTCCATTGTTGAATTTTCACACCATTGTTGGCACAGTTTATGACGGAACATTATTCCCACTCGACCTACTCGACATTATAAAAATATATATTTGTAGAAAGAGAAAAACACTGGTTAATCTGCGAGCCGGTGAAAGTGTCGCTCTGTAGCACAACCCAGCAATGGCGGACGGGGAACTTCCGGGGGGCTGGCCCGAAAAGGTCTATATCCGCTATGCTGCCCCCTCTCTGGAGGGAGGGTATCATAGCGGCTGCTGCAGGACAGGCAGTAATCTCTATGGCAGTAATCGAGGGAGAAAACGAAACGACAACGAAAACGAAGCTGAATTTATCTACAATTCAGTTTAGTTTTAGTTAGTTTTACATCCTTCATTGTAGTTTTTATTTAGTTTTCGTTTTTTTTTAATTGTAGTTTTTATTTTTATTTCAGTTAACTGAAATATTTTTTCATTGCTAGTTTTAGTTTTAGTCTTAGTTTTCGTTAACTATAATAACCCTGTACCACACGCTAGCTATTTTGGTTTAGTTTAGCTGATGCTAAGCTATTTCGCTATCTAACCTTATCGTATGTTCACTCTCATGAAATCTGTCCATCCATCCTCATTTAAGATGTTGAATGTCCCTGTTTAAGATGTTGGTACCAACAGGAGATCTGGAAAATGAGCTGCCACTGCTGAAATGAGGACTGCCGGCACCGGCCATAGCCCTGGCCACAGCACCAGCCACATCTTCGGCCATAGCTTCACCTGCTCTGGCCGCAGCTTCAGCTGGAGCCCCAGCCACGGTTCTGGCACGTGGAGCTCCAGCTGTGGCTCCAGCTGTGGCTCCAGCTGTGGCTCCAGCTGGTCTTCTGATGGACTCACCTTCACCCTCTGACCCTTTTATACCAAAAGCCCAGAGCTGACCGTAGCAGCCTGTAGAATTAACAACTCAACAAGCCATATTATATTTAAATCAGCAAAGAAGAAATTTTGCAATTCTTAGCACTTTGGGTCTCCCTAAAGGCAGTAGAGGTTAATTAACTTTCAGAACGCTGTCAAGATTTACTTGTTTACTTTTTTTTTATGGTCTCGTCCTCAGCCACTCTCTCATCTTCCCTTCTGTCTTGTTTTTTTCATGTATTAACAGACTTGCATGCAAACCTGGATGACAAGATGATAGTGATCCATTTATTTGATTCTGGTACGTTGGAGCAGGGAAACATCTAAAACACTGCAGGGGAGCAGCCCTCAAAGACGTGGATGTGAGAACACTGCTATGTAGTGTATATTATTGTAATATACTTGTCTGAACCATTTGTTACAGCTGTCACAGGTAACTGAAATGCTGAAAAAAAGTGTTTTTTTTTTCCTTTTCTTTTTTTTTTAGGTAAATGCAGCCTGAATTTATGTATCCAGACAGTAATTTTAAATTAGAAGCAATCTGGAGGGCATAATTTCACACAAACAGGAAAAAATGCTTGCATGCTGTAAAAATAAATAAATAAAAAATAAAAAATAAAATTGTGCTTGTGGCTATAAAGCAAATGCAGCAGTGCCTCTCATGCAAAGCGTGCAGCTGGTCAGGCAGCACTTATAAATGACTTTGCGCTTTGGAAAATGTACATGCCTCGCGTTGTCGTCGTTTATTTCACTTTATATAGGTGTGAGCTTTGAAATGAATTATTAAAGAAGTGACAGAACATCAGAACTTCAGTGCTGGCGTAAATGTTGGTGCATGCATTCAGCTTGAGCAGTGAGCCGAGAAAATCAAAATACAGATCTATTTTTTGCAGAAACCACATTTTTTCAATAAATGTGGACAGTATGAAATATGTGCGTTTTATACAGTGTATATACATAAATGGAAAGGAAATGAAAGAGTCGTTCTTCTAAAGAGAAACGCTTCTCTTTGCGCTGTAATGTTTTAGATGTTAAGAAGACATAAAACTGAATCTGGAACTCGAATCATCAATGAGGCTGTGCAGAAACACTGGAACACAATCAAACTACATTGTAAACTGTGTTTGACTCTCATACAAGTCTGGATGACTGGCATGGAGTCTGATTTTCAGAAATATGTGCAAACTGGGAAAGCTGTGAGCATATATTAATTTATTTTTAAATGTTATTTGCAGTCAAAGGCTAGAAATAGACTTCATGGTGAAAATATTTATCCATCCACATCTGCTTATCTGGGGCTGGGTCATGGGGGGCACGCAGCCTAAGCAGAGATGACCGGACCTCCCTCTCTCCGGTCACCTCTTCCAGCACATCCCGGGAGGATTTTCAAGTGTTCTCCGGTCAGCCGAGGAATATATCGCCAGTGTGTCCTGGGTCTGCCTTGGGGTCTTTTCCTTGTTCAACATGTCAGAAAACGCATCCCCGGGGAGGCGTCCACCGAAGCAGATGACCGGACCGCCTCAGCTGTTTCCTCTTAGTGTAGAGGGCTGAACCAGTTTATGTGGGAGGTAATTCCAGTTGTCACTCCAATGTAATGTAACAGTCAATCCAAACACTGGCTCACAGGGGTCCTCTCTGAGGTTATTAATGCTTCTCCCTTCCAGGCATGAGAAACGTGCCCCAGGTAGGTCAGTGAATGCAGCACTGTGTGCAAAGGTTCTGCAGGACAAGGTTTAATGAACGTAATGTGCTTTGTGGTAAATGGAAACATAGATGAAAACAGTTACTAGACACATAGTTGTAATTTCTTGCGGTGAACGTGCAGATATCAATGAAACGCATGTGTTAAGTGAGTCGACTGTGCTAAAATAATGTGCTGTTCTTTTGGTTCCCAGTGGAGCCATAATACTGACCATTGCAGCACACGGTGGCATAAAATGATAAGCAAGCTTTGTCCATCATTCACTATACGACATAAGTCGAAGGGTTGCTTGAACCAGCCAGTTGCATCCCAGCGTGCAGCTCTGCCCAACAGATACAGGAGCACTTCATTTCACTTTTAAATTTAACTTAATTTCCAGCCATCCTGCGAAGGAAATGCACTTCAGGACTCGAGTTTTGGTGGAATTGTAGCAGCTAAGCTACTGAAAACATGGAGAGACATGAGTGAAGGAAAGTGAAACCAAGTCGGCAGCAGTTGCATGAAGCTAGCACATCTTAAGAAGCATCTCAAGACACAAAACTCAAGTAACTTACAAACATTACAAACATGACAAATTCAGGTGTTCTAAGGAAATGATCCAGATGCTAAAAATGTTTTTTGGTACTGGTAAGGAATACTTTCATGGGGGGGTTGTCACTGGAAAAAGGTTGAGAACCATCCTTCCATTATTTATATCCATTTAGTCTTATACAGGGTCACATGGATCTGCTGGAGCCAATCCCAACTCTCCCCTCAAAAAGCAGGGGAGGTTGAGAACCACTGCACTGAAATTACTATACCTTTACACATAAGGGGAATGCCCAGGTGATGACATCATGGCTTCGGAAGCTTCTGTTAAAGGACAACATTTTAGTTAATTGAAGGCACACCTGTGGATGTATTTTAAGGCGCTTTGCTTCCTTGTGTGACATTATGGGAAAATCAAAAGAAATCAGCCAAGATATCAGGAGGATAATTGAGGACCTCCACCAGTCTGAATTGCCAGATGTCTGAAGGTGCCACATTCTTCTACTGAAACAACTACAGGCAAGTATAAACACCGTGAGGCATCACCCTATTAAACCCCCAGACTGATGGTCTAATGAGCAGCAGGTGCGCCTTCCATTAATACTCCAACCTGGATGGCGACTTGGTCCCACCCAGGAAAAGTGTGAGTATTTTTTGGCCTCGTGTGTACTGGGGATTTGGCTGCGGGGCCAGGCGAGGGGGATATAAGTTTTTTGTGTATCCCCAACACTGACTCTGGGTATTTCTGTTCCTCCCGACAGGACCTCGGTGGGACAACCGGGGAGTCCGAGGGCGCGCCAGATGAGGGAGGAGCTAGCCGAGGATGTGGTAGCTGTGGGTGGCAGATTGACCGGAAGAGAGGACTGAGTGAGGGGATGACATAGGAACACTTGTCTGGGGATTTTTTAGACATATTTTATGGAAATCATCATTGTTTTTAGTTCTTAGTAAAATAATTAATAAAACCTTTTTAACTGATGCTTTGGATTCTTTTAACTCTGCTTACCTCTAGAGAACCTGTGAGCCTTCGAGTCCTGCGCTAACCCCCAGGTGGCAAAGTCGGTTTTTAATTATTTTTTATCATTTCTATCATAGTCGCTTTTAGCCTATATTTAAGTTATTACAGTTTTTATAGTTTTAAGCATCCACGGTAGCACACACATAGGACATCGCCACAGACGCAAATGGGTCTTCCAAATAGACAATGACCGTAAGTATATCACGAAATTAATGACAAAAAAAAGGGATCTGAACAAAAGTTCAGTCGGATTTGATGTCAGGCTGTGAGGGGGAGGGGGGGAAGGTTGTCTTTTGATTCAGGGTACATAAACTGCTGGTTTCAACGGCATCTATCCATCATTTTTCCCTTCCAACCAGAGAAAAAGCTCCTTCAATCAGCCACTGGCCCTGATGACAAGGCGGCTGATAAGTGACCATGTCAATCATGCCTGCAGGTGACGCTGTTCATGGGAAGTAACAATAACAAATTAGCATCCGTCAGAAGGTGTCAGATGGAGTGCCAATGAGCTGGGTTAACATCTGCCGGGAATGTGATTAACGTGGCTGCCAAGTTAACGGGGAAAAAAAGCCTCAAAAATAGACTGTGGCTTAATTAGAGAACCGTCACTTCTGTCTAGAGACATGACAAAACATTGCTTATATATTACTGAATTTTTTCAAATTTTTGGCTACAGTTTCTTTAAAATTTAGAGCGGTAACAGTTTATTTGCCCTCAAAGGTAACCAGTATGGTTGCAGCGTAAATGACTAATGCAGTTTCCGCATTGAAAAGCACAACCTTGTCAGTCACCTCCTGCCTTCACATCCACGTGAGCACATCCGGTGAGTTATCAGGGACCGGCTGAAGGTGATGTTTATGGTGACCGATGTTTGAGGCCCACGCTTCACCGGTCACTCCGAGCAACATCTCCCACCTCTCTGTCCCCGCGTGCACGCTCATCCAACACCCCCCCCTTTTTTCTTTTCTTTGTTGTTGGAGGTCATCGGCAGACCTGCCGACATCCAATATCACACAGAAAAATTGCCACTCGCAGTTGCAGACAGATAAATAAATGGAACGTTTGTGGAACTTAATCGAGCAGTTGACGGGAAAGTTGAAAGTTGTAACTGTTAAGTGATAAAATAAAATTTTTTTTAAGAGTTATGTACAATGGCGGCAGCAAAACATTTTCATTGCAGTTGCTTAGGGGTTGCTAAACAATTGTATGGAGTTGCTGGACAATTTACTGCAATACCAATTAAATAGCATAAATATGGATATGTATGTCATTACCGGCCTACTCATTCTAATCAGCGCTATCTGAAACTAGCGCGCATGCCATGAAACAGATTAAGAAAAATCAATTTCAAGTTCGTTATTATAATTTTACCATATAGTCATGCCGCTTTTGACAGCAGTGAGAAATGCACATTAACAGCCTAGACTACAAAATTTGTAGTCTAGGCTAGTCTTGTAGTTCTATTTGCATGGGCTTAATCTCAGCCGCCACGCTTCAACAGATAGCGCTCCATTTTGATGTCCCTTTTGTAATGGCCTGTTTTTTTTTTTTTTCCCAAGCTGACCCCTGCAGGCCAGCTCCCTGCAGACGAGTCTCTCTCTCATTGTTTTTAATTGTCTTCCCTTTATTTTAATTTAATTTAATTTAATTTAAAACAAAAACACATAAAATTAATTTTAAATTAAATTGTCACCATTTTTATTTTATTTAACACAATTAAGATTTTTCATTTTTAATAGTCTCCATTCTTGGGGTTGCTTTGAGGTTGCTAAGCCATATTTTTGGGTTGCTATAGCAACTGCAAGCTACCCCCCCAGCGCCGCCCCTGGTTATGTAAGCAGGGACAAAAGAAGGATTTGGTGTTATGAAAAAGAACAAAATTTACTGTTAAGGTAAAAGGAAATAATATATCTAGGAGTAGAGTTACACTGTTATGAAATGTCCATAACTTAATAATAAAACCATATATTTAATGGCATAGGGGACGTATAAAACACATGAAATATACCTCTCCGGCTGTAAAGATACCCAGAAACCACCAAGAACCTTTTTAGCTGAAACACAACGCAACGTTGTAAGAATGTGTTAATGCTGTGCAAATCAATAAAACCTGGACGTCGTCATTATTTTTAGCTCTTGAGGTATATTTTGCGAGTTAATTTTGTGAATCTAACTAATAAAACTCTGGATTTTTTTTTTGAAGAAAATAAATGCACCAAATGCTTCTGCGGGTATATAAGAGCCAGTGATGAGAAAGCAGTGTAGCAGAAAGCAAAGCTTATGGTGGGGAGACGAACAATAAACAATAGCATAGCAATTACTTTGCCTTCTCCCCCTCCGCCTCCACTTTTGTTTTTTATTTTGAGACTTCCACAGTGGAAATATTCATATAGTACTCTAAGAATACATGCATTGCTCTGCAGTGATTCATAACAGTGGAGCGTTTTTAATCTTTTGTGGTGAATTAACAGAAAAAGTGCATTAGCCGGCATTCATTATGCAAGGCAATGACTCATAAGTAATGTACAAAATTACCAGGTCTTTGCAATCCATTATTGTGACCGATTTTCACACTGGTGGAACAGAAAGGAGTAAAATGGAGTGGAATAAGGAATAAGATGAGACTGGATGGGGGAGCGGATTTAGCAGCCACACGGACAGAGTTGCACATGCATATAAACCTTCAAGCCATCTTTCTTTGAATGCCTTTTTTTTTTTTTTTCCAAAATGTCACATCAAGTCACTATCATGCAAAAACAGCTCATCCATGTTGTGTGATCTGATGTGGTGCATGTATGTGTGCGGCTGATTGAGCGCTCAGATTTGTTCACTGTCAGTTATTCGCAGAATCAAACTGCAGCTCCAACCTGCTGGAGGGCAATGTGAGTTATTTAAAAAATAAAACATCCAAGCCACACCAAGGCTTTAAATGAAACTCAGGCCAAGTGAGGCTGAGATGGAGCAGGGAGGAGTCAAGGGAGTGGAAGGGAGAACAGCAGAATCCAGGCAAGGTTGCAAAGGACAAGAATTACAGGAGCAAATGGGATGAAAGATGCTGAGAGATTACTGGAGGGGTAGTGGGTGAGTTATTGGAGGGGGGGGAGGGGGGGTTATTAAGCATAAGAGGCCAAACTTAGAATTGAGCTTTAACTTCTGTCCATCAGTTCCAAGAGCACAAAGCAGAGGGTAGAAGAGCGTCTGTCTGTTTACACTGGGCCTGTTACATCATGTCTGGTTACGTAAAAGAAGTCACGGTTCAACTGATGAAGTGAAGGGGTGTTCAGTTCCTTGAAGAAAGACTTCAATCACTATCTTCAGTCAGTCAGCTTCAAGGGGCAGGGGGATATTAAAAATGAAGGGGTCGGGGTAACACAGAGTGGGCCAGGGCTGATACACCCACAGAAAAGGCTTGATGGTGAAGGAGCTGCTCAATTACATGTCATCCAGGGTTTCTCTTAAAGCACTGCAGCTCAAAATGAAATCACTCTAGTAATGAGTTCCTAAATGCATGGTGGTGATATGCTAACCAGAGATAAATTGGTCAAACTGCAAGAACATAGTTTATAGTTACCTTCTACAAAAAAATAGTCATTTGAGTTTTTCTTAAGAGGTCTGTTTAGAACAGGGGTGTCAGACTTATTTTCAATGAGGGCCGCACGTGGTGCAAAATGCAATGTAAATTAATCTACGCCTCATTATATTGTTAAATGACGGCTTCTGTATTCATTATGTGTTCAAGTTTCAAATATTTAACTCATTATTATATTAAACTGTGTTTGTAAGAGTATCCATTACCTTGGTTTCAGATGCAGAAGCAATTCTTTGTTTTTCTTGGAGGCTAAATTTAGCATACTAAGCACCGTCTTTGCTCATAACACAAAAGATACACTGTTATTTCACCTTGAGATACAAACTTGTAATTGTCTTCCCATCGTTCATGAAACTGCATTCCTTGTGCATCAGTTTTTCTTTTCTTGGACATGTTGAGGTTAGTTTGTGGAGGTTTTTCTTAAGTCCATTAGCTCTGAAAAATCGTCTTGCTCATAGCTACCGTTATCGTTGTGGGTAACGACGAAATGCATGATGGGAGATGTAGTTTATTGTCATTATGTGCTTTAAAGCGGTGTAAGCTTATTTGAAGTCTTAAAATATTGGTTTAAAATTTAATTTAAGCCAATAATGTCCAAGCTCTCGAGGGCCGCATAAAATTACGTAGTGGGCCAGATTTGGCCCGCGGGCCTCGTGTTTGACACATGTGGTTTAAAGGGTTTCTGGATTTTTTGTGCCACAGAGCATTTTCAGAAGTGATGCCAGTATCAACCATCTATCCACTCTCGATGCCAACTTAGGTTAAGGTTACCGTATCTGCATCTCGAGCAGCAGCATAGGCCAAATTTCCTTTAATCGTCAGGCTATTTTACACAAATCTCCAGGATTAATACCAGCCTTTCATGGCATGCCACTGAATAGTTAGAGACAAAAAGAAGATTATAATTATCAGATAAATGTTGAAGGGGCCCATGTGGTTGCTGAGTCAACAACAACCCTTCTCCCAGCAGTTTTTTAGCACCGCTCTGAGTGCTTGTCGCGGGATTGTTCCTGGTAATTGAAACCCACAGCGATGATTTAGGCCCAGCGCATCTACCTCAGACCCCTGCTAATGACAAACAGGCCTACTGTGTCCACTTCCAAAAGACCACCAACTACCAAGGGAAATATGTCAACACCAGTACATCTGGAATTTAGTCTGTGTACACATGATCATTACAAATGCTTCGTACATCAGGTCTGCTGAGAGACTTTCAGCCTTATGTCATGCAGATCTCATATGAAAGCTGCAACATAAAGTTTATCACTATGGACCTCCTCTTGGAGCCATTGATGTCCCTTTTTTTGCCTTTACAGGTTTTAAAACCACCTTTAAGTGCATACTTAGAACAGTACAAATGTCTGAATCCTCCGCGTAACATTGTTGATTTTAATATAAAGCACTTTAAACCCTGATTAGAACTCTATTGCCGTGATACTCCTTAAGATTGAAGTGTTTTCCTTGTACTTGACGTGCATTTTTAAAATTCTGCTCGACTCAACTAATGTTGTGAGAACTCACTAACTACAGCTCCATCTAATTAAAGAGTCATTAGCATTACAAGCTGATATAGTATGATTAATGAGAAAAGCTGTTCAACGCTCCACTCTTCAGTGGCCAGGTGAAAAAAAAAGATGGGGACACAACCTCAAGACATCTGAGAATTTGAGGGCAACTTCTACCATCATGTTTACTTTTGGACGACCTTCCCGTATCCTGACAAACCCTGAGAAGGTTTGGGCAACGTATCATGGGTTGAGTGGAAAAAAAATTAAATTGCTGATCTGTAGCTTTGAAAGCCTACAGTCAAAATCACATTTGCTGTGACATCATCGAAAAGCGTCATGAAAATTTCTCCATGTAAACAGAATATCTGTGCAGAACAAATGTTTATTTTCCGACTATTTCCGGAGTCATTAAGTTTAACTGTAGGATAACATATAGTTTGTTGTCTGTGATTTTTATTACACCACTGTTTGTTATTACAGGCTGTTGGAGATGAAAATATATGTAATGTTAATGAACTGTAATTAACTCCATTTGTTTTATTAGACTGCGAGCGATATGGCGCAGTTATGCCACAGTAGTCCAGGGTGAGACAGGGGATACAAAAGAAAAAAAAAAAGTGTGAGTGCAGAAAGCAGGAGACCATGGAAGGGAGAATATTGCGGTTTAGACTGTGACTGAGGGAAAAATCAATATTCTCACAGAGGGTCAGGGGATTAGTAAAGGGCCACTGACACAGTCCTGGGAAGGAGCCTTTAAATTATTACAAAATTGAGAGGGAAGTTTCTAAAGTGAGCAAAACACCAACGGCGCTCAGGCCAAGCAGAGGTTCAGTAGACAAAGGTGCATAGAGAAGGCAGCGATCCTGTATACTGAGCTGGAATTATAAAGTTGTCACCTTTTTGTTAAAATTGATTTTTTCTTCTTTTTTGTAAACGTTGGATTCAATAGTGTGATTGGGTTGTGCCTCAAACGCAGATTAGGGGAACATTATAAACTCACCTGGGCTGTGATTAAACCTGGTGTGGGGTTGTGTCTATAAAGACCGCTTTTATTCACCTGTGAATGAAAATGCTCAGACATTACGGTGGATTTGCACGTACGTGCTGCGATCGCCGCCTGTGTCCGTCTCCATAGACTTTGAATGGGGTTACGTCATCCGTTGCCAAACTTGAATTGTGGGTTCCCTGCAATGCATTGCTAGTATTAGCTCCATCAAAAGTTTAGGGATTTTCAACTTATCCCGCTTCAACCCTTGCGTCAGCCAGTCGGGCTGTGGCTACATAGCTAAAGCTAGCCAGTGAAATCATACACAGTGAGAGGACTAATTCAAGACATGTGTCCGTCTACATAGACTTTGAATGGGGTGACGTCATCCATTGCCAAACTTGAATTGTGGGTTCCGTGCAATGCATCGCTAGCATTATCTCCATCAAAAGTTGGGGGATTTTCAACTTATCCCGCTTCAACCCTTGCATCAGCCAGTCGGGCTGTGGCTACATAGCTAGAGCTAGCTAATTAAATCGTACACAGTGGGAGGACTAATTCAAGACATGCGTCCATCTCCATAGACTTTGAATGGGGTGACGTCATCCATTCCCCAACTTGAATAGTGGGTTCCCTGCAATGCATTGCTAGTATTAGCTCCATCAAAAGTTGGGGGATTTTCAACTTATCCTGCTTCAACCCTTGCGTCAGCCAGCCGGGCTGTGGCTACATAGCTAAAGCTAGCCAGTGAAATTGTACACAGTGGGAGGACTAATTCAAGACATGCGGCTCATTTGTGCTGCAACGCAGCTGTGTTGAAGATACACACAAGCTTGCGCTAATAAAATGCAAGTTGGAGGTTTTATTTATGTTCTAATTTAAACACATTTTGACAAAAAAATTGACTTTTTTGTATCAATAAAATACTAATCCTTCATATTAGAATATTAATAGCATTCTAACCAGTTAATAGCATATCATAAGCAACAAGAGAAAACCCTTCAAGATACTGGAGTGTAACAAATCTATTCTGTTTGATAATAAAGGGGCTTGATGGCCTGAACAGAAAGCCCTAGGGATGTGTATGGAGTGCTGGTAATTTTTGGTACCTGTACCAAATCGTCTGTACCTGAGTAGCAATAGGCTACAAGAAAAAACAGCACCATTATTGGTATGTACAAGGTTTTTCATTGTTTTACTGAAAGACATTACTTTGATTTTACCTCCCTGGAATTATAACGGAGGGTGACCAACATCTGGCGTTTGTGTGCATGCTGTATCCCTGCATGTGCACGTAAAAGCAGTTTTTTAGCACCGCTCTGAGTGCCTAACCTACGGCAGCTCTGTTGAGGTTCCTGAAAATTCTAGTCGTGGGATTGTTCCTGGTAATTGAAACCCACAGCGATGATTTAGGCCCAGCGCATCTACCTCAGACCCCTGCTAATGACAAACAGGCCTACTGTGTCCACTTCCAAAAGACCACCATCTACCAGGGGAAACACGAGTACATCTGGAATTTAATCCGTGTACATGCCCACATGATCATTACAAATGCTTTGTACATGAAGTTCTGCTGAGAGACTCTCACCCCTTATGTCATGCAGATCCCATATGAAAGCTGCATGATTAATGACAGGTGAAAGCCATAAACACCTCTGCCATCTTTGTTAGTCCACTGAGACGATGAATTTCCAAAACTGCAAAATTTCACATCAGTCAGTGACTTAACATATTGCAAACTGGTTTCACTTTCAGCTACAACATAAAGTTTATCACTATGGACCTCCTCTTGGAGCCATTGATGTCCCTTTTTTTGCCTTTGCAGATTTTAAAGTCACCTTTGTGTGCATACTTAGCAGGAAAATATGCCAGTGCAAATGTCTGAATCCTCTGTGTAACATTGTTGATTTTAATATAAAGCACTTTAAACCCTGATTAGAAAAGTGGGTACCAGAGTAGTGATAAGCTACAGGAAAAAACAGCACCATTATTGGTATGTACAAGGTTTTTCATTATTTAACTGAAAGACATTACTTTGATTTTACAACCCTGCAATTGTAACATAGTGTGGCCAACATTTGGCATTCGTGTGCATGCTGTATTCATGCATTGGCATGTGTAAGCAGTCAGCCATGGCTGAAAAGGTAAGACGTTTAAACGCATTATATGCCACAGGATCATGGCAGACAAACAACCAAAAACAAGAAAAATATCATGAAACACCTGCAAATAAGATACAGTGTCAGCCAGGTGTGAAATTCTTTAACTTTGAACTTCAGCAGCAGGGCTATGCAGTACAAGCTAATGATCTATAGATTACACAAGAATTATTTTATATTTATATTTCATATATAATATATATATATATATATATATATATATATTAGTGCATATATTAGGGCTGGGCAATGATCAAAATTTCTCAATCGTGATTAATTGCACATGATTTCCCTGATTAATCACATTGTATATATGTAAAATTAAATAATGAATTCAAAAGTAGTGTAAAGTGCACTTTTATTTAAATGTTCTGCTGCCATATAAACTAAACTGCCATAACATTTGTTGTTCAAACACTTTTAACATCAGCACTTGTCAGTAAAACATATTTAGTGTAAATCTCATCTTAAAAAAATGCAAAATAAAATAAAGCATATTGCCACAACCAGGGCATTAATGTCATTCTGTTTTTTCATAAAACATCAAAAAAAAAAGTCTACCAACAAAATCCTAATCCACAATCATAACATTAAAACAGGCAATTTCTGAGGAACAAAAGAAACTTTTAACGGGGAGTTCAACTTGGCAGTGGTTACAAATAACCTTGTTTCTGTCGAATCCTCCGTCTGGGAAAACTTTTAAAGTTTAAGTTTAAAATGAAAATGTCCATGTAAAAGTTATGTAACTTTACCGCTCTCCATGTCTGTTTTAGCTTTTCTGCATGTTTTTCCACCAATTCTCTGCCGGTTCTGCAGCAGCCAGTAACAGACTTTTCAAAATAAAAGCATGTGAGCAACACGCGTTAATGCACAATAAAATAAATGTTGGCGTTAACAAATGAATAAGGTAATGTGATAACGTGTGATATTGCCAAGCCCTAATATATACATTTTATACATACATACATAATATATACTCAATCATACACACCATACAGTAAAACAAGATAGTTTATAGCAACTTACACTCAACTTGCTGGAGTTTAAACTGAGCATCAGAATGGGGAAGAAAGAGGATTTAAGTGACCTTGAACATGGGGCGGTTGCTGGGACAAGATGGACAGGTTTGAGTATGTTGTCCATTTTCTACACCTGTTTTCAGATTTGCTTTGTTTTTCTTTTTTGTTTCAGTACTTGCCTGAATAAAAAGCTCCACTACATTTTTCCTCTCTAAGCAATTCTGACTTGGAGCTGTAATAATAAACTAAAAGATGCACATCTAATTTGTGTAATTTTCACATCAAACTGTCTCTCAAACACAGTTTGTGCTACCTTAACTGTCCACGCAATGTGAAGCTCCAGCACTAAGATTTGGTTTTCTTTACCAGTAATTTAATACTCAAAAGCTGTGGAGCAGTGGAGAGAGAGGGGAACATTTAATAATGATGGTGAGATAAAATTATGGAAGCTGACCTTCATGCTCTGATTTCTTTCTGCATGAAGCTAATCTGAATCCAAAGCAGTAAAGCATGTTATCACCACAGATAGAGAACAGAATAAAAAAAAATCTAAAAGGTATACTTCTGAAAATGTTATGAATAAATTAATGTTTATATACACACACACACAACAGCTATTGTGGTAATTCATTTTCACCATTTAGTTTTTTATCTTGCTTACCATATCCCAATTTAATACCCAATCCAGGAACATCTTACCTTGATTATGATTAATGAGCTATTATTATAGTTCATTGTCACAGATAATTGACAATGTTTTTGCTGCTCAACTAGTAAAACTGAGTTTTCTGATGAATGAGAATATATCACTGACATTTAAATATCTAAAAAGAAACAGACACAGATTAACTATATATGATAATTGAATAGAAATCATTAAAATAATTGAAATGGCTAAGATTACAGCAGTTATAGGTTCTGAATGTCAGTTTAATTTTGATTAATTGCCTAATTAATCATTTCGCTAAGACACAGCTGCACCCGGTTTTTGTTGGCCTTGACTTGATGGTGTTTAGGAGAGCAGTCTGGAGGAGTTCTCTTCAGTCACATCTGAAGGCTGCTGGACAGGGATAACCAGAGGACACCAACTGTACTGCCTCACTGACTTTGATCTCTTGCTGCAGCTGGGTTCTCCGGTCATGCTACTTTCTTCCCGAATCCCAGCGAGGTGACTGTCGGTCCCAGGAGAGCTAGCTCTGGTGGCAGTCGTTTTGCATGTTGTTTCGGTAGCTGAAATGAGGATGTTTGGACAAATTTGAATGCAAAGTGCAAATATTAGTTAGCATGACCGGTTAGTATAAACTAAGCCAGCCAAGTTAAAATAGCTAACTTGTGGTAACTGAACTAAGATTGACACGTTCCAGCCAAGTTCAGCGTCAAAGCTACGTTGTAGGTAAGAACCCAACACCGTAGCCTACAGTATTGCCTGACGTCCACCTTTCTCCAAATGTGACTGTGTGTCACATCGATGTGGACAGCAAGAAATCTGATTGGTTGAATTGTTGTTCTTTGTTTTTAAATTTCCTGCTGCTACTTCTTTGCCATGGTAGAAGGATAATTTGCTATAGATTGTCCCTATAAAATAACTGGTGCTCAACATTAAAAAGTGCCAACTCATGTAAAATATACTTTGTTTGCTCTGTTGCTATGTCTGAGTTCATATAGGAAGGAAACAAAAAGGAAACTCAGCAATATAGCACTGCAGAAAAAAACTGTACTGCTATCTAGTGGTTGGTGGCGTAATTACAGAACGACTCAAACAGTATCACACAAGTATAAATGACAGAGACAGCGTAAGGACGTGTGTATACGTGTGCATACGCGTGTTGCCGTCGGACAAAGCTACTGCCAACTTCCGGTGTGATTGATTGCAGGTCTCAGCATGCTCCCCCTTCCTTAGGTGAAGCAAGGAAGGGTCCTTGAATGATCCACTGTGGCTCCTGGCTTCTTCAGCCAAGCCAGGCTGGAGAAGGAATGGGATTGATTGGCAACAGAAGGGAGACTGTGAAACCTAGACAACACAGCCTAAAAACTATTAACTGTAACTATTAAACACTCCAAATGAAATTGAAACTGATATCTTAACATGAAGAAAAAAAACACCTTGGAGTTCATTTAAAGCCACAGAAGACCCCAAACACTGGAGCAGCTGTTTTGTACTTAGAAAATTAGTAAAAGCAAAAACGTAAATGTTCTGCTGAATCTTTCCCCATGAAAGCCATGTAGGTTTTGTTATCAATCTGTCATGATCTGGCCAGCCATGGCAGGCACTTTTGGTTTTTCCTTATTTTTCCTCTGTGTCAAGTTGGCGCCACTCCCTGTCTCTCTTCTACTCTGTTTCCTGTTTTACTTTAAAGGTCTGTCTTGTCTTCATGATATTCTGCTTTTCTTCCTCCCCTGTGTTATCCTGATTGTTTGCACCTGCCTCTCGCTTCTCCCTCTGTCTTTATAAGTCTTGTCACACCCTTTCTGTTTGCTGGTCTGTCTACTTGTTTCCCTGCTACTCTGTTTGTTTTGTGCTTGTTGTTCCTGGTTCTCCTTGCCGTCACCTTTGTGGATTTTTGGTTAAGTTTAGACTTTTGGTTTTGTTAAATAAATACCCTTATTCAACTCCTGCGTTTGGGTCCCTTCAACTATGCAAAACCATGACTCAATCAACTATTGAGAAAAATACTAAGAATACAGCTGACAAATGTAGGTCAATGTGTGGTCCATACTGTTGACATAAGTCGAGTTAGAAGCTGCTTAGTAGTAACATTTTCTACGTATTAGCCATGTTGATACTTTCTTTGGTTCTGGAGCAGAATTGTGTTGGCATATGTCAAAGCAGAAATGATAGGCTGTTTTGTGTGGTTTCACTTGCCTGAGTGGTTTCACTTCATTGAAGGTTAGACTTCAATGAAGTGATGCAAGCAAAGCACTTTTCCCAGATTCACTGTATAATAAATTTGCAGTACATGTATATTAAAACAAAAACTACCACATTCCCGCATTGACTGTCACTGTATAATTCACACTCTGGGGTGGAATATTAGCAAAGATGAATCACAGTTGCTCTAATGGCACATGACAAAAGAATGAATATCACACTGGATCTGATCTCAGCAATATTCCAGTGCTGAAAGCAGCCTGACTGAACAGATTCAGTAATATGCTGATTGCAATGCAAAGGAGAACCAAATACGCAGCAAATTTCCTGGATACTGGCGTGAGAAGATAGGCAAGCTCAGGGACTAGGACAGATAATTAAAATTTCTATTTTATCAGAGCTTGGGCTGGAAGAAAACATCAACCGTACTGTTATTTGTGAGTCGGGTTTGGTCAAAGTCAGTCTCTTAAATATTATTTATTCACCTACAGCAACAAATTTGCAAAAGTAACAAGCACCAAGGGCCTCGTTTCATTGTGCGTTGGCTTCTCAAGGACATCTAAAACTTGATGATACTATTCATTAAGTCCTTCATTTCTTTTTTGATCTCTCGAATTGAATAAACTTCCTGTAAGGGTGTGCATAATGTCTCAGTGAAAGTCCTCAGTGTGTGCAAACTCTCCATTCAACTCATGAACATGCAGGACACACTCTCCAAGCGATCCCAGGAGGGAAGTTAATGAAAGCATATGAGTTAGAAAATAAGGGCATGCGTGCCAAGGACAGCGTTTAGCTGTGTTGTTTTACATCGTTTAAACTTAATCTAATTGACGACAGCAAACAGTGTTTTTTTGTGATTTTAATGAGGTATCTGCAATTCAAATACAAATAGGGAGATTGCTCCAAAATCTGGTACATTTAGTACCTTCAGCGCTAAATAAATGATGCTGTGTACTTTTGTTTTTTAGCTTTTTTAATTTTCTTATTATGAAGACCATTCTGATATTCTGAGACCAATGCTCTTGGGTTATACCAGCACATAAGTATCCACAAAAATGCTAAATGTGTTTTCACATTTTCAACTAAACCTTTTTTTTCACATGGGACAGATTTGGTTGCCTGAATTGACGTGAACCTCAAACTGATATAACACTAACCTGTCGGACTCTTTGTACCTCCTTCACTCTAAAAATATTCCTGGGTTTCTACTAGCAGGGGTGCAGGATCATTTTATGTCTCCATTATTAGTCTTATTTGGAACTGTGAGTCCAGTTGATCCAAGTTGTTAATAATTAGAACTAGAAAAGCACTCGGAGAGCGCAGACCTCCGCCAAGCGCAACAATTCCCCCATATAGCGATTTACACCATAAATATTAGTCGTACATATAGCACTGACAATATGGGACCGCTAAAAAGTATCATATCTTTCTTTATTTTGTGATGCACACAAAATTAAATAATAATGCTATAAAGATTTCATGCAATTTTTGTTTCCAAAGTCAATATATTGAAATTAAACAACCTTAATGTTTTTATAGTGATTGCTATAAAATCTGCCTTCTGGATCAGATTTGGATCGGCCTTTGAAATTTGATAGAGGTTCCCATTGTCAATCCCTGAGTCAAATTTCATGAGTTTTGGGCAATAATTAACAGAGATATTGAGAAACAAAATTTTTGGCCCCATTTACCACAATGTTATCGAAATTTTAAAAGTGATCCAGGATTTCTTCGGGATCACACCCAAAATGAAATCAGTTCTTCCTTTTCACATTTCTGACAACTCCTGAAAATTTCATCAAAATCCATCCATAAATTTTTGAGTTATCTTGAACACAGACAAACAGATAAACGCCGGCAAAACATAACCTCCTTGGCGGAGGTAATATTTTGAATAATTAGTCTGATGTAAGATTAAAATAATCAAAAGCCGTCTTCAGACTCCCAGCTGTTGTCCTGGGAGCCATGTCCTTTGATGTCTTTATTTTGCTTCTAGTTTTAGTTTTTTACACTTCTTGTATTTAAAAAGATTGTATCATGTTATTAAGAACCAAAGTTATGTTTTCTAAGAGAAGGGTAAGAAATTAAAGAACAATACACATCTTTTTTTTTTTTACTTTAAAATTTGTTGTTTGTTTGCAAACTGACTTTACTTGCCAACACCTAATATCGGTATCTTTATTTACTTTATTCATGGTAACTCTCTTTTTTAAGGAGACTGTTTCATACAGATGTTTGACATAAGATTGATCTGGATTCCAATTGATTTAAAGTTACATTTATTTTCTGTATAGATCTTAAAGAGACTAGAAAATAAATATGGCTGTCATCAAAATGTAGATAAAGCAACCAGGCGAGGGTTGGCCCAGACTTTACAGTCGTTTATGTATCTTAAAAGTGCTGCGCTATTACAATGCATTAACACCATCATAGTGATTATATTCATGTTGTCATGATCCAGAAGTATCTTTGACAAACCACAAATCAACAACACTCATAAAATGAATTAAGCTTGTGCATCTTGCAAGATTATTATAATTATTTTTTCTGTTTACTTGGACAGAATCAATACGTTACAATGTGGATCGTCTGCTATGACTCAGCGTGTTCTGCAGCTGAAGTTCTGTCACTTCCCGACAGAGATGACGACTTTTGACACGATTTATTAGTCGAACCCACTGGTGTTTTCAAATAAAACTAAAACTCTGAGAATGGCAGATTACAAACACATGAAAGTATAAACTACTGATGGAGTCTTTACTTCAGTTGACTGCACCAGGATAACATTTGATTAAGTTTTCAGTTGCATTGCAAGTTTCACTGCAGATTCCATGAATATAACTGCAATTATCAGCATGCCACATTTGCAGGTCCATGTCATGTTAAACTCAGTTGCTCTGAATTATCCAGCTCGTGAATAAACTCATTGTCAGTGAGCATCGTGACCCCGCTCAAACTGACAAATGTCAAATTTTTGCTTCCTTCCTGAGTATCTCCACAGATCAGAATTGCTATGTAACACCAACTCTTTTTTATATATTTATATGTATACAGTGGAGGAAATAAGTATTTGATCCCCCGCTGATTTTGGTAATTGTCATACTAAGAAATAAATGAACAGCCTTAGATTTTTATGGCAGCTTTATTTTAACAGTTATAGAAAGAATACTGAAAAAAAAATAAAGTCATTGAGGGAAATAAGTATTTGATCCCCGACGAACCTTGACCAGAGTTGGTTCCCACAGACCACTGGCATACTCCTAATCTCACTGAAGTAATTACCTGCATGAGAGACACCTGTTCCAAACAGTCACCTGTATAAAAAGCCATCTGCCCACAGACTCATCTCCACCATGGGCAAGACTAAAGAGCTGTCAAAAGATGTCAGGGACAAAGTTGTTGAACTCCACAAGGCTGGAATGGGCTACAAAACCATAAGTAAGAAGCTGAATGAGAAGGTGACAACTGTTGGTGCAATTATTTGGAAGTGGAAGAAGTACAACATGACTGTTAATCGACCTAGACTGGGGGCTCCATGGAAGATATCACCTCGTGGGGTCTTAATGATCATGAGAAAGGTTAGAGATCAGCTGAGAACTACACGAGAGGAGCTGGTTAATGATCTCAAGGCAGCTGGGACCACAGTCACCAAGAAAACTATTGGTAATACACTGAGACGCAATGGTTTAAAATCCTGCAGTGGTCCAAGGTCCCTCTGCTCAAGAAGGCTCACGTCCAGGCCCGACTCAGGTTTGCCAACGAACATATTAATGACTCAGAAAGAGACTGGGAGAAGGTGCTGTGGTCAGATGAGACTAAAATTGAGCTCTTTGGCCTCAACTCAACTCGACGTGTTTGGAGGAAGAGAAATGCTGAATATGACCCCAAAAACACCATCCCTACTGTCAAGCATGGCGGTGGAAGCCTTATGCTTTGGGGGTGTTTCTCTTCTAAGGGGACATGTCGACTTCACCACATCGATGGGATGTACCGCAAAATCTTGGGTGACAACCTTCTTGCCTCCGCAAGGACATTGAAAATGGGTCGTGGATGAGTCTTCCAGCATGACAACGACCCAAAACATACAGCCAAGGAAACAAAGGAGTGGCTCCATAAGAAGCACATCAAGGTCATGGAATGGCCTAGCCAGTCTCATGACCTTAATCCTATTGAAAATCTATGGAGAGAGCTGAAGCTGCGAGTTTCCAAGCGCAAACCTCAAAACCTTCAGGATTTGGAGATGATCTGCAGAGAGGAGTGGACGAAAATTACTCCTGATGTGTTCAAACCTAGTAAGCAACTACAAGAAACGTCTGACAGGTGTGCTTGCAAACAAGGGTTTTGCCACTGTTAGGAATAAAATATTTGAGGGCTGTTTAATTGTTAAAGCTAAAACTTGACATGAGGGAATGTCTCCTTTTATGACCGTGAGTTCCTCAGCTTGGGTTTACGACTTAATTACTGTAACATCCTCCAGACCCCCGATCAACAGTATGCAACCTCCGGAACAACAGTTTGTTTATTAACCAGGACTTTGTGATTGGACATCTGAAATTTCCGGTGACAAAGAGTCATAAACTCAGAGGGAAAACAAGGTTCCCCTTCTTTTGGATCTTTAAAAACAGGCACAATCTAACTTGGAGCGTGCATTTCGTCCATGGCAGCATCTTGGTGATGTTGTGGACAAGTGTACCATCGGCCGATTAAAATATTCTGCATGGCATAATAATTCTTTGTAATCATGATTGTATTGAACTCACTGTCTCTAAACACGGAGAGATACTTTTACCACCAAGTTTTAGATCATGTTTTTCTAGGGTATCAAATACTTATTTCCCTCAATGACCTGCAAATTGATTTTTGTTTTTCATTTCATGTAATTTTCTCAAAACTTTTTTTAATATTTCTATAACTGTTAAAATAAAGCTGCCATAGAAATCTGAGACTGTTCATTTATTTCTTAGTATAACTGCCAAAATCAGCAGGGATTCAAATACTTATTTCCTCCACTGTATTTATTAGCTGTGGATTTTCTTTCAGTTCATGGTTCAAAAGTATTTCTGAAAAAAATTCCCAGAGTGACTCCTTTTTAACCAGTGCAGCTATTTTGTGCCTTTCAGTTTTGCCACTGCATTAACATAATTAAAATATGTAGATGCCTTAATTAATAGTGTATAAGATGATAATAATGTATGTGAACACCTGCTGATAAAAGTGCTCTGTGTGCAGGATCTGCTAGCTTTCAGGGTCACACGCAGAACAGATGACTGTTAGCTTTGACTGTAATTACGCAACCGGTGACTTCAGCACTTGCTCCTCGCAGTCACATCCCATTTAGAAACGTGTATATACTGAAGTGAGCATCTGAAGCGCCAACAGATATGAATCATATGTGCAAAGTAATTCCATTACTTGGATGGTTTGATTTATGACACTGATATGGAATATTGTCGACTTAATCTGTTGTATTTATGCCTTTTTACCGAGATTCCCTCCTTGTTTATATCCATTTATTCTAAAATATGAACACATCCATTATGCATATGACCATTTTAACGGCGCCTAAATAGGTTTTCATAATTACAGTGCAACTCGCAAAGCGTGACATTTGAATTTGTAATCTTGCCAGACTGTTGCACAATCGCATCTTGTTTCAAGACAAATAAGTGCACTTCAGAGAAGTTTGTTACACTGCACATAAATGGAAGCAACAAACATGAATGCCGAAACAATCTACAGAAGGATATTTCCTCTCTGCTCTGCAAGCCGAGCAAGTGTTTAACCATGCATCGCAAATGCAAGCGAAGCTTGTTTTTACTAATGAAACACTGTTGTGAAACATTGAAAAGCCGAAGCGTCTGCGCCTCACAGAGGGAAGATTGAGTGGCTGAGTGAAGCACTGAACAACTCATTATTTCACGGGTGGCAGGTGTGTTTTTTCTTTTTTTTTTTTCTTCCCACTGCAACAGGTATAAACGTCTCATGAAAGCAAGTGGAATATAAATGTTTTTTTTTTTTTTTTTTTTTTTCCCTGCCTTCTTATATAATTGCCTTTTTCCCTGTAAAATAACAGTCATCACGCTATGCTGCACTTGGATCTGGAGTCAGCTCCATAATTGGTATTCTGCGCTGATATTTGACTGTGACTGTTAGGTTGAAGTTAATGACATCGGCTTAATCCACTGGCAAAGGGACATCATGTTGGGCTAGAGTTCATACACTATTTGAATCTTTCTTACAATACGCATGCTCATTCATGTATTTCATTATATGCTAAATCACTTTTATGCAAATGGGTTTAACGGCAAGTCCAACATATGTCGATTTTTTTTTTTTTTTTTTTTTTTAAGACATTAAGATTGCAATACTCCTCCTTTCCCAGCCATGCATAACACAAACACCCCCTCCTTTTAAATGGGAATGTAATTTGAAAATTGTGTCATCATCTGACAAAAATGAAGCCAAAAAGAAAACACATGGGCAATACTAAGTACCCCCTCATGATTCCATGGCTTGTAGATCCACTTTTAGCTGCATTAGCTTGATGTAGTTGTTTTGCTCGACGGTATTAATTTCGCATGTCCTTGTGAAAGGATTTTGGCCTGTTCTTCTTCACAACATTGCATGGTTTTAGTCAGGATCCATCCATTATCTTTGGGTCATGGGGATTTGCTTGAGCCTATCCCAGGTCTCTTCGGGCAAAAGGCAGGGCTACACCCTGGACAGGTCGCCAGTGATCTTGGGATAGAGTGTCAAGTTGTATTTATTTATTTATTTATTTATTTATTTATTCTTAAATGCCAAACAGGGATCCAGTGCAAATACGTATATTTGAGGGGGCTGTGTGTCATGGTCTGGGGCGGCCATGACGGCCATTTTGGATTTTTCTTTGTTCTGTGTTAAATTGGCGTCAATCCCTGTCTTTTGTGTTACCTGTTTCCTGTTTTACTTTGAAGGTCTATCTTGTCACAGTTGTTTTCAGCTTTGCTTCCTTCCCCCTTGTTATCCTGATTGTCTGCAACCTGCCTCTCGTTGGGTTCCCTGTGTATTTAAGTCTTGTCATCCTGTCTGTGCTGGTCCGTTGTCTTGCGTTGACTCATGTCCTGTAAGTACTGTTGGGTTTTGGTCACTTGTTTTTCTTCCATGTTTTCCGGCCTGGATGCCTGGATTACTTTTGTGGGTTTTTTTTTGGTTTGTTTTAGATTTTGCCTTTTTTATTTCCCCTTTGGACTACTTTTGTGGATTTTGGTTTTCTTGGTCTTTTGGATTTTTTGTTTTGTAAAATACTTTTTTTTTTTTTTTAAGCATACTCCTGCATTTAGGTCCTCCATTTTGCCTCAAAACTTGACACTGTCACATCCTTGTGAAAGTCTGCTTGCCATGGATGTCCTCTATCTATCCAGTTCTTTACCAAATCAGACTTGTGCCATAACCCAAAAACATGCCTGGTGGTGTGAATGCAGCCTTTCAGGAACCACTTTATCCAAAAGCAAAGAGAAGTAATGGTCATGTAAATACTGATCCTGCTGGAAACATGCGACACCCGCTGCCTACCCAGTGCAGTTACTGATATTTATCAGAAGAACAAGAATAACAAGAGAAAAGACCTTAATAATCCTCATATTGAACTCCATTACAGAGACTCCACATGACACTTCACATGATCAAGTGATGTGATTCAAGCAGATTCATTCTCTCCATGTTATCTGCCATTATTGGAGACGGATGACTCCATTGACCTTTTCATAACAGATGAAAATTCTGATGTTGGCAGGATGGTGCACACCAACCATTAATCAGCTGCACAGAGACTACAGAAAGAACGCCACTGTTTTCGCCCGCGTAACCTTTCGAAAGCTTCACCAAGTGCATGTCCACGAAAAAATAAAATGCAGCAAAGCACATTATACCCACTGTACGTAAGAGTGCATTATACCACTTACTTGAGAGTACTGATCCTTTGCCACTTCCCAGAGAAGGTCATCAACTGTAAAATGCCAAATGCATCATGTCCTTTGGAGTATTTTACCTTTCATATTTAAAGTCTAGTCAGCCTTCGTTCAGTGTGACGGCACAACCAGAGGGAGCGCTAAAATCAATATAAATCTAATTTAGATAAACTGACAGGTAAGACTTCCCTTCTAGCCGGCATTGTGGAGAGCATATCGTGCATTACTGCGCGTCAATGCAGCTCTACGTTCAATATCTGATGAGTGATGATGATGCACAAAATGGAGTAAGCCAACGGGAGGCAGAGAGAAGTGATGAAAAGTCTGTTATCGTATCCTTTTTTTAATAAATCATTTGTCTGTGTTGCTGCTCTGTACATATTTAAATCAGATGCTTTTTAAATTACTTACCACACTAGGTCTCAATTGTTAATCACAAACTGCGCATTTATAATGAAGGATTGTGATTATTAGACCTTAACTGAAAATATTTTCAGTCTGTCTTGTCAGTACGGTTGATAAAGCTACATTGTTTATAATAATGGAAGTGAATTGGACTACAGTTGATTATTTGCTTTGGAGGAGTTCAAGAAAATTCACTTAAATCTACTGTCTAAAACAGTCCCAGGTACTCAGTGTGAGTGGGTTAAAGTGCTATTTAAAAGCCCCCACATTTACCATTTTGTCATTTCGTTCATGCCGTCACATTTATGAAACTTTTTTTAATTGTTGGAAATGGTGGAGAGAATAGGGATGAAATTACAACCCCTCTGACTGGCAAAGGACCGCTCTACCTCTGAAGCCACATTCACACCATCGGTGAACCGTCAATGCAGTGACTGGTTCAGCTACTAGGTGAACAGATGAACTCAGTATCAAAAGCCAGAGATCATTGAAAGACCAAGGCTTGTTGAGGCTCCGTAGTGATGGATGAATTACATCACCAGCTGGATTGATGGCATGGATTCAACCACGGAAAAAGCCCTTGACAGCATGTCCCATAGTCCTTTTGGGAGGCTCTGTTTAGTCTGAAAGCATCTACTGGATTTAGACACTAGACAGATCATCAGTCCATCACAGCACAAAAATTTGAACATTATTGACACTTATTTGGTGCCATTCCCTAGTGGTCATTTGAGGAACTGCACATTCCAGTATTTGGATTCTGTGATACTACTGAGCCCTATGTCGCCCCTTGTGCTCTACTAGTTTTATTTCTGGCCTCTTAGCTTTTGTTAGCTTCATAACATGAGGCATTTTCCGTGCTTGTTGATGGAAGTATTTTGATTAAGCTTCCAAGCTAATTTCCTATCATTCAAGATGGTTTTGACTGATTCAGGAAAGTATCTGTGTACAACAATCATGTTCTATCAACTTCTCTGCTTTGACAGAATATGTTTACCTTAATTAACTTAATCTTTGAGATCTCTCCATAAGGGAAAGGGGTTCCTGTAAACAGCAAAAAAACCTGTTTTTCTATTTTCATCAGTGCAATAAATATTCCCTGCTCCGTTGTCAAGTAGACGCCGTCCAGCGACATTTACTGCTGCAGAGGAATAAGAGATAATTAGAGACCTTCGGTCTCTGCAGAGGTTCTTCTCTTTTTTACCTCCGTAACCTCTAGTGACAGAACAATTTAGATTGAAACATTGAACACAGCCACGACCAAATTATAGCAACAGCTCCAGAAACCAATAACCAATTTCAACTTGTAACGGAGCGGCTTTGTTCTCAAACTCATCAAATGGTAATTAAGCTTTTCCCGCTGGGGCTCGCAGTTTAGTTTGAGCTGGTTAGACAACACAGCACAAACTCCACATGGAAAGTGTATGTAGACAGAGAGCTGTGCCTTTACAAAGACAGCTTTATATTCAGAGCGTTCTTCATCTTCGCCTGCATCACTTCTTTCTCCCAGACCCCCTCGGTAAAAGTCATTTAACTTTTCCCTTGAAAAGGGCTCACTCAGCTGTAACATTAAGTTCCCTAAGTTTCTATTACTCCACCTTAGAAGAACTTCAAGTAAAGCGACGTGATGCGATTCGGTGACAGACACTGTCAGGGATTTGCAAGGACCTCCAATCTCTAGACATCAGGCTCTGGCAGGGAGTGAGACTTGATAAATGAAAATAAGTAGAACAAAAGTGTGAAAAGCACTTCAGTGAGTGGCTCCTCCCTGGAATCCTTTTGACATGTCGACAGCTCATACTCAGACACTAATGGGGGTTTGACACAGGGCTGATGGGTACCCAGCCTTGCAATACCTAGGTAAAAGACTGTCCCATGTGCCTGGCAGAGATGTGGGAGGCGGCAAATGCTGACAGGAAACAGGCCGGGTATAAAAACTCACCTGGGGGATTAGAAAGTGTTTTATCTTTTTGTCTTGACTGTAGTGATAAATGTCCAATTACAAACTGAGAAAAAAGGTATCAGTCTGGTCAATTTTCATCCATGTTCGAAAATTAATTAATGTATCTCCAACTGCAAGGTGTATTTGAATAATAATAATAATATCATTATTTTTGAAAAACTACATTAATTCCTTCCAAATATAACTGTTTTGGGTTTGTATATATCAGCTGACATCTTCAGTATGTTCATGCAACCTCTATGGACTCTTCGCAGCCAAGGGAATCAAAGGACGGTACAGAAATCCATGTGACTTTGGACATTATCCAAGCAGAACGATGGAAAAACTGGAAACTTTTCACTAGATATGCCTTCTTGTTTTCAAGGATTTACTGGTAACAGGAATGGTCTGAGACAGTTAAAAAAAAAAAAAAAAAAAAAAGATTTTGGTTTGGCACAGAGACTTGGGGGTGAGTGAATGGAGTGGAGATTTGCACTGGAATAGGATTTATGATGAGGAAACACCAAAGGTAAGATCGAATTCAAAGTTGGGCTGTAGAAAGTGAAAATTTTTTTCTTTATTTTCTGTTTGCCTGAGTGTGTTTCTTCAGCAGTTTTTTCTGGTGGTCATCCTTACAAGGCTGCAATTTGTGGAGTCTCTGCTTTAAACTGATAACAGGTCCGAGTTTTTTGGAAGTAGCAGCTGGTCACTGTGATTAAAAATGGCCTGAATAATCTATTTGTCATCTGCACCACCACTGGGGATTGAAAACAGGACTCACTTCGCTTGAACCATACAGGTGCAGAAAGTCATGAGAAAATTAGGGCTGGCCAAGTTAACGTGTTATTTACGCTTTAACGCTTTAATTTAATAACGCCGACAATTATTTTACCACGCGTTAATGCATGTTGCTCACATGCTTTTGTTTTTAAAAGTCTGCTTCTGGCTGCTGCAGAACCGGAAGATAATTATCAGACAAAACTAAATCAGACATGGAGAATGGTAAAAATCAGTATACTTTACAGTTCGGGTAGCGACTCAGCTAGCAATATTAACAATTCTGTCTGAAAAAAAAACTTTTAAACCCCTTTGTTCAAGACGATTGCATCATTCCTCCATTTTACATCAGATCTGCTCCATGTGTTCACTGTCCTGTTATTCTCTTACTAGTTACTTCAGTGTGGCTCCATCTAGTGGCACAGATGTGTAATGACAACAGAGAGTCTGTTCCTTGATTATAAAACAAAGCCATTTCTGGGTCACGTAAACCAGCCAATAAAATATAAAAAATGAATTAAGTCCCGTGGCCTGTTTGCTAAAATTGAAATATAAAAAAACAGGCATATTTTTTTTGTGTTAGTTTGAAAAACAACAAAAAAGTCACTTTTTAATTTTTAAAATTTTTGATTGACAATTGAAAATGGAAAAAATAAATGATTCACAGAGAATTACTGATTTATAAAGTAACAGAACTTTAACATGGCCATTTTCATTTTAAAGTTCTCTCAGATGGAGGATTCAACAGAAACAAGGTTATTTGTAACAACTGACAAGTTGAACTCCCTGTTAAAAGTTTCTGCTGTTACCTCAGAAATTACCTGTTTTAATGTTATGATTGTGGCCTCTAGATTGATAGGGTTTTGTTGGTAGACTTTTTTTTATTTTTCATAAAAAAACAGGATGACATTAATGCCCTGGCAGTGGCTACAAGCTTTATTTTATTTGACTTTTTTTAAGATGAGATTTACACTAAATATGTGTTACTGACAAGTGCTGATTTTAAAAGTGTTTGAACAACAAATGTTATGGCACTTTAGTTCATATGGCAGCAGAACAACACTTTACACTACTTTTGAATTCATTATTTGATTTTTTGTATACAATGCGATTAATCGCGATTAATCAGGGAAATCATGCGATTAATCGCGATTAAAAAATTTTAATCATTACCCAGCCCTAGAGAAAATATAAGAGTACATTCTGTAAAAGGAAGCCTATGGAGTTTTTCAGCTTTTTTTTAAAAATAGCACTCAACACCTATGTAATCACCTCTCTTTCTGACATGAAGACGATTTCTCTCAGGATTTGACAGGATTTTCTGCAGATAAATACTGCATCTCAATCAGTACTTTACCTCCTTCCACTAGATTTTAGGACGGGTAAGAAAGATCTAAAATTGTTTCCCATTACGAGATTTCATGCAAAGCCCCTGACCAGTCATCAGTCCAAAAAAAAAACCCAGCCTATCTCAGTTGTTATAGTGGTCTTATAATAACATCAAAGCAGTCTGATGTTATCCCAAGAAAATCTGTCTGATCCTCTTGGATCAGACATTTGAGCAGCTTATGATGAAAACCCCAGAAACCAAAAAAAAAAAAAAAAAAAAAGTGTTTGTTCATATGACACAGTTTTCAGTCCTTTCGCAAACTGGTGTAGACAGCTTCAGCTCTGCTGTTTCATAACGCCGCAAAGCATTGTAAATAAGTTTTAACTGGCTGGATGTCCAACTTTGCTTTCAACTCAAGACTTTTACCCACTGGGTATCTCATCTTTAGCCTCACGCTTGAAACTTTGAACTGTGCATGAGATCAGTCCTTTCATCTCCCGGTGTTTTCCCAGCGAGCCGAGGCACAATTAGGCAGACGAGAACTAATTTATACTCAGTGGTGACAAATGGTTAGCGAATCGTAAAATGATATAATTACCTTTCAAAAAATATGCCGGACCTTATTTAACTGACATTAATTAGTCAAACCGTTTGAAACCACAGCAGAAAACTGTCCAACTGTGAATGGACATACAAGTTCTACTTCTAATTAGGCTACTTTTGCAGATATTATCTTTAAACTCAGCGTGTCGATAAGCGTGTTATCTAGGGAGTCGTTCCCAATTTCAGTATGAGCACTTTGTGAATATTTAATGTTTATTTAACCATATTCTTCATGTACAGAATTTTGTAAAAACGCTTATTTAAAATAGCCATTCAAAGCTACATGTAAGGCTATTCCGTCTCTCCAAATTGCATATATTTCCAAAAAGGATTTATAAATCAATGCCTGACTAATTGCCGTCTATGAAGTTGTAAGACACTGAAACAACATGTGACAAAAATAAAGAAGTTGAGTTCATTCATAACCAACAGGACAACAAAACTGTACCAGTGGTGTGAAAATAGTTTACTGTTGATGAAAAGCGAGTGTGAAGTGCTTTCTTGTGTAGGCGTTGGGGAATGTTGTGATATAATCCTACGCGCGATGCTCAGAGAATTCCAGCGTAATTCTCAACAGGTTTCTGCTGCTCGTCCAGCGCCATTAGCATCTGGAAGAGTTTATGCATTTGTTCACTTTCTAAGCTTTTCTTTTTATTCACTATTCATGCTTTATTCTGACTTTGGCAGTGTCGTAGAAACTGTAGTATTGAGTTATTTAAGATGTAATTTTTTTTTAAAGTCAAATGTAATTATCCAAATTACACCATGATGGTCCTGTTCTGACTTATCTAGTTACATCCTGTTCTCATTATGTTTTTTTTTTCCCTAACAGCACTCTTGATGTAATAATTAGTTAAGATGCAGATGGCTGTTTGCTAACTTATCCACACTATCCTCCTTTTCTTCCTTTTTTTTTTGGGAGGTATTCTGACAACTATGTCATTTTGCTTCTGTAATGTCCCTCTGAAGAGGGGAAAATAAAATGAAACACAGGACACGAGTGTGAGTCTCTTGCCAGCTTCATTCAAAGTTAACAAAAACACAATATATATTTTACATCCACATGTATTAATACCGGTAAGTATATGAAGGAATATAAAGCATTCAACTTGTAAACATATCGCTTGTCCTCTTGCGCATGTGCACAAACGTGTTCACTCGGACCCAAGCAGTCTAATCTATGCTGTAGCTATTTAGCTTAGCAACAATGCTAACAGCAACCCGTAACAACAACCATAAACATTTTCGGCGACTCCCGACTTAACGTCTAGTCACGCATACAATGTATACAAACATACAGTATGATTGCATTGTGCTTTACCCGTGTTTCTTATACCTGAAGAGGGGAAAATAAAATGAAACACAGGACACGAGTGTGAGTCTCTTGCTAGCTTCATTCGAAGTGAAGCATCGAGCGGCAAGGGCTCCCTCTTCAGGCCTGTAGGCAGAACTAATCAATCACAGAAAACACAGCAAATCTAGCATTACTGGCTTTTCCTTAGAACATGTATTTTTTTAAAACACATTTTACTACATGAACATGTATATTCTGAATACCTTACATGAATTATGGTTTTTTTACCCTTCCTCATATAATTTTAACACATCAAATAACTTATTCACTAACATGTTAATTAGGATTTACCTATTATTTTATTATTTTGTGTTTTTCTCTCACACATACATTCACACTATCACACTTCCTTGTATTAACACACTTTATCACCCCGAAAAAGTTTGTCCGATAAGGGAATCCGTAAAATACCTAATAATGTCATTCCTTTCAATTTTTTCCATTATGAAGAAAAAAAACCCCACTATATTAGTTTCTACAGCTGAGCTGCAGCAAAGTCACCATATGAACTTAATATTGCAGCTGGAAACAAATATAAAGTGGCTTCAGACCAACATTATCCTGCCCATACCAATTATTTCAATTTTTCTCTTTATTACTTTACAGACTGTGTGTTCATGCAGACCATGATTTGCTCTTTCATTGATAAAAAAATATCCCATTTTTAATAGTTGTGCATGTTTATAACAAGACCTCAAAATTGCCCTGAGTGCAAAAAATGAAACAAAACAAAAATAATCATTCAACAATCATAATTGCGCCAAAATGTCCAATAAATGAGGTCATATTGTCCAGCCCCAATAGAGGCTGCAGCCCAAACCACGACAACACTGGGACAGAAAAATGATTATGTGGCTTGCTGGCTAAACATATTAAAATTTTCTCCTATCTAACAAATTACAAATATAATTCGATTCAATTCAATTCTACTTTATTAATACTGATTATATTTCAACTCCATACGACATGACTCATGCAGTCGAATTGATGGAGACACGGACCTTTCGGAGTTCTCCGTTGATTCATGAGCATTGCAAAGCAGTTCAGGACCAGAACCAGAACTGAAGACCAGCCAACTTTCCCATGAAGTAAGGTCATGGATTGTTTAATTACATCCCGGCTGCCACACAAAGACAAACGCAACACAGAATGGTGACCAGCAGAGAGACTTCTGATGGAGCTGATCAGCATTGAGCAGAAATTACTTCCGTTGCAAAGGATGAACCGAGATCTAAAGAGGAGACGAGTACGTAGGTGGCACTGAACGATCAGCTCTTCTTCAACCTCTGAGGGAAAAGGACTAATAGATGCACTTCAAATATTAATTATGGCGGTGTTTTTGGTAAATTAGGAAACTGGAACAGCGATTACTGAAATGATGCAAATAGTGGACCAATCAGAAGCTTGCACTATCTGCAGGGTCTCTACTGTTTTTGATGGATAGTTAAAATATTGGCGAGGTCTCCATCATCCGTTGAAGAGCTGGTCGGTGGATCAACAAAAAGTATTCAAAACAACCCAGATAGCAGGAACATACGCACCAAAAATAAGCTATTTCTGGATTTTTTGGGGTGTCCTGCGAGAACTTTTATGGCCAGAGTTCATGAGTTGGTTCCAGGGCCGTTTCTAGTCACCTTGGGGGCCCTAGGCAAGAGTGAGAATGGGGGGCTCTCCCGGCCCAAAAACACCAAGAAAATCATTCAATCCAAAAATCTTATTTTAAATAACAGAAGTGCGCAATAATGTCAGAACACTTAAAATACAATATAACATAACAAACACAACTGAAATGTGCAAAGTTTGTTTTAATGTTTATGCTGCAAGAATTGTGTATGCTAACACACTCAACATTAAGATCTGTTTGGAATAATTAATGAACAGCCAACTTCACTCTACCTGATAATATTTTTGATTAATGTGACATTGCAGAAAATTCAAGGAGACATATGATATCACCCTCTTCCAAATACAAATCAGTTACTGGTTAGCTTACGGTTAATTACTGTTTAAATTAGCCAAGCTAAGGTGCAGTAAACATGTCATGTGCAGTTGTGCTTCTTGAGACTACAGACTGGGACAAAGTGGCATCACAACTTTTTTTTTTTAATGTCAGATTATACACCTTTGAACTTACCACTTTCCTGTTTTCTTTTTTCTTCATCTTCTTGTTTTTTTTTTTCTTTTTGCGTGTCCTGATGGATATATTCGCTTCATTTTTCTTGTATCGAGTTTGAAGCACTGCAGAAAACCCAGACACGGGCAGTCAGGGCCCCATTAGGGGGGGTTCCAAATGTGTCGCTGCAGTGTTTATGGAGGTTTCAGGTTGTGTCATTGATATGGATCGATATTGGCCGCGTCTCAGGGGTCCCTTATCACACAAGGCAGTGACAGCTAGTGGGCGCCCTATACGAAGGGGTTTTCAACATATCGTCGTTGCAGTGTCTAAAGCAGTTCAGTCGTTTTGTCATTGACAGAAGGACCAATGTCACCGCTGTCCTGGGGCCCTTTACAGCTTGGGGCCCTAGGCAATTGCCTAGTATGCCTACCCCGTCTCTGGTTGGGTCGTACTTGCTTTCTGGAATGTACGGTACGGTCCAGATGTGGATCTAAGGCTCAAAAATCATGAAGATGTTGGTCATATCTGGTGGATATGTGGCCGAGTTTAGGTTATACCAAGGTGAGGTGACTGATACATTTTGATACACCACCCCACCCCAAAAAAATCAGCCATTCAGCATATGTGCACCTCTTGCCCTAATTGATCTGCTGTTTCGAAACACCAGAAAGCTCCACGTGCACCATGAACTGTTTCTTCTCTTGCTAACACCATTAAAGGTTTTGCATCGCGTCGTGCACTCCTTTATATCTAGCATGTGATAATTTGATGCTCTGACTCTCAACCAAAGACCCATGAAATTGGCTATGCTGTAAATTTTCTGTGCTGCACAGGGCATCCACAGTGTGTGCCCACGCTGCAGAGGAAGAAAAAAGGCAAACGGCAGCTATTCAGCCATCTCTTCCTCCATTTTTTTTCCCCAAAAATGATGTACGTCCCTGAGACTGAAAAGCAGAAGCATTCTTGATATACTATGCGGGAGTTTCCACATTTCACAGTTTCCCTGTACTAATGGGGCTAATTTTGGTCTCCATGATTACTCCTCCGTTGGCATCCATTACTGAGTGCAGAACTCTAATCCTGAGCCAAGTCATCCTTTCTTTGCACCCAGCTCTCCCATTATGGGGCCACCAAAATCCATTCCCAGCACACTGCTAAATCACACACTGCAGGTTTCCAAAATACACCGCACGCTCATGAAGGCAAACCACTATCCATCAGCTCTATCTGCAACCCCCCCCGCCAGTTCTTATTTCCATACTTGCTTGCTCTGTACACAAATGATCTGTATAAATACCACAGACGGAGTTTATGAATTGATGATTGGGGATATTCGAATGTCCCTGTACACTGTTAATATGGAGGTCATTAAACTGTTCAACCAGTTCCTCCTTAAATCTATCAGGCCAAGTTTTAGTCAAATTAAAGCAGGAGGGTGGCACTAAAAAGCCTTTAAAGAGTAGGCTGAAATTAGGAAATAGATGGGGGGAAGATTGCAGAGGAATCAGCTTGGAACTATCTAGCAACGCAGTAAAAACGAAATGAATCATAGTAATGTTAATCTGACGAGGAGGAAGTGAAATAAATAGCCTTTTAGATTCCCCTTTTATGAACAGGAAAACAACCACAACAGCCATGTAGCTTTGCTTCCGAAACGTCATCCTAGTTAGTTATTTATCAGCATTGCGCCAGTGAAATGTTTCAGATTTACTCCAATCAATGTCCCGTCACAGAAATGTCTCGCTAGAGCTGTTGTGCTTTACATAAATGTCATGGCTTTTTAGCGGGAGCTGGTTGAGACCTTGAAACAATTTAGGCAATTTCAGATTGCTTTTGTAGGATTCTAGCTTTTGTGAGCGCGTGTCTGCGGCCGTGCACGGCCCTGAATGGATGGAAATGGAAAGTAAATGTGTCACACTTTAAATCTTACCTCTTTGTTTTTTTTTTAAAGCTTTGTTTGTGAACTGGGTCTTAGAGGAAATTGCACCAAGGTTTAAATAATGACTGTGTATGCTGCCTTCAGAAGAATTCCTGATTGCAGTTTGTATAGTTACTATGGGAAACATGTTACCTGACCAAAAAAAACAAAGTAATAACTTCTACTGGGAAGGTATTGCAGTGATTCGTGTCTTTCAGCTGGCACCAAGTCATTTAACCTAAACTGATGCAGTGAAGGGAGCTGGAGGTAAATTTACAAGGGATGCAACCCTTAGTCAACAATGGACTATGTTAATTATATCATTCTGATTTTTAGCATTATAAAACACCAAATAAATGTCAAAAACGATGTCGGGTCTTTTCAAATCAGAGGCAATATGTAATTGCAATGCAATACAGGAACTGTAGGGGGCAGTATAGCTCCCACTGTCTGCTATTATAACTGAACAGAACTCACTAAAGAAGAAGAAAAATATGAACGATGAGTTTGAAAATAATTGACCCTTAGGTAAGCACCGCCCCCCTCCCACTTTTCCTTTGACAATGTTGCTAGGTCAGACACTTTTTCTATTCCTGCATTAAGGATTTAAGTCTGTTATGCTTAATTTTTTTGTGCTGGGGTCTTTTTTCTAATCTCACAACATGCCCCTCAAGGACACGTTGGGAGAGATACTTTTTTTTAGCCTTCCCCCCTTCCACATGTTATCTCATTTTCATCTAATATATTGGCAGCGCCGTAATGACTGCAGCCGCGGTCATCATTGACTCCTGTCCTAAATGTTGTTTGTTTTCTGTATGTTTTCTTGGATGATGTACTGGATATAACATCTCGTTGTGCTGGGACGCTGGCTCAATGACAAATTCATTCATTCATTCATTCATTCAAGGATGTGTTATTTCGCTATGTGTATCATAAGTATTAATATATACTATACTATATATAATAACGCCATGATAAAATATTGCTGCTGGGGACCTGCAACAGTGACTCGAGGTGTCCAGAATGTTCTGAGGGGCATTTTTTATTCCATTTCTCAAGCCAAAACAAACTCTGGAAAAACGCAGGCTGTGGGTTAACTTATGTGTCCGTCCACACAAGCTACTGAATGTGGGGAAAGTTATAAAACACACCTACATTTACTCCAAGGTAAGTTTACTTTGTTTATTAGATGATTGATTTAACCACTGTTTAGTAAAAGTAATATGATTTAGCAGCAGGGAGGGTGATGAGTGAAAACATCTTTCCGTTAGCATTAGCTCTGTTCCATAGGTCTATCCCACACCAGAACTATATTAGCATTAGCCTCAGATAAGACAGTCACAGCATTGTATTAAGATAATTAATACAGTGACGTTAACATCACAAGCTTCACCTTATACCTAACAAAATAAATATCCAGGGCCATATATATTTGTAGACAACGAGGCAGGCTCATAGCTGGCTAGCGACCTCTGGTCCATAGTAAAGAAGTCATTGATACTATGGACCACCCAACCACTCATCACCCTCCCTCCTGCTAAATCATATTACTTTTACTAAACAGTGGTTAAATCAGTCGTTTAATAAACAAACCAAACTTACCTTGGAGCAAATGTAGGTGTTTTTTGTAACTTTCGAATGATACACATTGGAAATATAGCGAGATAACAGAGTCCTTAACGCAGGAGCAGCAAGAGTGTCTAAGTCTTGCGGGAAGGGGGCGGGGCTTACCGAAGGGTCAATTAGGAAACAGCCATTTATAAATGAGACTAGGTAAAAGTGATGCAGCCATTGTGCCCACAGTGCAGGCCTGCGTTGGCGGTGTCATGACCTGGGGTTGCCACTTAGTTCAAGATGTTGTGCACAAAAGAAAGGACAGCTGACAAGGCCACATCTATTTTTTTAATGACAGCTCACACATGGAACTTGTAAAAGTGACAGATGCTAGCTGCTTGTGTGCAGTGTGTCAGCCTGCTTATGGTTGCTTGCAGTTCGGGATGGGTTGTTTGTGCACAAAAGAAAGAGTCTGTTCTGTCACAGGTATACAACACCAGGTCACTGACCTACTATACGCCACACAACAGCAACATGTCAGCACACTGGAGCTCATGGTAAACAGGGACAGAAGTCACAGAGACATAGCATCAGCATCGAGATGTCATCTTGATAGCCAGCATCAGCAGCCAGCAGCCACCCAGCAAGCAGCCCACAGCACGAGGCCCGCTGGAGGTGGTAAACATAGCTCATGTCATCTGCATCTGTCTTCTTCATTAGCTACATGCAAGCCATATGCTGCAAGCCCCTGCATCGCCTGTGATCCATCTCGCTCAAGTTGTGAAAGAGTGGTTCAGGGAGCAATGAGACATCACTTTCACACACGTCGCTATGTACATAAAAGGAGCCAAAAATGGCATTTAGCTCCACTGTGTCCAGGGGACAAGACTGCTAGTCGCCAAGGAAATGTGAATCAATGAAAATACCATCACTATCAAAGCAGAAAAATTCCAGCTGCCAAGCGGGTAGAAGAGATTCGAAAATCAAAAGGCAATATGCTTCCCAGCTTGTGCATCATCGCTGTGAGATGTACAGGTTGCAAAACAGATTTGTGTTCTAATTACTTGAACAACAGGCAAGCGAGCGCTCCGTCTTGGACGCACAGGCGTGCTTTCAAAAGACAGCCTCTGATGGGTTGCGAAATAAATACATAAATTAGAAAAGGACATCTTCAAGCATGTCCATGGCAACAGAGTGAAAGTCTAATCCGTCAGAAAATCTTTTCAAATTATTCTGACGTCTTCAAGTCTCAGCGAGGGAGTATGTTTTTTTTTTTTTTTTGATCAGACAAAAGACCTAATTATCACAGCAATTAAGCAGCTGCAATGAAACATTTATGACAGCGCTGATTGAAGGAGACAGACAAAACCATGGGGATGGACGCTCCAGTCGGCTACTCTTCTAGCTGCTTTGCTAAAAAAAAAAAAAAAAAAACACCATTACTGACCTTTGCTTTTCACTGGACGGCTCTTGCGTGAAAATATTACGCCATATTTTTAAGTCAAACATCAAGGGATTATAGAGTGAACTGTCGCAGGGGGATGCTGTGGAACGTACAGAGGTTGAACCGACGTCTCTTTTGAAGCTCAGTCTCTTTGAAGAACTACTGATGTTTGCGCCTCTGTATCTAGTTGCCCCCTCATGGGCTGGAATACCAACAAATTCAATTTTCATTTGGGGAGGAGCTCAAATGTTAATTTACTATCAATTTACAAACAATTATCAAACTAAGAGGGGCCACTTGAGAGTATAACATTTAATGAATTTTCCCGAACCATTCAGCGACGTACATTATGTATTCCAGATGAAAATGACTATTTGTAAGTGGTTGCATTTGTTCTTCAATCCTGCATTCAGACTGAAGCTCAACTGTATTAACAATGGCTCCTGGGTAAAATAGATCTGAAGGACATCAAATTCAATGGGGCAACAAGCCAAACCTTATTGCGCAACATCTATTTGAGTAACTCATCTGTTCTCGTTGAATTTGAGGATTTTGTGCTTTTGTGTTGAGACTGACGGCAGGTCTGACCAGTTACAGCACTCTTTCTAAACCATTAGTTTATTTCTACAATCTATTTTTCTCTCTTCAAAGCTTCCAATTTTTATACACTCACTGGCCACTTTATTAGGTACACCTTGCTTTTACTGGGTTGGACCCCCTTTTGCCTTCAGAACTGCCTTAATCCTTCGTGGCATAGATTCAACAAGGTACTGGAAACATTCCTCAGAGAGTTTGGTCCATATAGACATGATAGCAGCACACTGTTGTTGCAGATTTGTTGGCTGCACATCCATGATGCGAATCTCCTGTTCCACCACATCCCAAAGGTGCTCTATTGTGGAGGCCATTTAAGTCCAGTGAACTAATTCAAGAAACCGGTCTGTGATGATTCGTGCTTTATGACATGGCGCGTTATCCTGCTGGAAGTATCCATCAGAAGATGGTTCACTGTGGTCATAAAGGGATGGACATGGTCAGCAACAATACTCAGGTAGGCTGTGGTGTTGACACGATGCTCAGTTGGTACTAATGGACACAAAGTGTGCCAGGAAAATATCCCCCACACCATTACACCACCACCACCAGCAGGCTTGTGGAGGCAGGATGGATCCATGCTTTCATGTTGTTGATGCCAAATTCTGACCCTACCATCCAAATGTTGCAGCAGAAATCCAGACTCATCAGACCAGGCAACATTTTTCCAATCTACTATCATCCAATTTTGGTGAGCCTGTGCGAATTGTAGCCTCAGTTTCCTGCTCTTACCTGACAGGAGTGACACTGGTGTGGTCTTCTGTTGCTGTAGCCCATCCGCCTCAAGGTTCAACGCGTTGTGCATTCAGAGATGCTTTTCTTCATACCTTGGTTGTGACGAGTGGTTATTTGAGTTACAGTTCCCTTTCCATCAGCTTGAACCAGCCTGGCCATTCTCCTCTGACCTCTGGCATCAACAAGCCATTTGCACCCACAGAACTGCTGCTCACTGGATATATTTCTGAAATATTCAGACCAGCCAGTCTGGCACCGACAACCATGCTACGTTCAAAGTCACTTAAATCACCTTTCTTCCCCATTCTGATGCTGGTTTGAACTACAGCAGGTCATCTTGACCATGTCTACATGCCTAAATGCAGTTGGACAGGTGTACCTAATAAAGTGGCCGGTGAGTGTATAACTATTTGCTTCTTCAGAGGAAACATCATGGTTCCAACTCCGGTCTTTTTGTCCACTCCAATACCAGGTATTCCCATCTGCCCTTTGTCTTCACTTTCTTCTCTGCTACCAACGACAACCGCAATTTCCTGTTTTAACCAGTACATAGTGGGTCTACTGTCTTCCACTCTCTGCCAGATTATCTTGTTACCTCAATCACACTTTTGCCAGTGAAGCATTGCCTTTCAAACCTCTTGTTACTCTGGACACATTGAATTAAAAAAATTTCAAAACTTTTCCAGTCTGGAAATTCCCATTTTCAAAACCCATAAGGTCATGGAAACTTGAACCCTGCGGGGTAGTAGCCCTGTAATAATAATAATAATAAATAATAATAATAATAATAATAATAATAATAATAATAATAATAATAATAATAATAATGATGATGATGATGATGATGATGATGATGATGAAGATAAGGGGCTCAAAATAGCAACCATTTCCCTGTAAACATCAATGTATGAACCGGGATCTGAACCATGATTTATACTTTCTATATACTATACTGTCTTGTAATCTGCTGTTTCAATGGAGTCTATTTGAAAATACCAACAAAGTCATCGACCCATTAGCACTGTCATGACTTGAAAATTCGGTCTTAAATTTTGATGTATACTAAAACTGTCAGGACCATGTTGTGATGGAATAGTGTAGAACCTCATGAAAATATTTTGGAAAAAAATGTGTCTGAACCCTGTAAACAGAATGTATCAGAATTTCACCTTTACCCAAAGTGCCTTTTGGAGGAACAAATCCAGTGTGACTCAAAACAAAGTGGAGATAATGATGGACTGTGATGTCACAGTTGTGAGTTGCACATAACCATCCATCCATCCATCCATTATCTATACCCGCTTAGTCCTCTGTAGGGTCACGGGGATCTGCTGGAGTCTATCCCAGCTCACTTCGGACGAAAAACAGGGGTACACCCTGGACAGGTCGCCAGTCCATTACAGGCTGCACATGACCAGTTTAGAAAAAAAATATCCCTCTCCATATGAAAGGAAAAAGAAAAATGTTGACTACATTAAGACTGTACAGCACAGGCTGAGCGTGATGTACAACAGCTCATTTCCAATCCATATGGGCAGCTAATTCCAAGAAATGTGAGGCCCTACAATGTTAATAGAAACAGAATTTATTTACAATGAAACATATGGACAAAAAAAATATCTAATTACCATTAAATGAAACAACAAAAACAGCAACACGTCTCAAAACAGCTGGGACATGGGAAACACAAGGCTGGAAAGACGTGGCACACAAAACAAGCAATTAATTTGGATAATTGGTAATGGGTCAGTGCCTTAATTTGATATAAAAAGAATATTCTTGAGAGGGAGTTTCTCAGAAGTAGAGATGACAGCTCTTGCAGTATTTCAAGTCTTTGAAACACTGCATCTAAAAATCTTTAAATGATTTTTGGCTGAGGTCTCCATGTGTAAAATTGACAAGACTTCAAATATCCCATCATCTAGTTATTAATAATATCATCAAGACAATCAAAGAATGTGGAGAAATCTGTGTATCAAAGGACAATGCTAAAAGTCAACGTTGGACGCCCAGAATCTTCAGGCCCTCAAGCTGCACTGCATTAAAAATCACTGCATGGGATCAAGAACACTTTCGGAAAATCACAGTGTAAGAATGCAGATCACCCTTGGATCAGAAAATGTGGAATAAAGCTCCATCATGCAAAAAGAAAGCCATACGTCAACATGATCCAGAATTGCTCCCATCTTCTTTGGGCCAAATGCAAAAACAGACTGAGGAAAAGTGTAAAACTGTCCTGTTGAATGACAAATAGAAATTTGAAGTTCTTCTTGGAAATGATAGATGCTCCATCCAATAAACTAAAGAGAAGAGGGACCATTCAGAGCGATATCAGGGATCGGTTGAAAAGCCTCCATCTCTGATGGAGCTGGTGTCATGAGTGCTTATAGGATAAACAGCCTGCACATCTGGAAATGAATAATTGATTCTGAATATCAGATACAGTATATGGGTTTCAGAGGGACATGTGAGAAATGTCTTTCAGGGAAGGCCTTGCATCTTTCAGCAAAGCAAAGCTTAATCACATAGGCATGTTTTTTGAGTAGAAGATTCCAGATGCTTATCAGACAAAAACTAAATGGTGATCTCCTCAATTCCCAGATGTATATGGACTAAAAGAGAGGATGCTACACAAAAGTCATCACCCTGTCTCAACTTTAAGATGTGTTCCTTCCATCAAATTCAAAATTGCCACTTTTTTTTTCTAAAGATGGTGCATTTTCTTCTTTTATGTTCTATTGTGAACAAAACACAAGTTTGTGAGATTTGTAAGTCATTGCAATTTGATTTTATATACATTTTACACAACTTTTCTGGAGTCAGTTGTATTTTCCAGCAGAAATCCAATAAGAATGGCTTAGCTTCAGAATTACTGTAATCTTGCAAGGAAGGAAAGTAATGCCTTTGAGGGTCATATTTTTTTTATTCCTTGGATTGACTCTTTAAGCCTCTTGGCAATTTGATTTGATAGTAAAAGCAAGAAAAAAGAAAGCAAGGGAAAAAAATTCTTGAGCATTACTGTAGCTGATGTAGCTGGAAAATTAGCCTCTGTTGTGAACTCACTCATACTGGGAAACTGACTGCAGCCCTCTCAAAACTATTCCACTTATGTTCAGTGCCGGTTATGCAGTAACAATTCAGGGGACACTCAACTTTTTCTTGAACAGGGCATGAACAGAAAGGAGTAGCAAGCAAAGATAACATAGACTGAACATAACAATAACTGAACTAATATCTGAAGTTTGTCGATTGGTTTTATATTAAAACCATTACGCTTCATCAAATCCCTTACAGTATAGCGCAGTTACCAGCACAATAGTTAATATAATCTCTTAAATAAGAACGTTTGTGCTCTGTTAGGTCTTTATTGACAGCTCAGGAGTCAAGTCAACACAGTGCTAGAGGCTAAATATCTAAAGTGATTGCAGCCATTAACCATAGCCAACCAGATCTGAAAATACCTTAATTAATGGCTTTTGGCTAATTTTACTGGATGGGGTTCATAAAAATTCAACCCCAGTACAGTTGTCATGGATGTCAAATCTAGCGATGGAGACAAAACCATTGTTTGACATCCATGGTGAAACGTCCAACTTGCAGTTGACCTGCAGTTTTTTTTTTTTAATTTTACTTCCTGGACTGTGTGAAACTAGCAAGCTGGATGCAGGCTTTTGCAAATACCACATATTTTAGCAAAGTGCTATTGAGAGACATTACACCTTTCTCACATCACATAGAAGCACATGCTTATTTTTTCAATGTGTATGTGACATATATGTCTTAACAGGCAATCCTGTAAGCTTTCTTTTTGATTGCATATTAAAATAAAAATATAAATAGCACCAGGTGTATAAAATAATAATATATAAAACCATTGTGGCTGATTTGGTTCATAAATTAATCAATCACCATGTGCAAAAATAAAAACTCTATTTAAAAGTCATGACAGGAAAAATGATTTCATCCTATTTTGATAGTTGCAATTAAACGTTGGTACAAATAAATCCACCAGGCGCCCTTTTGTGTATGTAGTTAAATGAATGACATAACATTGTGGCAGGAGCTTTCTGCCTTGACACCCTTGCTGTGTGTCAACATAATGCTCTCACTGAAATGAACGAGTGGGATGCATTTTATGTATGCCGATGTAAAGTAGCGTCTACACACTTGGCAAGACTCCGATGGAATGAAAAACCTTTCATACACTGAAATCATCGTTTCAAGTCTGCTCATCCAAGTGTCCTCCAGGAACATAAATCTTTGCTACGCAACATTCAATTTACTCTTGGCCCCGGCACCTTGTGTTTCTGCAGACGGCACAAAGACCTGCAGCACAGAACGGCTTACAATGAGCCCAGATGACACACATAAGTGCAAACTTAGTGGGAGTGTACATGTTTATGTTGCCCGAGGCGGGTTTGCATTCATTTCATGGTTCTTTGTCAACAAATGAAGGACCATTGAAGGATTATAACACAATTAAGTTGTATTCAGACTGACAAAGTTGACTTAAGATTTTCTAAGCAGTTAATTTCCTGCCCTCTTCCGCTGCTGATAAAGCCTGAATGCAGTGATTGAATTTCATCAGATAAAAAGGCCACCGGACAGACAATGAAAGCTCTGCATTTGTGGTAAATTAAATGCATTTTGAATTGATCCAGGCTTTGATTCATTTGCAGCCTGAACCCCCCCCCTCTTTCCGGCAATCTCCAATTACACACATACGGGGCCGGACCAGACGATTTTCAGCACGCTGTCCTCTGGAAAAGACCATTGTTCATTTGTGCATTGTCAAACGTAATGCATGCTCTCTCCCAAGCAAATTGAAATCGCCAGCTATCCGCCGAGCATGTGCATCTTTCTTTCTCCATTTCACAAGAAAGTGAATCTCAGAAAGAGAAAAAAAAAAAGCCCTCAATCACCCTTCCTCTGAAAATAGCAACGGATGAGCCACCCGCTTTCTCGAGGCCTGCCCAGCATCAATCACATTCACTGGAGGTACAAAAGGACCTTTTTAAATCTTCTGAACTTTGCTGCAGCACATGGCGTTATCGTCTCCTCAGTACCCTGCCACAATAGATTTCCCTCCGCTTTGGTAAACATATTTCCTCGCTTTTTTTACTTTGAACGCCAGTGTGAGGTCTTCTAGGGTGTGCTTGTGCATGTTGAAATAGGAGAAGCAAAGAAAGTATGGCTCAAATTGACGATGATTGTATATTCCTCTTTAGAAAAAGGAATCCAAACCCGGTAATGAAATATTAATCGAGATTTTTACTGACTCTTGCATTCATTACCCGCGTACTGTAACTGCTTCTTTCCTGCTAAATATAAATACAGCTTAATATCCATTTACTTAAACATGTATTTTATGCAGTATCTCAGCATGCCCCTGAGTCTCCAAAAAGGCTGCATCAACATGAATCCCCCTTTTTGATTTCACTCGCTCCATTAAAAGAATGAGGCAACGGTCGAGCAAGATGGCCCTCGTTAGGGAGGCAGAGAGAGAGAAACGAACGGGCGGGAGGAGTGGAGGGAGGTGGTGCTCGTGACATGGCAGAGGGCCAGGGTCGGTGACGGCTGACTAATGACTTTCACTGAGGGTGTCAGGCTCAGATTTATGTCCCCCCCTGTGCCCGAATCCACTCTCAGTATCTTAAAGCAAGAGTTATTCATGAACTATAGGGGAACGTGCACCCTCAGAGATTTAGAGTCGGGGCTGTTTGCAGAGCAGAATACGAACACACAATCCAGTAAATAACACGCGGGGCAAACTACACACTCAAGATGATGATCTTCATAAGGGATCAAGACCACAAATATGAACAAATGGCACTTCCAGACTCAGGATGGCATTCATTTGTGCCCTCTCTCAGCTTCGAAGGAACATAAGAGGTGGCCCTCATCTTTGGATGATATGAACACAGACATGGTATCTTCTAGCTGGTGTTTCCTGCACAAGTCTTATCGAAGGAAAGAACATGGTAGGAGCTAATATGAGGCTCCAGGGTTTCATTTTGAAAGGTGTCATTTCATTGCTTATGATTAATTAATTGTTTTAAATATCAGTTTCAACAAGGGTCAGTAGATGGGAGAGATTCTGACGCCGCATTTAGCATATAGCATATAGCAGTGCCTTCAGCAATGAAGGCAAAGAAAAAAATAAACTTCTGGATTTCCGCTAATAAATGCTCCCTTCCTAACAATAGCATCCCCAAGACTTAGGGCAAATTCCAATTCCTCCCTTAACCCTTAATCTCAACGCTCAGTCTCAAAAATGCACGCTCCCATGAAGTGCAAGTGCTGTCTGGAAGGATGGCGACGAAAAAAAGCTAGCTTCAAATGTAAGTATTTTTGTAGTTAATAAAAATATAAATGTTACAAAACCATCTTATCGCCTTATATATACACACACACACACACTATATATATATATATATATATATATATATATATAAACACAGTGCCTTGCGAAAGTATTCGGCCCCTTAAACTTTTCAACCTCTTTTCAGGCTTCAAACATAAATATATAAAATTTTTAATTTTTTTGTCCAGAATTAAAAAACAAGTGGGACACAATCGTGAAGTGGAATGTAGTACCAACTTTTGCTGTCTCTATCAGTTTAACACATCCAGAGACTAAAATTCTTGCTCATTCTTCCTGTAAAACAGCTGGAGCTCAGTGAGGTTGGATGGAGAGCGTTTGTGAACAGCAGTCTTCAGCTCTTTCCACAGATTCTGGATTGGATTCAGGTCTGGACTTTGACTTGGCCGTTCTAACACCTGGATACGTTTATTTGTGAACCATTCCATTGTAGATTTGTCTTTATGTTTTGGATCATTGTCCTGTTAGAAGATACATCTCCATCCCAGTCTCAGGTCTTTTGCAGACTCCAACAGGTTTTCTTCCAGAATGGTCCTGTATTTGGCTTCATCCATCTTCCCATCCATTTTAACCATCTTCCCTGTCCCTGCAGGACAGCAGAAAAGCAGGCCCAAACCATGATGCTGCCACCACCATGTTTGACAGTGGGGATGTATTCATCTGAGCTCCTTCTTCCACATGTTTGGTGTGTCTCCCAGGTGGCTTGTGGTAAACTTTAAATCAGACTTTTTATGGATATCTTTGAGAAATGTCTTTCTTCTTGCCACTCTTCCATAAAGGCCAGATTTGTGCAGTGTAGACTGATTGTTGTCCTCTGGACAGACTGTCCCACCTCAGCTGTAGATCAGTTCATCCAGAGTGATCATGGGCCTCTTGGCTGCATCTCTGATCAGTTTTCTCCTTGTTCCAGATGAAAGTTTAGTGGGACGGCCGGGTCTTGGTAGATCTGCAGTGGTCTGATACTCCTTCCATCTCAATATGATTGCTTCCACAGTGCTCCTTGAAATATTTAAAGCTTGGGAAATCTTTTTGTATCCACATCCAGTTTAAACGTCTCCACAACAGTATCTGGGACCTGCCTGGTGTGTTCCTTGGTCTTCATGATGCTCTCTGAGCTTTAAACAGAACCCTGAGACTATCACAGAGCAGGTGCATTTATATTTTTAGACTTGATTACACACAGCTGGATTCTATTGATCATCATCAGTCATTCAGGACAACATTGGATCATTCAGAGATCCTCACTGAACTTCTGGAGTCACTTACTACCAAGAATAAAGGAAAATTTTCAAGTTTACAAAATATTTGGGTTTTGCAGCAAGAAAATGACCCTTAAGGAGACACGAAGGAATTATGAACTTGGGTTAAAGATTCAGAACTTGGGTTTCTGTGGACTCCTACCAGAGCCCCAGATGACATATTGTAAATGTTAAAACAGTAGTACATCTTGAGAAACCAACATTTTGACCTTCATGGATAAAACAAGGGTAATAAATCAGAGATAAAACAATAGGTTGCTGAGACTGGGAAAAAAGAAGGAAAAAAGTTTACTTCCCAGCAGTGTCTCACCTTCACTCAGAGTGGGATCCCAGCATGAGGTCAAATAATCTTCTGGCACCTCCGTTCTATTCTGCTAGTTCCAAAGCTGAAGGACATTTGTATTATGTGAAAAGATGCTACAAGCATAGCGGCAGAGATATTTCCAACTTTTCCACCAAAACAGAGGACCGTGAGGGAAGCAAAATGACTTGGAACAACATTACGAGATACTTCCTGCTTAAAACTGAAACTCCTATGCTTCATGTACATACATGGAACAACAGAGAATACACCATGACATATCAAAAATTACTTGATTTGTATAACGTCAAACTCAAGCAGCACATGTTTTTTGGCAGCTGAATACAGAACTGCCTTTGAGCATAAACAGAATTTCACACGTCACACACGGCGGCTGCTTTTAATCCAAATAGCTTCACTGTGCCCTGAGTGCACAGCAGTACCGGCAGTGTGAATGAGTTGGGAGGGAGTTGCTGAGAAAAGAGTGGGGGCGTGGGTGTTGGCAAAGACATGATGAGTCAATTATGTGAACTGTGTGTGTCTGCATGTCTGGTGCACCCAGCCTTTCCCTTGCTGATGGCACCCGTTATCCGAGCAGGTTAAATGCCAGAATTGTAATCAAAGTGGAATGGTCTCATCGCCAGCCTAATCCAGACTGGCAGCAAGAAGCAGGAAATCTAAATGTTTTCACTTTGCGATCATCAGTCGCATCAAGGGCCTCACAAAGAGACACACATTCGGACATATTTGTGCTGATACAGTCGTTCATACATGAAGATTAAGCATGATATACTCACACAAACACACACCCGGGTAGAGTTGCGAGCATTTCCATGCAGCGATTACTGAACACATAAAGGACATTTGGGAGTAGGAAACTGGAGAGCTCGGCCAGTTTGCGAGTGTTTGGCAAGCAAGGTAAGGGAGCCATGATTACAGTGTGAAAGCTATTTCTCATCAACCCCCAGATGGCTAATTGAAACACATTTAATGCCGCCATCATTTGCAAGAGACGGGATAACAGAACCCTCGAGGACTAAAAACAAAACAGATAGCATGTGGTGTTTGGACTTTTGACGTTTAGATCTAGCAAAAAGGCCTTATAGGAAAAGTATAAAAGGTAAAAATAAATATATAAAATATATATCCTGCTCAAGTAAAAGCACAAGGTCCAGAAGAATGTAATTATTGTTCAACTATTTTAGTGAGTCCCTCAAAGTGTTACTACTGAACAGCTAATTAGAGCTAATTAGATTAGTAATGTAAAAGTAGCTGCTAAAGGATGAGCTAAATTAAACATGTATTTGAATACATTTGGCTTCAAAATAAACCATAAAACTTGTGCATTATTTTTTATATATATTATATTGAAAATATTGCCTCTCGTTACGAAAGAAATTTCAGGATATGAAAGGCAAAAATACAGTAGCGCTGCTACTCGCAGCTCCCAGAGTTTACTGAACGTAAACATACTTGTCAGCTCTGTATCTGTTTGAAAGCGGTGCGTCCGAGCTGCTCTGCCATTGGCTATCACTTAGCATCTTCCTGGCATCCCATTGGCTAGGAGGGCCCCTTGTCTGTATGAGCGTAACCCAGGAACCCAGGTAAACAAACAATTTTTACCTCCGCCAAGCAGGTTATCTTTTTGCTACCGTTTATCTGTCTGTCTGTGTTCAAGATAACTCAAAAAGTTTTGGATGTATTTTGATGACATTTTCAGGAGTTGTCGGAAATGTGAAAAGGAAGAACTAATTCATTTTGGGTGTGATCCAGAAGAAATCCTGACTTCTGGATCACTTTCAAATTTTCGATAATTGTTGCCAGGGCCGTTTCTAGTCACCTTGGGGGCCCTAGGCAAGAGTGAGCATGGGGGCCCTACTGGCCCCCCAAAAAACAAGATAATCATTCAATCCAAAAATCTTTTATTTTAAATAACAGAAGTGCACAATAATGTAAGAACACTTAAAATACAATATAATATAACAAACACAAACTGGTTAGCTTACTGTTAATTACTGTTTAAATAAGCCAAGCTAAGGTGCAGTAAACATGTCATGTGCAGTTGTGCTTCCAGAGACTACATACTGGGACAAAGTGGCATCATAACTTTTTTTTTTTTTTAATAATGTCAGCTTATACACTTTTGAACTTACCACTTTCCCGTTTTCTTTTTTCTTCATTTTCTTGTTTGTTTTTTTTTCCTTTTTGTGTGTCCTGATGGATATGCTCGCTTAATTTTTCTTGAATCGAGTTTGAAGCACCGCAGAAAGCCAGCCACGGCGGTCAGGGCCCCATTAGGGGGGGTTCCAAACGTGTCGCTGCAGTGTCTATGGAGGTTTCAGGTTGTGTCATTGATATGGATCGATATTGGCCACGTCTCGGGGGTCCTTTAACACACGAGGCAGTGACAGCTAGTGGGGGCCCTATGCGAGGGGGTTTTCAACGTATCGTCGTTGCAGTGTCCAAAGCAGTTCAGTCATTTTGTCATTGACAAAAGGACCAATGTCACCGCTGTCCTGGGGCCCCTTCCAGCTCGGGGCCCTAGGCAATTGCCTAGTATGCCTACCCCGTTGCGACGTCTCTGATTGTTGCGTTTGGCGGAGGTCTGCACTCTCCAAGTGCTTTTCTAGTTCTAACATGTATTTCTTACAGGCTTTTATGTCATTTCATGTATTATTTATAATTTATTAAAAAAAGTATGTTCGAATTTTGGGGGGCTTGGTTAGGGCATTAGGGCATTTACATGGAAAATGCGTCTATACTTACAAATGTTTCAGGTTAAGAAACAACTTCTAGAACCAATTAATTTCATAAGTAGAGGTACCACTGTGTGTGTATATATATATATATATATATATATATACAGTCATGGAAAAAATTATTAGACCACCCTTGTTTTCTTCAGTTTCTTGTTCATTTTAATGCCTGGTACAATTAAAGGTACATTTGTTTGGACAAACATAACGATAACCACAAAGATTGCTCATAAGAGTTTTATTTAAGAGCTGATATCTTACCATTTTCCATGGTTTTCTTGATTATAACCTAAATCACTTAAGTTTTTACATCAATAGCTATGGCATTGTACTGCCAAAAACACTGCTTTTATGCATTCAGTGTTTTCTTTTCTGTCTGTTTTAGTCACATGATGACGTTTAGTGGTACCAGGTATTAAAATGAACAAGAAAGTGAAGAAAAAATGGTGGTCTAATAATTTTTTCCATGACTGTATATATGCATATATAAATATGCAGCAACAAGCCTGGGTGTAAAACTGGACTGCAATCTTAAACTTGACATTAGCTCCAGTTTTTTCAACTGAAACAGCTGGCCAAAGATAAGACATTTTTCCTCTGCATCACTTTGAGATTTTAATCCATGCTTTTATCACATTTTAGACTATTGCAATGCACTTTATCCTGGGATAAGCCACAAGTCACTTGCTCAACTGCAGTTAGTTTAAAATACTGCTGCTCAGCTTTTCACTCACTTTTGATCTCTCAGAGACTTGGGTTTACGTCAGTCGAGTGGAGTTTTGCACTGGAGGATGACTTTTGATGGTGAAACACCAGATGTAAGACCAAATTCAGAAATGGGCTGTAGAAAATGTTTTTTTTGTAGTTCTTCAACTGCTGCTCAGTGTATTTTTTGTCACAAAGTGCTCATCCTTACATAATTTCAATCTTCCCTTAGCCATGTGGCTATATATCCAGCTATATGCTGCAAACCTGATTCTGGTCTGATTCCAAGTCACTCCACGAGCGTACCTCAAGAGATTTCCTCACCATCATCCACAAGATCCATGTCCTTAGTGCTGTGGGATGAGACTGGGTTCAGTGGAAGGAGAACATGCTGTTAGACATGTTTTCAGTAATAATGAATAGGAAGCTCAGGTGTCATAGTATGTGCGGCACCTTGTTTGACAGTTTTAGACATGCAGCATGCATCTCCAGCCAGCCTCAAACCAAATCTAATATATAGATATGCATGTCTTTACGTCAGCCCAGAATATCACGGCACATTGTTTCCTCCTATTCTTAGAAGGTGAATAGGCCTGTGCTGATTAATGATATTATCAGCAGGGGCAGGGTAATAGTCTCAGAGGTTTGTAAGTTTTAAAATGCCTGCCAGGCTTTTGTTCTGTTGTAATGTCCCCCCACATACTAAACAAAACCGTGTGCTCTAATATTTTCATCTCACCTGAGAGTATCGTCCTGAGTTCATTTCCCAACGAGATGTTGTAGCTCACACGTCTCTTTCGCGTTCCCTCTCTTCAGAGGAAAATCTTGGCTCTGCTGGCTCAAATAAATGGCCGTAATACGGCTTTGGACAGATGTGTTTTGTTTTAAATCGGAATAATGACTCTACAGAGGACTGACTTTATCAGCCAAGAAGTCAAACACCTTGAGTGAATGTCTACTCCACGTCACTCAGTATTTGTTGAAAAGGGACATAATCTTGATGTCCTCAGGTACACAGAAAAACAGCATTAATAAGTGGCTAGGTTAAAATATCATTTAATTTTATTTGATTTGGTAACCAAATTGGAGATGGCTGACCTTGCTAATTCAACTCTGTCCTTGTCTTACTCTGCCTTCATGAGGTCTGATGTTCTGCTCATCATCCCGCCCAACCAATGGCTGATGCTGGTTGCATTTTTAAACCATATCACTCCAGTCCTCTTGTGCAGCTGGTTCTTACTTTGGATGCCACTTTGAACTGTGCTTTTTGAAGTATTTCTGTATTCTGAGAAACCTTGTCCACCTGAGGCTTCTTTGATTGTGTTTTTTTGGCAGTAGTTGATAATTGAATTGTTTTGGCTGTTTTTTTTTCCTCTCCCCCTTTTCTGGTACACAGGCCATTTGTTGTACTTATGTTGGTTTAACTTTAGTCAGTTTTCTTGCTCAGTGGTGTCAAATCGCATTTTCTATCCTTTTTTTTTTTTTGTTAAACCCATACAATTAATAGCTTTTTCCTTTTAACCAATTCCTTTTTGTGCAAAGTTGTGCCAATATTTCAGTAGAATCAACCAAAAGCCAACAACTATTATGTTCAAGTAGCCCCAGATCTACAAAAAAAAAAAAAAAGCATCTACCATGTAACAGTGTTGCCCTGATGAGACTGAAAATCAATTTCAGTTCTTCCTCCAATCCAGAATTCTGAACAGGCAGGCACTATGGAAAGTCAGCATGTGGCACAGAAATTAGTTATAAATAAAAGTCCTCTCACACAGTTTATTGTCTCAAAGAAAGTCTCATACACCTCTGCATTTTTGTACAACAGGGCAACAGTCATACATTTCTATAACAAGGCTTCAACATTCGGGAGGTACAGCGGTAGGGTGTGACATTCATACCAGATGAAAGCTAAGAGCAGCATCCAGAAACAATATGTACAGTATACATTTCTGCCCTTGGTGGTGGGGCGTTGATGCCATCATTGTGGGGGACTGGGCTTGGTTGGGTTTGGTGTCGGAGTGCAGCATGGTGGGATGGGGGGTATCTAAGTGCTCTCGGGGTGCACTGAAGTGTATGTAGTATGTACTGTAGTGTGAATGTGTGTATCAGTATGTATGTATGTACAGTATATAGTTAGATGTCTTTGTCTATCTGGATATGAAATTATAAATAGATTTTTGGATAATGCCTCAGAAACTGGATGAATTTGGATGAAACACTGTCAAGCAAATCACTGTTATTATTAAGCTGTCCCACTCAGTAAAATCTATCTTAAGGCATTTAGCTGTAAAGGGTTGTGGTTGCTGTATTTTCATTTTCAGAATTCTATTTATTTTCAAAAGTGATTATTTTGATAGTTAATCAGTTCAAAATTTTTCCCCCCATTTCATCATGGCTTCCACATGCCACATTAAGCTCTGTAAAATTGTTACAGGGCTTTTCTGAGGAACTGTGAAAAGAACTGTGAAAAACCACCGCGACATCACCCGTAGGTTTTCTGAAGCCTCAAATTCTATTTGAGCTCAGCTATTTTAGCTTGGCTTCGCTAATGCTAACCTATGAAGCTAACCAGCGTTACCTTACACACATTCGAATTAAAATTTGTCCGTCATCTGTCACTTCTATTGTCACTGCCGGAACTGATGTGTGTACTGCCAGAGCTGAAATGATGATTTGGGGATCTCAGTTTGAGCCCCAGCTAAACCCTCAATGAGCCAACTCTTGGCTAATTGACTGCTGTTTTTGGGTCCACAGGGCTTTCTCAAAGCTGGGTCTCAGTTGAATTCTGGGCAAAATTAGTCTGAAAGACTACAGGCCAGTTGGCTAAAGAAGGCAGCCTTTACGACAACTGCCAGGGCAAACTGCTACTGAGACCGTTCAACGGTTAGCCCTGGTAGCTGCTACATGCTGCTTAGCTAAGCTTCATCTTTTGCAGGCCAACTCACAGCTGGTTACTGCCTTAGAGAGTACAAATAACAGCCCAACAGTGGTCCAAGGGACTCCCAGCCTCTGCTAATTCTCATTTCAGCTCTGGTAGCGCTCATTTTGTCACTCGTTGGCTAGTGGGCCAGCCCAGCTAGTGTCCCCTGTCAGCAGAGGACCAGTCGGTGTCTTTGTTGTGCTTTTACCATGAGACACAGTGGTTTTGCGGATGAATGAAATCTAGTATCTTTTACATTTTAGGTTGAATTAGTGCATTTAGATGTATTTTAGACATAAATAGTAATACACAAAAAGTAAGAAAATAAAAATTGCCATCTCTCATGCTCTTTGTTTGGTTTTGTGGGGGGCACAGTGCTTTTTCACTACCTTTTCGAATACCTCCATCCCATGTGCAGTTACTTGAATAAACATAAATAAATCCAAAAATGTGTCAAACGTTGGGGGATTTTCAACTTTTCCAACAGCTAGAGCTAAGTAAGTTTCTGTGAAACTGCACATGGAGGTGGAACTAATTCAAAACACGGAGGTTATTTGTGTAGCAAGCAGGAAGAAATTTGATTGGTTGTTTTTGGTACGACGAAGAAACGTAATACCAGCCTCTTTAAGGGCATGCCTGGAAAAAATATGGTCTTTAAGGCAGCTCTAAAATCTCAAAATAATTAGTCCTAGTCATATCTATGGTGTCACAAATTCTCTCATTGATTTAAGTGATTAGCTAAATACTCACCTCACTTCTCCCTATTGTGTTCATTACAGAGGGAGTAGTTAAGAGTGAACTACACGAGGGAGTATTTAGGTTTAACTGCCTCAATATGAGAATATTTTATAACTCTTTAAAAAATGTAAAAGTTAGTTGAGGTAATATACATTACACCCTGCAGCAAAAACAGAGCTACCCTGCCTGATTAGAATCATTGCTTTGCAATACTTTGGGTAAATGGCCAGCAGTTGCGATTCATGTACTGGTAAATAACTTTTGCTGCTTCTCATTTTTCATGAGCAACTTTCCTGGTCACCTGAAGGCTGTTCTTAGATCCTTCCAGATTCAGTGGCGAAGGCTGCAACACAGGACAAAATAAAAGGGCACAGCGAGTGACTGAAGCCTGTGGGCTTCTGTTTTGTTAACAGTCAACATCATATTTTTCTCTTTCGTTTCTCCCACCGGTTGTTACAGCTACCAGCATTACACACTGAAACTAACAAGAGCTCACACTGAAAATATATGAAGGTCTTCAGGGGATGTGAAAATAAAATAATAAAAAATTACATGTTGAGTCACATCTTTTGAAAGTGTGAATGCTATGGGTCCTGAGTTCAGAAATGTCTCTTTTTAGGAAAAAAAAAGAAGAAAAAAATAAGATTTTTACAATAATTTCACATGGGTGATGATTTTTTTTTTTTAAAACAGGTATCCCATGTTCACTTAAATGGCATACGAGCTATTTGAACTACGACATGTACAAATGGAGGATGTGAATTCAGATATGTGCCATGAAGCTAATGGCCTTGCCTTAAAATGAACTTAAATTTTCCATCTCAAGAAGAGAAAGAAAAAAAGAGAGAAATATCTGCCATTTTAATCCAACATTCCACAATTTGTAGATGTAATATCAGGTGGTGAAATCACTGCAAACCAACAGTATTTCCTACAATTGTTTTTCTTAAAAATATTTATTTTTTTCAAGACATTTAGATGAAAAGAATAAAAAATTTAATTAAAAAAAAACAGCATAAGAATGCAAATAAAATGCACGATGAAATCCCTCCAAAATAAGATTCAGACAAAAAAGGATTATAAGAGCTTAGAATAGATAAGTAAAATCAGTGCAATAGAATTAAACCAAACAAAGGCTTGGTAAAAACAGCAGTTGTCAGTTTAACTTTAAGTGTTTCGAGTTGAGGTATATTTAATATTTATTCCGTCTGTGTACATCATAGAAGCTAAATGTATTTTCATCCTGTTTAGTTTTAACTGTAGGCTCTACCAGCTTCTAAAGATCTCAGATCTCTACTTAGTTTAAATTCTACAAGGAGATCAGAGATGTGTTCTGGCCCCAGATTATCTATTGATTTTGAAACTAACAACAACACTTTAAAGTCTGTTTTGTAGATAACTGGTAGTCGGTGTAAAGATCTCAGAACAGCAGTAATATTCTCCGAATTTCCTGGTTCTTGTTTTAACTCTGGCAGCAGCATTCTGGGTGAGCTGATGTTGTCTAATCGTCCTTTTGGGAAGACCACATAGAAGAGCGTTACAGTAGTCAAGTCTGCTGGAAATGGAGGCATGGATGAGCTTCTCTAAATCTGCTCCGGACATCAGATCTCTGACTCTTGATATTTGTTTGAGGTGGTAAAAAAGGTATTTGCTACAGCCTTGATGTGACTCATTTAACCTCTGCATGCTTCCCCTGGTCAGATCATACATAGCAACAAAATGGAAAGAATAAGAGTTGCTGACCAACTTGAATCCAGAAGGTTTGATGCATATTAAATAACAGAGGAACTGGAGAATTGGACCTGATAAGCCCACCCAGGTTTCCACTCTGTCCAGAAGGATGTTTTCACTGAAGCACATCAACGGCCTGAGATCTCTGGCTCACTGATGTACTCAGGACCTCAATAAAAGGGTGAGCAATCTGTTTATTTATATATCTTTTCTTCACAGAAACTAACTTAGTTAGGGCGACTGGAGAAAATGTCAACTCAAAGAAAACACAGCCAACATCCTTTCTAAGTTCCTCATTAGCCGTTAGCCTGGCTCTCCACCACAATTCCTCCTTGATGTTCTGAACTGAGCACTGTGACTGCTGTCTCCAGCAGACACTAATTACATAAATACTTCACACAACCCCACTATAAAAGAAAAGAAGAAAATGTCTCAGAATTCTTTTTTTTTTTCCATGCTATAAAAGCAATGTGTGCTGGTGAGTTCAAAATGTGTCCACAAGCTCTCAGAGGTCGTTTTCATTTTCACTTATTTAGGTCAGCCCAAAGGAGTCATGAGCGCAGTTCACTTGGGTCAGTGTGAACGGCCGTATTGACAGCGGTCGGAAGAGGTGGTCTCGGCATGGCTATTGTCAAACATAGGTGTGGTTCTTTTGTGGTGTGAAAGCTCCACAACCTCCGACCAAACCAACTACAGGGTGAACACCACCTTGTCAGTTGTGAAGGAGCACGTAAACATGATGAAATAAACTGACATGGCTCATCTGGAGTGGTACAAACAAATATAGAGAGAAATGGCCAACTCTGGGTCATCAATGTGTAGTTGATGTTGCCATGCTTTTGTTTCAGGCTGGTTTGAAGCATGACACTCTGCCAATACTGCTATTGACCAATGACAAGATTGACCGTTGTCACAGATGTGGTGGACCGTTTGGGCTACAGTGAAAACAGCATCATGCTAACACGAACTGAACTAACTGGAAAATGATACAATATAATTTGATGTACACCGAGGCCATACCAGGGTGCACACCAACATGTGTGAACATAACTGTTGTTTAAATTTTACTATTAATGTATATTAGTTTACCAACAATTAGCGAGTTCTAGTGAGGCAGTTGTACAACACTTAAGCAAAGCACTTGACAATCGGACAAGGGTGAAAGTGGGTTTAATCTCTATTTGTATACAAGCAAAGAAGAGTTAAGCAACTCACAACAGCACAACCACAGATGAAAACAACCATGGTTGTCCTGGCAACGCGGGAGAAGTGCCAGGAAAAAAAAACACACCGCTAATGGCGCACCGGAAATGATGATGATGATGATGATGATGGTGGTGGTGGTGGGGGCTGAGAGAAGAGGAAAGTATCGAAAGTGGAGCCTAAATTTTGATGAGCCTGTTGGTTTTTGTGGAGACAATCTGAAAAATTCTGAGCCCATTGATTTCATCCCTTTTCCAAATGATGAATTCTGGAGCTTCACCAATCAAATAGAAAAGGCCACCTGTTCTTTAAAAGGGAAATATTGAAACCATACTCCAGATTTCATGACTTGATGATGTGATTGTCCCTGAAATGAAAGCTTTCATTGTGCATAGGGCTTGAGGAAAAATCTGAAAGTGAGGGCTACCGGGCAGGTTTGGGCAGGTGATGTCACAATAATCAAATTAGATTACAAATCTACTATCATTACAAATTTTGGTTCATACTGAAGATATTTCTCATTTACAGTATGCCTTTATCTCAAACCACTTTAAAGTTATAGCCTTTTGAAACTTTGATATCAAAATTGAACATTTTCCAATATGGCTGCCACCTTGTGACGTCATAATATGCAAATTATATGAATAATTTCACTCCCACCACAGACTTTGAGTCATACTGAACAATTTTCTCGTTGACAGTATACCTTTATCTCAAAGTGCTTTTAAGTGCCTTTTGAAATCTTGATGTCAAAATTGTATATTTTCTTGAAAAAAGTCAGGCTCCTAAAGGGTTAATATCACTGAGAAACAGGCCACAGTGACCTGGCTCTATTTTTAATACAACAATAACCTTAAAAATAGACTTTTCAGCCTTGTTTAGCTTAACTTGCACAATTGCAGCTCAAAGCATGCAATCTGTAGGTGTTTACATAAGAAACCCTTCCATGGTATCAAACCAAGTAACACAGCTCAGACAAAACAGACTAGAGAACAACCACACTGACAGATACCCTCAAAACAGCATGTGTCTTTTTACCATCAGTTTTAAAAAATGACAAAAAGTGACTTTGAAAGTATATAAATGGAGAGTCAAAATGGGTCACACAGATCCATTTGACCCATCAAAAGGTTGAGACAATGAACACAGAGCACACAGTGATCCGGAGAAGAGAACAAACTGTAAAAATCTTGTCCTAATATTTAGACCAAGATTGTTCTTTCCCTGCTACTTTACAGCAACTTTTAATTGTCTCCCTTCATACATTATATATTATGTCTCAGTTGATTTCAAATGACTTAAAATAGACAGCTGGACTAACGTTGAACAAATAGGTTGTATAATTACAGGTAATTAAAACACATCCCATGGCTACCACAAACATTTCCTGTATGCAAACATAAAAGATGTCTGTCAGTCAAGCTATTTGTAGCAACTAATGTCCAGCTAGGACGTTCAGATGAGGCCAGGGGGGGCATCAAGTGGGCTGATCATATGCTTAATTTGAGAACCAGATATGGCAGATGGACTTGGGTCAAGGACAGAACCAACAAGCAGTTGGTTATAGGCATCAAAAGCCTCATACACAGGTTGCACACACTCATAAGTCACATTGTGAGCCTTCATTGCTCAAATATTTCAGCGAGTTCTGCCACTTGGGCTTGTTGCGGTGTTTGCTGCAGGAGGTACAGAAAGAACCGCCAGTTGTCTTACAGCAAATGTGACAGAGCAACGCACGAGCATGCAACAAAGCTCACAGAAAGACATTATTAAACCCTTGGGGTGACGTACCAAGCCCCACCGTCATCTACAGGCTTATATTGCTGTAGTTATTTCTCTGTGGATCATAACAGCTCTATGTTTTATAATGTTATTTCAAGAAAGCTGTTTAAATATCACGAGTTTTTATTATAAATCTGTGTTTGTGATATCTAATGCCAAATGTTTAGCATCCTGGCTTTATGTCAACATGCTCTACATGATCTGATGGAGGATTATTTTATACATTCTGTACAGTCATAACCCCCTTTATTGTTTTTTTTATTTATTTAATAGGATTCAAAGGTCACAGTAAAGGTACTCTTCAGGAAAATGCTGGAAATGCGTTCCCTATTTTTTATATAAGGACCTAGAGGTGGCAGGAGGTGGCATTGTGTGGGATGTGAAATGTTTTTGAACACTTGATTTCATTAAAATACTGTTTTGAATAAAGAAAATAAAAAATATGGTTATTTTATGCAGAATGTAAGTGAGTGGAAGCAGCAAACAAGGTCCCTGCTATTTTCGCTTGTTTATTAATTTCTTGGCAGAAAATGCGGCTTTACAAAATATTTCTTAGCCATTTTATGTGTGCAACAGCAGAGCTTTGATATTTCAGATAATCACATGCTTTTTCCAAGACATAGTAATATTAGGAAAGTAATATTTGCTTCAAGGATTTTTTTCGATTCTATTAGCAAAACATTTGCTGAAAGCTGTCAAAGATTGGACCCAAGACGCAGGCAGGAGAGCGGGAGGCAGGAGTATCTTACAAAAGTCCTTTTAATATTACAAAACAGAACAAAAGACTAAACTTAAGAATCTACAAAAGGGAGCCAGCACCATGGGTATGGAAACAGATAAACAAGACCCAGGAACAAATGAGACTCAGGTGCAAACAATCAGGGAGGTGATTAGCAAAAGTAGAACAGAACTCAACAGGAGAAAGACAGACTTTCAAAGTAACACAGGGAGGAAAGGTAACAATGGAAAAGAGCAAGGAACACAAGAAAACCCTAAATAAACACAAAACCCAAACCCAAGACCACAGAATCAACCCCAAACCATGACACTAGGCATGACTGATCCATTGGATTGGAGAGGATAGGTGTACTGCCTGGAACACACCTGAATCTCACTCCCCGAGGTCGCTCTTACCTTTCACAATCTTACTTAACTTTATTAACATATTTGCACAAGAACATAGGCTCATGTGTCATGGAAGAGAAATAATAAAAAACAAATTGTAACAGTCCAATTTGGCAGCTTGGTATTTCAGGTATTTTCTTCCTAAAGTCAGATCATGCATTGAGCCACATGCTAAGAAATAATGGACTTAAAACTTTATTGTGTGTAAGAGCTTCCAACAGAGTATTGGAGAAGGTAAATGCTCTCATTTCCAATTATGGCTTTGCTTTGATGGACTTAACACATGACTAGGCAGCAGCTACTAAGTTTGTTCCACAAGTCTCATATCAGAATATGGTCCATTTTGGCTATTGTCATTTTTTGGATGATTAAATCTTTCTGAAATCCAAGTAAGGCTATTGCATTTCTATAAATGAGCTCTGTTTCTTGTTTTTAAGTTAGGTCCTGCTCAAATGGAGCCTTAATATCCCTGGAAATGACAGGATTAAAGGTGTACTCTGCTCTCATGTGATTATATTAAAGAGTGTTCCATTTACTTCGGACGAGGGAACTGGAAGTGATGTCACACCAAATGTAACCCTTTTGCAGCTGTAAAGTTGAAAAAAAAAAACATGGATGCTCAAAAGACAGTCACACTAAGTTGTTTTATATAATAAGTAGCCTACACTTTGAAACTTTCCAAATGCCAGCTAGTTTTGCTGCTGCTAACCAGTACAGTACTGCATGTATTTCTGATTTAATGTGAACAAAGAAAGAAGGAACTATTACAAACAGTAAAATTAGCTGAATGTTTAGGCAAGTAGCAGCCATATTGGATTCTGAAGTCAGGGTGGGTTAGGTTTATCCATCTTTCCGAATTGTAATTCTGACCTCAGGGTTTCCAATTGAAACTTTTGACCAGGAATTTTTAAATTCTGACTTCTGGGTACATATGAAATACACTAATAGATTGTGAAAGCAGTTGTGACATTGCTGTTAGCCACTGGCCATATAATGGAATTACTTTTTGATGTGCAGAGTCATGTTGGGCCTTCTACAACAGCGATTTGAGTGTCATAGAGGTGTTCATGGAGACAGATGATGAAGTGGAAGATAAGGATTGGATCCTCATTGCAGAGCACGATGAAGAAAGTTCTAATAGTAGCAATGATGATGATAAAAATATTGACAAGTGGAAGAAGAGGGTAAGTGAGGCACAGGCAAGAAAGCAGCATGGAAGAGGCAAAAAAAAGTAAATATAAGAGTAGAAAGACAGCTGCTGAATTTAATGAAAGTGTTGACCAGACAAACACAAATGAAGGGGACCCAACAGCAACACAGCTCAAAGGAAGAAATACATTTGCAAGAAAAAAAGGTGACAATGATGGAGTACAGGTGAAAGGCAGATTTTGAACCTCCAGATGTTCAATTTGATGAGACCTGAAGAACATCATGCAGTTGCTGACATTATGATTTCATTCTCAACTGAAAGTCTACATGCCAGCAAAACCTCACAATTGGGGTTTCAAAATGTGGGGACGTGGAGGACAAAGTGATGACTTTGATGTTTGTCAAGGACCAGCAGATCCAGAAAATGAAAGGTCTGATGTTGGTATTAGTGCATTACATCACTCCCACTGTTGAAACACCTGCGGGAGAGAGGAATATACTAGCTTGGTACCATCAGGATGAACAGGGTGTGCAATTGCCAGATGATGAAGGAAAAAGACCCGAAGACCTCCATGGATCATAGAGTCAGCCAAAACAACATGATAACTGTATGTTGGTATGACAACAAAGCCGTCAACCCGCTGTCCCTTTTTGTTATCACTGTCCAAGGCCAGGTGAGATGCTGGAAGACAAAGAGAAAAACAGCATGCCCCCTGAGAAGGTTACAGGTCTCAGGTGGCTCTTGCTTGATAAATGCAGGAAAAGGGAAAGTCGTAATCGACAGACCAGTGACCTCTCCACCACAAGCACCATGGAAGAGACAGTTGTGCAGTGTGCCTCCTATGAGGACAGATGGGGTCGACTACTTCCTGACCTGTGCTCAGTGACAAAGGTGCAAGCACGGCGAAGGAAACTCCTCCCTTTTCCCATGTGCTCTGTGCAAAATGCAGTGTCCACCTCTGCAAGGACAAGAACTGTTTTCTCACTTACCACTTGGGAAAATAAAAGACAAAGAGATTGAAAAAGGTAGCAGTTTGAAAAAAATGAAGATGCAGATGTCACAGATAGCCAAGGTTTTTATTTTTGCCCCAAATGTGTGTAATACCCTATGTATCAAATATGGTACAAACAAAAAAAAGGCTTTTTTTTTTTCATAAATTGTGTTAAAAAGAGCCAAATAAAGACTTCAAATTCAAAAAAAAAGAAAAATTTTCTGTCCATTATTTCTTGGGACTGGCATTATAGGAGCCTATATTTTTTAACATTTTCCTTTGATTCAAAAAAATCCAAAAAACTGAAATAATGCTTAAAAACATGCTTAAAAATGCAGTATTGGAGTGGTATGAAGTATTCTACCTTCCATTTTCCTTGTTTTGTTTTTACTTTTAGAAAATTCTTCATCTTTAGAGGTTAAATTGTTGTTCACATTAGCCATTAAAAAAAAAAAACTTTCTGAGAGCAGAAAGTGGGGATTTTGAAATATAGAAAATCATTATAAAATAATTTCACCCTCAGAATTCTCCTTTTCCAGCTGACATTGTTGTAGAGCGTTGGCTGACTCACTCCCAAGAGAAACTATCTCTGCCACTGAAAGTCAGACAAGCAAAATTTCAAATTTAATCAGTTATTAGTAATGCATTAACTCCGAGTCCACTTTCATGCCCAGAACAGTTAAATGTTCAAATTTCTGGGAGAGCAAAAAAGTTTTTTCTTCACAGAATCCTGTATCTCAATATTAAATGATAGATTTCAGTCTGTCATGCAACCTAAAACATTTTGGCCCTAATACGAGGTAATGTCACTTACACATGTCAGGGTGGTGAATTCTTTGTCCTCCGCTGTCCTTCTACTCACAAACTAGTTCCGAAGTGTCCCCGGGCTCGGCGAGTCCTGACAGAGATTAATCTGTGTTTGTGTGTGTGCGTGTCTGCTGAAGTTAACGCTGTCCGTCTCTGAAATAACCTCTGGTCCCATGAGTAACTGCACTGACGGGAAAAAAAAAGTAGACTCATCATCCCCCATCACGCACACACATGTTCTTAAGGCATGAGTAGCCAAAGCCAGAAGCATGGGGGAACGACCTTGCTTCTAAACCTCGGTGGTCCTCTTCACAAAGGATTTGTGTCTAAAAGCCACATTCGTCCTCCGTTACACCCACAACTCTTCTTTAGGCTCCTCCAGTGGAGTCAGCTCCGACTTGGATCACTCTTCTCCAGATTTCTTCGTGGACACATGTTTCACAACACTTTCTCATAGTCTCCGAAATGCCTTAAAGGAAAAGTTCACCCCCATCTGGAATAATTACATGTTTTCTCTCATCTGTTATGTTCAACCCTCTAGTTTTAATGCAAGTCATGAAATGGCCACAGAAAAATCGCTACCTTCTTGGAGATATGCAGCACCCCATAGTTCCACATGTGGGCGCCAATTGGGTTTCAACTAGAGGTCCACTTTCATTTTCATGGACCCGAACCCAAATGGTCCCGTGAATATTTGATCCAGAACCGACCCAACCCGAGCTATTATTATAAGTCCAGGTTCTGAACCTGAATAGACCTGCAATATTTGAGCCTGGAACCAAACCGAGTTACCCGAATAGAACCGAGACAATACAGCCCATAGTTGCTTATGTTAAAAGTTGTCTAGTGTTGAATAAAACTTGGTTTTCTTACCTAAAGTTGTCTTCTTCTACCCGGTTCAGTTGCTACATAGGCTACGTGATGTAAACAACAATAAATCCACGTCATTATTTTCTTTGTGGATACAGATGCTATTGGTAGCAACTGCTAACACTAATAACCTATACAGGTCAGGACGTATCGTGAACATATTCTCTCATCCAACGTTATCATGTTGGCGATCCGTTGTGTTTTACAGCTGCCGGGCAAACCGCTAATAACACGCAGCGGTAACACGATTGTTTTATGACAAACACACCGTGTTAATGAATAATCATTTAACTGCCCCGAATCCTGACATTGGCTAAACCAAACTACTGTTTGTTTGTTTACTTTTGCTTGACCTGTCACCTGACATTTCACAGCCTATTGGATGGAAGTGGACTGGGGATGGGGGGTAACAGCTGCCACCGCCAATGGCCAGTCTTTATCTCTCTTGGGTAAACACAGAACCAGCCTGTCAGAGAGAACTGACCGGACTGAAGACTAACTGTACGAATTCTGACCTGAACCCCGAGTCACGTCTTGTGAATGAATCCGAGACCCGATTCAGGTCGGGTCGAAACCTTAGGTTTTTGGGTTGTTCCAAAGACCTCTAGTTTTAACCGTTGGCTACAAATCTGTGTCCTAAATTGGTTTTTCCAATTGGTTCCATAGCGGCTCTGCCTGTGTTTTCCCACATGGGGAAAAACCCGTTTCTATCAGTTTCTTGGGTGGGGTCAGCCTGGTTTATTCATTAACTGGAGTCCAACTGTGGGACACAGTTTCCCACCTTTTTAGCCCATGCCCATTTAGCTCACTTGTATCACTAATGGGCCCCATATATTTTAGTTGGCTTCCCATTTAGGGTCCATAATAGTGAAACTACATGGAATCCATGTCATTTGCTTGTTCCAAGCCCAAGCCCACTCTAAACCCAAATAGCTTACTTTTAATCAAGATAAGGCCCACTCCAGATAGGTTCACTCCACATGCTGCTTCTGCAGGGTCTCCTTCTTCTGAAATAGGGGCAACCCAACTATCGTGGAAGATCACATGAAAAGGGGCAGAAATGGCATTCGTCCGGGGTTTTGTAGACGCATCTCTCGCTCTCTCTCTTGTCTTGTCGTTAGTGTTGATCTATTCCTTGTCGAACTGACAGGAACACAGCCTTGAATTTCTTTGGTGAGATTCAGCTTGTCGACATTCCTCCCCTTTTGTCCTTAACCTGGCACTAAATCTGCGCCTTTTGAGTCAGTAGGAGTTCACATAGTCGCTCCAAAACCAGACGTTTTCATGACGCACAAAAGCCCCGAACGCAGCGGTACCGACCAGTTTGGGCCGGTGCTGCCAACCAGTGGATACCATTTCTGTGGTACCCGGGTTTCCCCTATTGGTGTTGCAGCTTGATGCTACAGCACCAAGCCGAAGCTCAAAAAAAAGAAGCATGATGTTAAAGTGATTGGAGGCAAAGATAGAAAAGCTGGATATTCTACTCTATTTAATAAATTCAAATTAAAAAGGTTGCGGTATTTCAATTTTGTTCTGTTGATAGTCACCTCAGCTATATGCTCCAAAGCTAAAAGTATATATATATATATTTTCCCGATAATATGATTAACTGAAGGTTAAAAGAAGAATGCATACTCTTGAGATGGACTCTCCATTTGTGACTGGTTTGCAGCAGAAATTGCTTTCTTTTGCTGCAATGAGAGTGATAATTTGATGAAGGTGACTCGTCCAGCCTTGATTTTTCAACTGGGGCTCATTTAATTGCTCCTCACAACTTTCCTCATGAGTGGGCTGAGTCGCTGTGGAGTTTTATTTTAGCCGTATTAATTTTTTGAATGTGTGTCTATGCGTCTGTGCATGCGTGTATGCCTCTGTGTGCGTGTTCTTTTTCTAGAGGGATCAAAATAATTTAGAAACTTGCTGTAGGGAAGGATCACACGCTAATAACTTCAGATATTAATCAACGTATGTGCGGACATGCCTGCTACACCTGAAAATGTGCTGCTGTGTTTGTCTTTTTAACCCAAGCTACAATGCCATCTTAACAATTGATGTGATAAAACTTTAATATACAGACTATTTTCAGGAAACAAGATAATTAGCATTTTATCACAAATATGCCCTCAAATTGAAATCATTTTAGCACAAGTAAAATGCTGGGAAACACAGTGTAATGGACAGCTGTGCCTATAGCGGCCCATGTGAACTCAATGTGCTGTTCTTTTGGGTTTTTTTTTAACATTTGCTGTACATATGGGGCAATATGGGGTGTTTGCTCAGGGCACCATGGGCTTTAGTGAACTTGAATGTGAAGATGTTTAGTTCAGAGCGTTGTACTGAAATGCACATTCCTCATGTTAGTGTTCAGATTTTTTTTTTAAATTTCTGTAAACCAGCATTCCTTAGAGGTGATTTTATGGTTTTATCTCAAACCAACAACGTACTGTAAATCCACTGTAGCTGTAATTGCTGTAACTGGTGCTGTAGCCTTACATGCACCTCCCCAGAAAAGTAACTAGGTAGACATGGTCTGACGCAACTGCCAAAGTAGAAAAAAAGTGCCTCACTTCTGGCCTCTTCTAAGAGCTTTGGCTCAGTTAGAGTTTGGGACAGCCATGTTCCTCCCTCTGACTCGTGTCAGCTTCAGTGTCTGGGAGGGTAAAACTCCTCCGCCTCCAAAGAGCGCTTCGTGACAGGTGCCCTGTCTCCCCGTTTTAATCTGCTGCACTGAGCTGTTGCTGCCTCACAAATCACCTGCATTCAAGGTGGAGACTCAGTTCTGGGGGTGAAATAACACTTTAATCCCTTTTTTTGATAAACTTGCCATTGTCTCTTAATAGCTGCTAATCTGTACATCTAATTTTCAGGTTAATTCTTGGTGAAAAGTACCAATTTATTTGGCTTTGATTGAGCAATACTTCATAAGTCATGTCAATAAGTTTTTAAATATGCCACAATGCTACCACAACCTCTGATGACTTGTCTTGTTGGGTCTTCTCTAGACCACTAAACCGAACCAACTGAAAGTGTTGTTATTGTTAAATGCCATTCATGTGCGTAATTTGTCGAGGAGGCAATATTTGCTTTATTTACATGTTTCCTATTTTAGGAAAGCGATGCTTGGCTTTCCAATTTTTAGGGCTCACAGTAGCTGATCATCATGTTTTGCATACTGAATTTTAGTTAGGTTTTGCATCAGATGCCCTTTCCTTAAAACAAACACCCCATTTATCCTGGACTTGTCCCCTATGACTTTACATTCCTATGTTGTTTTTATTGATGACATTATTTTTCGATTATGTTCATTTCAGTGCCTCTATAAACCACTTTGAATTGTGTTGTGTATGAAATGCTCTTTACAAATAAATTTCCCTTGCCTTTAATACTTGACAGGAGTGGGATTTACCTATACCATCTTATTTCTATTTAGGGTGATGGGGGTCCGCTGGGGTGAAAAGGCAGGGGTACACCCTGAACAGGTTGCTGGTCCATCATGTGACCTTTGCAGTTTTGGCTCAAGTTTTGTTTCAGAATGTGTTTTTTTTTTTTATCACAAAAATGAGCTTGACTACTAAATGAGCAAAAAAATAGTATTTTTTTACTTCCTACCCTTGAATATCGATATCTGCGGCTGAAATATCGATACTCCCTGGGGAAATAAAATATCGATATATATATATCACAGAATCGACAAAATCGCCCGGCCCTAGTGTAGAGGATATGGAGGGTTGTCCATTATTGTTTGCAACCTTTCTTTGTGCAGCAATCATCTAACTCCAAAGGCTTCAATTAATCCCCATTTTTGGTTTAGCCTTTACTTCCATTTGAAAAACCACAACGCTAAAATACAATAAATAAACCTAAAATTCTTTGGTAAAAATGACTCAATGCCAGTAAAGTTATTGATCCATGAAGCAAGATTTTTTTTTTCACTTGTTTCCACATTATATCCGGTAGGTGTTGTTTTGGAACAAGTTAATCCAGAAAACAAAAATAATAAGATGAATTTCAAATTACTAAAAAAACCAGACATGTCCCAACACAGTAACAAATGAAACAGACTCCCAATAAATAATTCTTGGTTCTTGGGGGGGGGGGAAACAAAACAAAAACACATTAATTCATGAATTAAAGTGATATTCATTATTGTTATCAGAGTTTTGTGGTTACTTGAAGCAAGGTTTTTTATACTTAAAGAGAAAATTAAAATTCATGATCAATTTATGAGCATAATCTCATATTTTCAGGTCTAAAATAGTAAATCTTGGTAAGAATGAGACAATTTTCAGTGTTCCTCTGTAAAAATATCTCATAGATTTTCTTCCCTCATTCTTTCTTAAAGTAATTTCACCACTCATTCTTTTTCATTGTTTAGTTTTTATATGGATTCCTATTGTCTTTCTAGCTCCATAGGGAAACCCTCTGTTTACTGGTCGATCCTTGCTCCTACCCTCACCTATGGACACCAACTGTGGGGAGCGTCTATAAAAAATGAGGTTGTAAACACAAGCAGCTGAAATGACTTTCCTGTTTAGGGTTGTTGGACTCTCCCTTAGAGCGAAAAATAGTCATTCAATAGAGGAATAGAGGAAATGGAGTAGAGCTTCTCCTCCACATTGAGAGGAGCCAGTTGTGGTGGTTTGGCCACCTGGTTAGAATTCCCTCTGGAAGCTTTCCTGAGGAGGTCCATGTCCAACTGAGAGAAGGCCTCAAGCAGTTATGCGTATAGCTATAGCTTAAATTAACTGGCTGATAGACTTACCTTGTCAGTATTGAGTAGTTTAGTTGAAATCAATATAATTAGCAGAAAATAATTCAGATGTGCCCATCCATCCATCCATTAGCTTCCGATTGGTCCGGAGTCGGGTCGCGGGGGCAGCAGCTTCAGCAGAGAGGCGCAGACCTCCCTCCCCCCGGCCGCTAGAGGTGGGCGATACTGGGAATTTTGGTATCGATCCGATACCAAGTAAATACAGGGCCAGTATCGCCGATACCAATACCAATACCGATACTTTTTCATATTAAGCTTGATCTATCATGAAACTGCCGCCCTTTTGGTGTTTTTGGGATTTTTGTCTTTGGATCATTTTAATAAAACCTAGGATAGAATTTGGCAAACTTTAGACAAAAGGAGTATTTACACAAAAATGTTAAATGTGATAATAAAGTATTTTGCTGTCACCTATAAACATTTTTGTGTAAATATTCCTTGGAGGTGAATTGTTCTTTCATAATGTTTTTTTCTAGTCCAACTATTATATTACATCTTTCAATCCTTGTGTAATTTTGTTTGGACTGTGTGCACTTTCCTGTTGCTTTAACTCTATAAATTTCTCCATTATGGGATAAATAAAGGATTATCTAATGTTATTTTATCTTAGATAACACCTTTCAATCAGATACATGACATGTACTGGGTTATTTCAAGGTCTTAATTGGATTTTTCTGAGTTGGCTCCAGTAACATATGACTTAAGTAACATGTGCTTTGAAAGAAAATATGAATTGATGCACCCTTTTTACCTGCAAACTCTCTGTTGGACTGAAAGGCATCTGAAAGGGAACGTCAAAAGACAAGACGAGAGGAGGGGAAGGACGACACAGCGACAGTGTGTCATACACAGGCTTCAATGAACTCGCACCCAGCCAGTGCTTGTGGGAGAGAAAAAAAGCTTGAATATCGATCTTTTTACACAAGTATCATTCGATATCAATACCAGCGTTGGTATCGATTTTATCGATATTTGGATCGATCCGCCCACCTCTACCAGCCGCTTCCACCAGCTCCTCCGGGAGAACCCCGTGGCCCTCCCAGGCCAGCCGAGAGATAAAGGTCCCCATCCTCTGCACCAGATCTCCTAAAGCCGCTATTTAGGGATAGCGGGTAGCGGGAGGGGCGTTCTCCCACAAAGAACACAATCTTCCACCTTGCTAAACCCGCTATCCCACCTGCACTACCCTCTACATTATGCATAGGAGTGGTTAGGGCGTTCCACCTGTTAAACCAATCAGTGCGTCAGTAGCCATTGCCTTTAAGAGCAGGTTGCCTACCCGCAAACTGCTATGGACCATCTTTAGTAGGGCTAGCAACTTTAGTGAGCAAAAGATTGCATTAGCAGTTATCTGAGGTTCCTTTACCCGCAATTTGCGTGTAGCGGCTAGCGGGAAGTGTACGATCGGGGCCATAATCTCTCCAGTGTGTCCTGGGCCTGCCCCGTGGTCTTCTCCCAGTTGGACATGCCCGAAACAAATTTGCACATATTTGCATTATAGGATAAAACAAATTCACAAACATAAACTCTCTTCAAATGTTTATTGCCTTTTGGAGAGAGAATTTTAGTATCTCACTCCGCACTTGAAGTTTGATAGTTTACTCAGCAGGTGCTGTGCCTCTCTGCTCGCAGCTGGGCAAATAAATAATCGCTTTCGTGAGACACTCAAGCTTCTGAGCGGAATGTGCAAAGACATCCCTCAGCAGATATCATTGATCAAGGGCTGGAGAGACACTGATCTAAATAACTTCACTGCTGGTGGCGGCTTGCACACTCGCTCCTCTTTCACTCTCTTTTCGCTCCATTCATCCAGCACCGTGTCAGGCATCTGCTAATATGTTAAACAACATACTGACTTTATGTTATGTGCAATTAAAGCTGCACTTGGAGTTTAAATTGCATTCGGGACTGCACATACTCTATAATTAAAATTTCCAGTCATATGATTAGCTTAAATCAAAAGGTGGTGGGGCTGCAGTTTCAATAACTAATTTAATACCCTTCTCTTGCAGTGATTGTGAAATTGCTACAGGTTGTGCAGTGAGTGAGCCATTTCTTTTAAATAATGCCATTTGCTGAAAAGCTCCAGGTTCACTCAGAAAACCACATTTCTGCCTCAGACCTGTTTAGAATTAATAAACTCGTCATGTAGAGTCCTGCGCCACAAATTATACATGAAGCAGCAGGCTTAATCCACAGATATGACCACAGGGTGTTATCCAGCGATGTCATAGGGTGGCTGAATAGAACACTCCTGTGTTTAAAAAAAAAAAGAAAAGAAATCACACTACCTTCAGGTTTGATTACAGCATACATTTACCATGGCATCAAAGAGCTCATGCAGCGTCCCAACATGTAGTTCTGCCCAGAGATCCACATAGATTTTCAACAGGGTTTGGATCCAATAATGCCTCATGTTCCCTAAACTACTCTTTCTCTAAACTACCCATGATACACTTAAGATTTTTTTTCATAAATTTGAATCTAGTAATACAAAAAACAGCAGCCATTTACCAAGAAAATGGTCTTTTCATATTATTGACAGGGGGGTATCTAATCATTCTGTTTATTTTTTCAGTTCAGTGTAAAGCGACCCCTGATCATGATACTGCCACCACAGGCTTGGCTGGTAGACACCAGGCATGATGAGTCCATTACTTCATCCACAGGTCTTCCTTATCCCTAAAAACCCATCACTTTGGAACAAAGTAAATCTGGACTCAGACCACATGACCATCTCCGTAGCAAACTGAAGCCTTTTATCACACTAGCTTTAGGGATAAATACTGTATATTATTTCTAGCTGAAACATATTTGTATAACACTTTTTCCTGTGGCATGGTTAATTCTAGATTGGGATTTAATTAATGATTGTTTTCCCTTTCTTTTGCAAGGGAGTGCATTTCTTCTAAAATAGTCACCATTTTTGGAGTTTTGGAGTTTGATTTAATCTAATTTTCAGCCAAGGAGGTTATGTTTTTGCCGGCGTTTATCTGTCTGTCTGTTTGTCTGTTTACAAGATAACCCAAAAAGTTATGGATGGATTTTGATGAAATTTTCAGGAGTTGTCAAAAATGTGAAAAGGAATAACTGATTTCATGTTGGGTGTGATCTGGAAGAAGTCCTGGATTCTGGATCACTTTCAAATTTTCGATACGGTCAATTTTTTGACGGTCAATTATTTGCGGTCAATAGGGCCAGAAATTTTGTTTCTCAATATCTCCGTTAATTATTGTCCAAAATTCAGAAAATTTGACTCAGGGATTGACAATGGGAACCTCTATCAAATTTCAAAGGTTGATCCGGATCTGATCCAGAATGCTGATTTTATCACAATCTGTAAATCGCTATATGGGGGAATTGTTGCACTTGGCGGAGGTCTGCGCTCTCTGAGTGCTTTTCTAGTATTAGTTTAGTTTTAGCCCCAGACTTTTGCCAAAAATCTCAGTGTAGTGTTACATTTAAAGACTACTAGAAAAATATGCAAAATAGTAAAGTGACTAGAATTTAGAAACAGATTGCAGTCATATCAACACCTCAAATCTTAAATATACTGCACTCCTCTGAGTCAAGTGAGGACAGTAGAAATAAAATTCAAAATGCTTGTTTGATGTGTTTGCTTTGAAATGCCAGAGCCTAGAAAAAAAGAGGAGTCCATATTCTCTTACACCAGATTAAATTGGTGGTAATGTAGTTAGTGTGACATATTTTAAGAGGTTGTGATGGATGGCTGCAGCAGTCTACCTATGCTACATAGTGCCTTTGAATCCTGTGTAGTATCTAACTGTTTTATTATTGGCACTAGAAATGGAGCTTTGCTCTCGAGCTCAATCACAATTACAATCAATTTGAATGTAAAACTGAAATTAAAATCAAACCTGTTGACATTTATTTTTTTCGGGGAAGATTTTCTGTTTTTGTCAAACATAATTTGCTCTCTTGCAATGGATTCATGGTTCTCAAGTAAAAAAAAAAAAAAGAAAATATTTTTATTTTTTCCGAAGACAGTCCTGAAGAAAGGTCTCCTGTGAGCTGAGCCAAAAGACAAGGCTCTGTGTTGACTAGTCGATCTTTGTTCCTACCGTCACCCATGATCATGAACAGTTTCTACCAAAAGAACAAGATTCTGGGTACAAGCAGATGAAATGAGTTTCCTTCACAGAACTTTGTCTTTGAGTGAGAATTGGATTAGAGTCGCTGCTCCTCAACATCAAGAGGAGGTGGTGGTCTGGGCTTTTCTGCTTAGACTGCTGCCACTACTCCTACTAATACTGCACCTTGAACTCTAATGAGCAGAAGGTAGCCTCTTAAGCTCCAGCATATTCTCAGATTCCTGCTTGAATGGGTGCTTAAAGGGTTAACTTCTAGAAGTAAAAATAGGCTTTCTGTTGGACAGGTAACTGCCGTTATAACTTTTTACATACTGCACATGGTTGAGGTAGCTGAGAGAAGGCTGACAATTTTGGTTGTATACTTATCAATTTATCTACCTTTAAAGTAACACTAAGGAGTATTTTCATGTTCAAATGTCAGTTTCAGTTTGATTTGAAAAATATTTTTCAGAAGCCTCTTATCTTCACTATCAGTAAAAAAACAGTTCACTTTAGACTCTGTTCCTGCCCATCTCTCACGAGAAGTGCATATCGCTTTACAGCACAATATGTCACACAGCAAGAGACCTTCGAGAGTAGACAAAGATGGAGGGAGATCGAGCAAGAGCGTGAACAAGAGTAAACCTCAGTCAATGTTGTAAAACATGACCTTTAGGTCTTTGGTTAACAGCATGTTAAAGTAATTCAGTAGAGCTTTTGCAAGTTTTAGCTCTAACAGAGCATATTTATTATTGTTTTAACGATGACATGGCTTGTTGTGCTGTTAATTGTACTAAAAGACCGCTGCTGCAAACCATTTGGGGTTAATCTAGAGGGGTTTAGGGGTGAAGCTCATCAAAGCAGCCTGACGCACCTGGACTGCCTCTAGCTTGTTGGCTTCTGCCTCATGCAGCAGCCGGGTCCTCCGGTTTAACGACTTTCACCTCGGATCATTTCAGAAGTTGACTAACCAGACTACTAGCAAGCGACCTCAGAAACGAGTGCAGTCAGAACTGCAACCAGAACAGGGGAGGGATCTTCTGAGATCTGCGTTCCACCCATTGTAGGATGGCGGAGCGCAGTATGAAGAGGAAAGAGAATTCAAAAGCACTGTTCATCAAACCTACGGGTGATGTCACCCACAGTTTGTCCAGTTCTTCTTATACAGTCTATGGGCAGCACCTCACACAATGTGTGTATGTCTGGCATAATAGACTTGAGATTTTTTTTTCATAAATTTGAATCTAGTAACACAAAAAAGCAACCATTTACCAAGGAAATAGTCTTTATATTATTGACAGAGGTCTTTTGTTATTGAAATTACCTTTTACTGCTTTTTAGTTTGAGCCACTGAAATATGAACACAAAGAGTGTTTCATCTTTTTTTTTATTGTATCCTCTTCGTATGTTTGATTATACATACAAAGGATAAGTGAAGCCTTTCAAAATTCAAACGGTTTCGTAATAGAGTCATCTCACTGGTTTCCTCTGAAAGCATAGCTGTCTAAGACGAGCCTTGGTTCACCACACACATACAAAAGATTTTTCACAAGACTCAGTGAGATGAAAATAAGACTGCAGTAGCAAAGAGAGCTAAAGTCATGGGAGGAAAAGAAATGAGGTTCAACGCGGAGCAAAGGGTTAATAAAAAGTGCCGTCCTCATTGATTTGGAAAGTGTTTTCTCAAGCACGATGCCTGCTATTCTAAAGGTCGGATGAGAAATAAAAAAAAAGATGAAAGTGCAAACTGGAATTTCTCTACCAACTTCAAAACCAGACAGGGTGTTATTGATTTGAGGCATACAGAGCTGGACTCTTAGTCTAGATCATGTCTTATGGTAACCTTGCATACTTTGACCTTGAAATCAGCCGCAATTTAGTGCCAGTCCCTTCATTTTCCTTTAACATTGGTTAAAGGAAAGTAGCCTTTGACTCGGTTTCCATAAAAAAACAGCAGAAGTAACAAACCTAAACTTCAATGCAAAATGCAGTCCTACTTCTACTGGAATTTCATACTGCTTTTGATACAGTTGAACCCAATATTCCTTTTATCCAATCTCAAATAATGGGTTGCCATTAAGGGTACAATCCTCCAATGGTTCACCTAAAAACTCAAACATTTTCAGTATCAAAAGGCTATTTGTTCTCATCCTCTGCCCCCAAGCCAATATTTATATGTCGGGCCTCATTGACATATAAATAGGTTGAATGTCATTCTGCTAAAAAATATGGGATTGACTATCAATTTCATATTGGCCTCTTGTGAATTTCCCATTTTGGTTCACTATGTGTTTGATGAATGGTCAAAATGGTTGTCTTATCAGGGTCCCACTTGACATAAACCATGTACCTCAGCACAAAAATAGGCCAGCAGTTCACATCAGGCTAGCATGGAGCATATAGACAATCCCATGAAGGGCACAATTTTTCAGTTAATTAAGTTTTTGTAGCTCTAGTAAAGACACCCAGCAAAGGGTCATGGGCTGGGACTTAAACCTTGGCCGGGTCCATGAGGACGACAACCAACCCTATATAAGGCACCTGTACGACCAGATGAGTTATTGGGCAGCTCCATCTCCTCTCACCCCTCAGGACTCCCTACAGCCCCTCTTGGACTATCGCGAGTCCTTGAAAAGCTCGATGGCAGCCAACTCAGCTCAACAACGATAAATCTCAGGTCATCTTCTTTCATCCATCCAAATTTAGAAGCCCCACTGCCGGCATGTTGGGACAACTAACTCAATATGTCAAACTGGCTATTTATCAGGCTTATCGTGACCTGGAAAGAGTCATCCATTTTATTGTTTACATCACGCCTGAATCATTGCAGTTCACTTTACCCAGAACTTCCCAGGTCCCATTTAGCACTGATTAGCATCAATGGTCCAGGATTGAGCGGCACCAGGAAACGCAAAGATAATTCCTCAGTCTTGGCTTCTTTGCATCAGCTCCTTGCCACTTTAGGAAATCGGTTTTCACATTTTAGTCATTATCTTTCCAGCTGACAGCACATCACAGACCTAATCCATTTTTTTTTAGTTTCTCGGGCTTCACGATCTGCTATCTGATCATCGGGCACATCCCCATTAAGCATAAATTTGTGGTTTCATGTAATTTTACCTGATGAGGTACATAAAACTTCACCCTCTGTACAGTATGCTTTTGAACTGTAATGGAAGTGATCAACATACCATCCATGAAGAGTGCAGTTTAATTCAAAAATGGTAAAACTGAGGTTGATGACTCATTTGCTCCTTCTGCTGTAAGATGATGTCACTTAGCAAAACCAAACGGCGCCCATACAGCACATTTACATTTACTCTCCAATAAAGCTTAATTAAAGGGTGCAGCGTGTGAGGAATTTAGCAATAAGTGACATGTCACCACTTAATTTTATACCACTCACTGTCCACTCCTTGGTTAAGAGACCAGCTAGCTAAAAGGGCCCTAGTGAATCATGAATCCATAATTATACTCCTCTATCTTTGTTTTTTCCCCCCCTTTCGTCTTCTTCTTTTTTTTTTTTCCGACCCTACAAATGCATCTCTGTGGCAAAGCAAATGTCACTAAATGCCAGGCCAGGCCAACCATTCCAAAAGCTAAATGTTAGTTCATCTGTGATGTCAATTTCCACTTAGCCCGACCAGCTGTTCTCTGGTTTGACTCTTTTTAACCTCAGCGACAGGAATATGAGACTGACTCTTTGGCCTCTGTTGGCTTCCGTATGTCAAAGGATGTTCGGGGAGGGGAATCCTGCAAAGTGCAGGGGGGAGAGGGAAAGACACTAGGTGGACCTACATTTTTCATATTTATGCATGCTTATACCATTATTACCAGCATTGAACTTTTTCTTTTCATAATGAGATTATTTATTTGACAATAAATTATGCAAAAAAGAAAAAAAAATGAAGCCCTTTACTGCTTCCATAGGATTTAAGAGCATATGTTGCAGCCAGATGTTGCTCATCATCAGACCTTGATGTGATCATCAGCTGGTGTGCAGACTTCTTTGATAGCAGATGTTTGGGCAGATCTGGAGCTTTTAGGTGTGTCTTGACACAATGCTGAGGGGAAGCAACCTGTGTAATAGTCTTAGAGAAGCAATGGTTTCTGCTAGTTAGTCCGGAAGGGTTATGAAAGCATTTCCAAGCAATTTGGGGTTCGAACAGTTGCCAGTCGTCCCAGGAAGTGAATCTCCTAATAGAATTAACCCAAGATCAGAGCCTGAAATCCTTAAGGAAATGCAAAATCTCCTCCCAATAAAAGAAAAAAGGGCGAGATCTTATATCCTACAGGCCTCACTGAGCATTTTAAATGTAAGTTTGATTTTCTTGGAAAGGTTACCAGAAAAAAAGTTTCTGTCTAGAAAGAAGATGGGAGCACAAGTGAGGTGCTGCATTTGTTGTACCTCAGAAGTGGGTAGAGTCACCAAATTAGAAAAAGGCCCACCCTTCAGGATAAGAGCGAGGAGTGGAGTCAAGTGTCTGACTCCACCATCGAAAAACCATCACTGCTAAAATGGACAGTGATGCAGAGACTCGGTTTTAAAAAATTGCTATCTCTGTACCAAAGCATCATTTTATGAAAACTTTGAAAAGCTGTGCAACATTTTTAAAAAAAGGGAAAAAGATATGCCTCCTTTAACTAAACAGGATTTTTTTTTTTTTTTTTACCTCCCCTGGTACATGATTTCCAGAATGTCAGTAAAATTCATTCTTACACAACATTTATCTGCTCCATTTCACATGCTTTATTTAATATGTTTCCTGTCTGAGCTACATATAGGAGGTTAACAAAATAAAGCTCAGCACTGAAGGTGGTGTAATTACAGAGTGACAAATAACAACAGACAAGCGTAAAGGCCAACAATGGTGTAGATACTATACATAGGCTCTGTGTGGTCGCCACATAAAAGCATGAATCAGGGTAAACAAAACAGTTTACAATCAAATGGAGTGATTTAAATCCTTCAGAAATGTATGTAATGTTGCCTTTTCCAGCTATGCTTTAAATATGTTTTCATACATATGTTAAAATCAGTGATGTGCGGTGAGGCTTACTGACTGACAGCAGAAATGGGTTGTTTTATTTCTCATATTAATTGGAAAAAAATAATTTTATAATTGGATTCAAACTAAAAAGGGGTTTATAATGCATACCAGCTGACAAATATCGACATTTATTATATTTATAATGAACTTTTTTTCTTATTAAGATTGACAGGTGAGGCTCTGCCTCCCCTGAATACACAGCACTGGTTAAATTATAGATTTTGCCTTACTCCCTAGATTTTCACTGGTATCTTAACATATTCTACTTCCTGAAGAATTTAAAACTTTTCAGAAGTCAGATCTTCTTCTGGGTATGTATTGATAGTGTGTTTATTGATGATCTTGTTATCAGATATCACATAGATGTAGAGGCAGCCCCCCCCCCCCAACTCTATTACATACAACCATGGTTCGAATTACGGGGGAGCTAAGGGGAGCTCGGCTCCCCTGAGAGGGACATGAGCTCCCCTGAGAGCCGGCCCTGAGACATTCAGGGGGAGCTCTAAAGAATTGTCCACTTTAAGATATATTTTATTTTTACTACATTGAGGTTCCTGAAATAAAAAGAATAAACATGTCATGGCTGTGTGTGTTTATGTGCTATTTAATGTTCAATATTTCTAAACATTTGCCTCAACTAGTTAACATGATTCCTGTTATAACCGTGGCGACGCTGGAGGAGAATTGTTTGATTTACGTAGCCACACAATGAACTCCTCATTAGTGAATGGGTGGACTGGGGGGGGGGGGGGGGGGGGGGGGGGGGGGGGGGGGGGGGGGGTGGCGGCATACTGTATTTGAAATTGAAGGAATGAACGCGAATGATATTTGGATTATCCTCAAATTATATTGAAAACTGTCCAAACGAAAACAGCCAAGTCTCGGACAGTTTGGATTTTTGAAGTAAATAAACGAGACAACAACAGCCATGGTTGGTACTGACAACAGTGCAAGTGGACCGACTACTTCAGCTAGTGGTCGGTCTGGCTTTGGTCCAATTTATCAGACTGTTTTTATGATTTATGTTCCCAAACTAAGACGCTGGTATTGTTTATTGAAAATCACTTAAAATCATTGGGTCTCTGTAAAGCGCCGAGAGACAACTGACATTGTAACAGACGCTATACAAATAAAATTGAATTGAATTGAATATCGGAGCTTGTTTCAGCACATGCATAGCGCTGCTGGATGTGTGTGCGTTGTTTGCTGAAATAGTCCAAAGTGTAAACGTGTACCTCCGTAATGTTGTGCTGTTGCGTGTTGGGCCGTATGCGCAGACAGCTGTCCATTCACCACTGGCGGTTTTATCATGTTGTGTGGAAAATGTCCTCCTTATGTTGTAGTATGGTTCATTTATTTATTTCATGTGTGCAATTTTAGAGAGAAGGTTGTTCATTTTGGCAGACTGTTGTTTTGCCTTTTGTAACACATACCATATTGTCATTTGTCAGGATTGTGTGGACTGGAGCTTGGAAAATGGCAGAAAATGGCCCTGAATGTTTTAAATTCGTGGGGAAATGGCTCTGGTGGCCCACTTCCTTTGAGTTAATGCAATTCTGACATAAAGGTGATGATAACCAAAGACATGGAGAGATGTCTTTTGGCCAGATGTACCTGTTTCAGGTTATCTTATGATGGCTGCAGCCCTAATATGTTTGACGGACGCACTTGTTTTCCTGTTAAATAAACTACATTTTGCTTTTGAATAAGATTTGATCTCGAACTGGTCATTGTGTTTAATATATGTATATCTGTGTAATAAATTCATATTAGACAGTAACGTTTAAAAAGTAGTTACTTATCTGGGATACTTGAGAGGATAGAAGTGGATGAAATATTCATAAAGGTCTAAATAGCCTAAAGTCTTGTGCCAAGATGAAGAAAGAAATCAATGAAAATCAAAGAAAATGTTACGACATTCTTTATTTTAATGTAATAATTTCTTATTTATAAGCGGTAATATATTTGGGCAGTTGTTTACTTTTTCAAATATTAAAAAAATGCATTTGTTGCAGAATAAGAAATCAAAATTTTGGGGTATTTTTATTTTCTTGTTATAAAAAGTAAATTAAGTCCTTGCGGCAAAGACAGCATCTGCTTTCCTGAGCTGACAGACAGTCTGAATGTGTTATTGGCGGCACTTGGATAGTGATATGCGCATGTGCACATGGGGAAGTCATGGTGCACACTGTAAAATAGGGCTCCCCCAAGGGTCACTGTGTAATTCGAACCCTGCATACAACCCATAGTGCCAGTCGCAAGTGGATGAATAGGGATGGTTGTGTCTTGTTCAAATGTCAGTTTCAATTTTATTCGAAAGGATATTTGCTTACATTGAGAAAGCAACGTCTACTTCTTGCAGTTTCCTGTCCTTACTGCAAAAGAACAGTAAAAGTAAGTTTGGACTCCCGTCCTGGCCATCTCTTGCAACAACTGCATATTGCTTTACAGCATTAAGTTACACATCAAAGAAATTTAGACTTACTCACATAGCAATGTGGGAGGGCCGACAGAGACTTGAGAGTTATGATGGTACAGAAAACGAGAGAGTGATCAAGCAAGAGATCAAACAAGTAAAAGCAACTTAGCTTCCGCACCTAAAGGGGGATCCACAGAGCTAGAAATTGCAAAGGTTCCATTCAAGACATTTAAGACCACCTTCAGAATGTGAAGACTTTTTCTGTTGGCTTGGATTGGGCTTCAAGAGAAGGGCTAACAGTCTGGTCAGCCTTTGACATACCAAAGAACCAGCTTTGAAGACCTTTTCATATGTCACCAGTTCCATCCTCTATGATGGTGGATCACGTTGTTGTCAATGGAGAACTGATATACAGGGATGTCAGCTTACCTTTTCTAACAAAGCATAATCTGAACGCAAAGTGCATAATTCACTACATTCAGTCATCAACATGTGCTGCTTCCATGGCTCCCCCAGACATGGAACTTTATGTTGCAAAGCCTTGAAAATGTTGGCAAATGGCTTGTGCTGAAATATGATTATGATCGGAACCTAGTTTTCAGCAAACAGTGCCAGCCTGTGAACATTTCCTGTTTGCAGAAATTTAGTTAAAAAAGCAACACTTTTTTTGGGGGGAAGCCAAATGAAGCCTGTCATACTCGCAAACAGGAATGGAGCTATGCAGCCATCTTCTGCTTAGATTAAAGGGACTAGATTTCAGTTGGAGAATGGCCAAATGTACATTTTGAATCGCCATCATATTCATATTCATATTTATAAATGAGTAAAAATCTGAATTTGGAAAATTTTTAAAAAGCAAATGTCCTCCATTCAGTGAAATGACTTCCAGTGTCATGATCAATAACATGCTAGCGAGTTTAAAATGTCTGGAGAGTGTCCACAGAGTCAAAGAGACAATCAGCTATTATTGAGTTAATTAAAGATTTATGAAATGAAGACTAAGAAAGCCTTTAAACTTCAGTCTGGATGTTGTTATTACAGCTTCAATCCAATCATGTTTATTACCTCCGCCAAGGAGGTTTTGTTTTTGCTGGCGTTTATCTGTCTGTCTGTGTACAAGATAATTAAAACATTTATGGATGGATTTTGATGAAATTTTCAGGAGTTGTCAGAAATGTGAAAAGGAAGAACTGATTTCATTTTGGGTGTGATCCCGAAGAAATCCTGCATTCTCGATCACTTTCAAATTTTTGATAATTGCGGTCAATGGGGCCAAAAATTTTGTTTCTCAATATCTCCGTTAAATATTGCCCAAAACTCATGAAATTTGACTCAGGGATTGACAATGGGAACCTTTATCAAATTTCAAAGGCTGATCCGGATCTGATCCAGAGCACGGATTTTAATCACAATCTGTAAATCACTATATAGGGGAATTGTTGCACTTGGCGGAGGTCTGCACTCTCCGAGTGCTTTTCTAGTTTCTTTTCTTTTTACTCATAAGTACTCAAATCCAAATTAATCATTAAAGCCAAATGAACAAAGACAAATGTCACAGAATATCGAAGTATCATCTTTGGGAAAAAAGAAAACAACAGAATACCTGTAAGATGAAACAAGCCCCTCCAACAAAGCATATTAACCTGGGAGTAGACATGTCTGGTTGGAGTGCATGCCCTGTTAGCTAGCTGTGAACAGAAAATGAGCAGCCGGCTCTCATTTTCTGGAGCTTTCTCTCAGGGATTCATCCTGACAAGTATGTGCAAATGATGTGAATCGCTTCGAGTGTACCCTGGGCAACAGTTCCCTATCTTCCCCTGGTCTCCCCCTCCTTCTTTTTCCCCACAATGACACCCAACATCTGTAGCCACCATGACACCGTCTGCGAGCAATCCATAATCATAAATCTGACGACACCTCGTCTGCGTGGAGAGGGGAGGACATATCCCAGCCAACACAGGGGCAATATCACCGTCCACTGGCCAAGCATCCCCAGAACATCCAGAAGCTTGAAATGAGAATATCCAGCAGTGGATATCATGTAGACACATGCTGTAGTGGATCTGGCATACCGTATCATTTCACTAATACATCAGGATAGTTTACAATCTAGTGCCCTTCGCCACCAGTATGATGGAGGTTGCTCTCTGACCACAGCTTCAGCACACATCACCGTCCACTGACATCAGTTCCAGCATGATGCAAAGAGGTATTTCCTAAAATCCTGCATTTAATCATGCCACTTTAGCTTTTTAACAAAGAAAATCTGTATATCCTCTTATATATAAGAAGGAGACAGACCTCTTTCGACCTACATTTTGACTTGTCACAGTGAGAAAAGCGCATTTGTAATGAATGATATTAACAACACCGTGTTCTGACTTTGGAGTTTTGCTCTGACCTCTAGACCCACAGGCAGCGATTCAAACTGGAGCCAGGCTGGATTCGTAAAAGCTAATGATCATTTTAGGACCTATATCTCACTGTGTCTTGTTCTTTTAATAATTATACATTTAAAAAAGCCAGAGTGCTGTCAAATAAAATTAGTTTTTTTTTACTTTTAGACTCACCCTTTCACATGTTTCTAATCTCTTCTGAAGCCCTGAAGGTTTTACACAAATTGTCCGCAGGTTAACGTTATTTCAATGTATGAGTCAGAGTTAGACTTGAACTCAGGTTTCTTTCAGTAACACAGTGAATCATGGCAGCACAGGGCTTTAATATGCATGTGTTTTTCCTGCTATGAATAAAGGGTCTATTGACACCACTTTGAAAATAAAATGAAAAAATGCTATTTCAGATATTATTGACGAATAAATAAAGTTGGGAATTCTTCAAGGTAGGCACAATATTATTAGTCGTTGCCACATCGGGTTAGTTTTCCGCAAGTTCACTCCAAGACATCGACTAAGGCAACGACACCCAAAAGACTTGCCTTCAGGATTTCAGCTGTTAGCCTTCGATGAAAACATCTAAATATACATTATTAATCTTTTTGGCCACACATTTACATTAACTGTCACCTTGTCTTGGCTACTTTGAATCACAGTTGTTGCTGCTCGTTTAAAAGGTGCAAAGGCTCACTCAAATGTCCACAGTCAGTTGCTTGCTGAGTGCTATTTGCTTCTGCATATTTGCTGTTTCTTGTTCCAAACAGAAGGTGAGCCCAAAGTTGTTTTAGGTGGTTTTTGCAGATAGTAAAGATGAGAAATCCTGATCCTAAAAATAATACAATTTCATATGACACTACAGCTAGGACTGTAATGATTAGCTGACATAATTGGCTGAGTCAAAACCTGTCCAGGGTGTACCCCTGCCTTTCTCCCAAAGAGAGCTGGGATAGACTCCAGCAGATCCCTGTGACCCTGCATAGGATTAAGCGGGGATCAATAATGGATGGATGGATGAAATTTAGAAAAGTCAGTGACATGGAATTTTAAGCATCCACACATCAAATGAAGACCACATAAATGTCTTGGACAAACAGGTTTTTCCGCACTTAAGAGGGAATATCTACTTGATACTGTAATCCACAACAGGAAAAGCATCATATAAATACAGTCATAGATAGCAGCTTGCATGCAGCTCATCAAAGAACAATGGAAGCAGAAACAACAACTAGACTAATGTTATCGTATTGGCTCTAAAACTATCATATAAATACAATATTATTGTATGTATGGTAACACTTGATACCAGATCTGTTTGTCATAAGATCATTTTTGCAAAGTAAATGGGTATGGGCTCGATGGGAGTATTGGACCAATCAAAGTTCAGCACTGAAAAAGTACCAGGTATTCTCAAATGCTCCACTTTCCAATCAAAACACCTTTTTGGAGAGTAAAGAAAGGACTTTTTGAAAGTCTCTGTTGCCTGGGAGAGCTTTTGTCTTTGACATGCAGCTCCAGTCACTGCAAGATCAATGAAAGCTTGAGGTTAAATGTTTTCCTTTTTTTTTTTTTTTTTTTTTCACTTTTAATACGTTCAAGTAATTTCAATGTATTAAAGGTCATACAGTTAGAGTATTGATTTCTACATTTACACAGCCATATTTCCAAATACACTGTATTAGTCATTTTCACTATTAAATATTTTACAATCTTGTACTAAAAAATCAATACATCAAGTGAAAAACAGCAGATGTCAGACAGTCACAGTTGTATTTTCTTTATTGTTGTTGTTGTTTGGGTTTTTTTTCAGTATAAAACTCCCACTCTTGTTTTTTCTTTTGTCTAGTAATGTGTTTTCAGTCACCATGATATTATCAAGTTCATGCTGTACAGTACTCCAAGGCTCCCTCTGTAGTAAATAGCCTGCGATAACCATCCTGATTATGTCTGATGCTGCCAACTTGTCACCAACTATGAAATAACACCACTATTAGCGGCTAATGGCGCGCTCTACAAAAGACTGATTTCGAGTAGAGATGCTATCAATATTCCAGGGGTCAAATACGGTAAGTGCATGTGAGCGTGTCGGCGTGTATGTGGCTGCGTGGTACCAGTGTGTAGAATGGCACCATCCAAGCACATCTGTGGTCAGCGGAGGACTCTAAGGGCCCGATCTTGCGCCAAACCTCCAAAACCTGCTATTAAGGGATAAAAGGTATTGGGAGGGGCGTTCCCCCACGAAGAACGCAATCTTCCACCTCCCAAAACCCACGATCTCACCTGCGAAATCCACGATGTCATGCACACATTATGCATGGGAGTGGTTAGGGCGTTCCACCTGTTTAACCAATCAGTGCGTCAGTAGCCATTGCCTTTAAGAGCAGGTTGCAGTACCTGCAAACTGCCATGGAACGTCTTTTCACCCAGATCAGAGCAGCTCTCATGGACAGCTGGTCTGGGACTGTGCTGTAGAGCTTCCTCCTCTTTTTTCCTCCTCCTCCTCTGCACTGATATATACATAACTAGCTCTAACTAATGTGGAGCAAATGATTTAATCATTTCTTTTGTACTCCAAGAAGTTCCAACAAACTGCTCAGAAAATAGAGCCGGTGAGCTTCCAGGAAAGCATTTATTAACTAGAAAAGCAATCGGAGAGCGCAGACCTCCGCCAAGCACAGCAGTTGTGGTTGCTTTAGGGGTCAAGAAACAACTAAACAGCGCAATGTTATCGAAAATTTGAAAGTGATCCAGAATCCAGGATTTCTTCCGGATCACACCCAAAATAAAATCAGTTCTTCCTTTTCACATTTCTGACAACTCCTGAAAATGTCATCAAAATCCATCCATAACTTTTTGAGTTATCTTGAACATATCCCCTGCGCAAAGACGCACAGCTGCGCCAAGACGCATAGCCGCTGGAAGCGGTGCTTTTTTCACAACAGAGTTCTGTGATCTCCTCGTTTCTTCCACAGCAAACATCTGAATGAGATCATGTCACAGCTGTACAGACATCATCTGCCCTTAAGAGAATAATGTATGAAAGTAATACAGTGATGCATAATCGAGAGGTAGAGCCGGTTGTGCAGTCCACATGTGACTGGGTGGACGCGCAATGACAGGATTTGGACGCGCTCTTTTACGCGCCGACCTGCCAGTTGCGCTTTCCACAAACTCGGTATCTGCGGTACTGGTGTGTCTCGCAGATTTTGGGTATTGGGTAATGGGTGGTCACACCACCCATTACCCAATACCCAAAATCTGCGAAGTACAGGTACCGCAAGATACCGAATTCGTGGAAAGCGCTAGTGACACGCCCATTGCCGCGCCCACAATGTGCTTAAGGGAGACGGCAAAATGGGTTTTGGGTATTGGGAGGTGGAAGATTGCATTTCGGCTCCTAAATCTGTGATTTGCAGGTAATGGGTTTTGGGTATTGGGTAATGGGAGGTGCAAGATCGGGCCCTAAAGCAACAGAGGGCCTTGTTCAAGGCATCGGGGCACTCCAAAAGATTAGCATTAGCATAGATGGATAGTCCTGAGTGGAGGTGTAGTTAGAGCTGTCATAAGATGGTGATGATATCAACGACAAAATACTTGAAGTGGAATAGCTTCAGGGAGTTCAGTTGGTCAGACATGTTTCTAACATTGATCATACCGTTTTATAAGCGCCTAATTTTCTTGGTTTCCAAGAATTAGAATATACAGTAAAACCAAGCCTCAGGGATGATCTCATATGTAGCGCTAACAGGAGGGGAGTTTACTGTAGCCCACATGCTGGCTAGTTCAGAGTCTTCCAGCAGAGTTGTTTCTGTGTAAGCTAATGTCAGGTGACAGCTTTAGGACTCATGCAGTTTTGAAAGCAAAATATCCCTAAACAAAAATCTGCTGCTGGGAGGGAGAAGCACTAATTACAAGGTTTTAGGGCCTATATGTGTGAAGAGGGATTTCTAAAGGGACTTTGTGTACAGAAATCTCCAGACAGATTGTGTTAATGTGTGTGACAATTTTTCTGAAGGAAAGCCTCTCCAAAGGCATGAACTGCATCACCGGTAAAGCTAAAAAAAAAATACAACTCTCATCGTAAAAATCAGCAGTTTCGCTTTCCTACACTGCAGCTAATAGCTGTAAATTTTCAGTTGATTCAGTATCATAATCATTGTTGGGAATAAATTTAGATCTCTAGCATGTACATATCTTGTTTTCAAGAAAATGTATGGCAGAAAAGAAGAAATAACCAGTAGATTAAATGTTCCCGAGATACATTAATCAAGTGTGTTGCATTACCCCTTACTATGTAACATATTGCTCGTATAGCAACTTGCTATTTTTTTTAAATGTATTATTCCAGAAAATTCTCTTTTTTATATGTGTAGATTTTTATTAAAAGGCATATTTTAATGCATATTTTATCTTGCAGTAACATGCTTGGAACACAGTGCAAATGTACATTTAAACTGTCAGATACAGTCAGATACAGTCAAATGTCAATATTGGAGGTTCGCTGGGACCCACTCAACTGAGTCAAGTTGGAGGAGTCCTGAAATTATCCAAGGTGAAAGTTCCTGGACCAGCCGCAGCTGCTGCATGTGACAGAAATCATTCAGGTAGAGACAGTCCACCTGGTGTCCTCTGGTTAGCCCGAGCCAGCAGCCTTCCAACTTGACCAAATATAGCTGCGTCATGCTACTTTGCTAAGCTAGGCTTTTTTAGTATACTTTGCCCCCAGACTCTTCAAAGTCAACCTAAAATCTGTTGCAGTGTTCTCTTGACACAATTAACAGCACAACAATCCATATTATCTTTAAAATAAAAATTGATTGTGCTCTGTTAGGTCTTTATTCACAACTCGGAAGTTAAGTCAAGACAGCTCCAAGTGCTACATAGCTACCTGTTGGTTGTGCCAGCTGACAAAATAAAAATTGAGGCTTTATGATGGAGTGCAAATGAATTCATCCCCTTTACATTTGTCATGGATGTGAAATGTAGTTATTTGTCATGGTCTAGGGCAGCCATGGCAGCCATTTTGGATTTTTCTTTATGTGTTAAGTTAGCGTCACTTCTCTCTGTCTTTTGTGTTACATGTTTCCTGTTTTACTTTGAACGTCTGTGTTGTGTTCTGCTTTTCTTCCTCTGCCTTTTTAATCCTGATCTGCACACCTGCCTCTCGTTTCTTCCTCTGTCTATTTAAATCTTGTCATCTCCCTTGTCTGTGCTGGTCCATCTTTTCATGCCCTGTACGTCTCATTCATGTCCCGTGAATATTTTTCTGTTTTTCAGCCTGGGTTTTTTGTTTTGATTACTATTGTGGACTTTCGGTTTGTTTTGGACTTTGTGTTTTGTTTTTCCCGTTTGGATTACTTTTGTGGATTTTGGTTTAGTTTGGACTTTTTGCTTTTGGGTTTTGTTTAATAAATAACCTCTTTTGCACCTCCTGTGTTTGGGTCCTCCACTTTACCTCACAACTCTGACATTGACACCAAAACACTTTTTTGAAAACGGCTGTAAATATGTTTATTTCTGCTGCAAAGCTGGATCTTTTAAAATGGGAGTCAGTGGAGACTGACTCACTTTTTGAGCCAGCACCATGTGGTCAGTCAAGGAACTGCAATTTTCTGCACTGCCTGTCAGCCCTTTGACTTACCATAATGGAATTAGTACACTTATTCGATTAATGAATAATATCTGGGGGGCATTTCATAAATAATTTACTAAGCTACAAACAGCTTCATTTGAGCATCTGAACATGAGGATTTTCTGGATCATTGCAGGTTTCCTCGCTACTTGACATGGAGCTCATTTTTGACAGCTAGGTAAATTATGATGTAAATATGCTGATTGTAACCTCCTCCAGCCACCACTAAGAGCCACACATCAAACAGTGGGGGGGCAGAGCATTGTTCATCGCTGCCCCCACCCTATAAAATGCACACAGACCTACAAAACTGGACTCATTCAAATCTGAGCTCAAGACTCATCTCTTTAAAATGGCTTTTAATCATTAAAAATGCTTTACTCTGCTATTCTATTTTATCTATATTAGTATTTATATTTTATTGCTGTTTCTTGGTATAAAATATCACTATTTTATTTTATTTTTTTCCACATTCAAGGAATTCTACTAGAAAAGTGACCACTGAGTTGAATCAAAAGCTTAGCAAGTCTCAGCTAAAGTGGGCAATTAACCGATCTGTCAAAACGAGACGTTCAAATTCAAACATGTAATCAAACTCCTTTTTGTTAGCATAGAAAAAAACAAAAAAAAAGGATATGTTTTTTTTTGACACAAAAGAAAGCACCTTTTATAAATTAATCTCCAGTTTTCAACCCAGCATGCGACCTGCTGTGCCTTTTATCAACAGACTTGTCAAATAACAGCTGAATATGGTGGATGTTTCAGGGAATTTGTCTCCATCTGCTTTGCACTAGGGAAGTACTTTTCACCTTTGAAAAATGGCTCAAAAATTAGCTAATTGTTTTTTTTGAGTGAAATGTTTTGACTAAAAAATATATGAACTATAAATATGAATTCAACACGTTCTTTGTTGTGGAGGTTTACAATGTTCTCTGGATTTTTATGGCACATAGCATCACAAGGAAGACATGAAAATATATTAAAATGGCAAAATTAGAAGGCAATCTACTTCATCTTGATGCATAGTCATAATCTTGGGCTTTGAGAGCTTTTAATGCTGTGAGGGAAAAAAAAACTGCTGGAAAAAAAATCTAGGAGTAGGAGATGTTTGATTTTGTTTGGCTTCTTTGGATCATTTGATTGGCCTTAAATTACCCAGCAGACTCATATTAAATCAAACATCCACAAAAAAAAACAAAGGGAAAAACAAACATATTTCAAGTAAATGCTGGTAAACAAACAGAGTACTACCAAAGTGATATTTTTTTCGCTCTTTACACTGAAAGCAAAATGTCGAAGCAAACTGCTTCAAACATTAAGATTTATGTTGTTGAAATTCAGAAAAAAAAGACACAATCTTGAACAGACTAGCAAAAAAAAAAAAAAAAAAGAAAAAAGCCTTTATACTTTGTTCATATAGGACCAGAAAATATATCTGTTGTATTTAGTCAGATATTGCAGATTTTAGACGGTGAAATATGCATGAATCCAATTCAGCTCAGGGCTAAAGCTGTGAGATAACAAGGGCTGAAAAATGTATTATGTTTGTCAAAGTCATAAAGCCATGCATATGTATGTGTAATATACATATGAAAAAACTGCTTTGCTTCTACATGAAAACACCAAATAATTAGTTTTTTTTCCCTTAATCTTTTTTATTACATTAGTAACATCCTTCAAAATCCATACACATGATCAAATGAGCTTTTTCCTCTTTTAGGGCACCGTGTGTCAATAATTCATGAATCATAACCAGTTGCTGTAAAATGTCACTAGCGATGATGCTTTTTCACCACCTCCATCAATAGATTTAGGGAGCGTAATTGACAAAGCTCGCATAAAAAATAGTCTTCACGGAGTGTTTCACAGTAAAGGGTAAATTGAAAATGACAATCACAGGGAGTCAAGGACAGTTTGAGGTGTCTGCACAAAAATATATTGAAACCAGGCATAGGAAATGAGGCCAGGACAGTATGGGTAATATTTTTTTTTCTTTTCTTTGACATTCTCCAAAGTGAAACGAATTTTTGAAAGAATATTTATTCCACAATCATTCAACCTTGGAGACTGAAAGAGGACTTGAGGACTCAACAAAAGGACTTGTGCTCATTCCTAATTTATTAAATATTGACACCGGGCGTTCAGAAATAATTATTTGCTATTTTTTTCCTGAACGCCCATCTTACCTTATCCTTGACGGTGTTGATCAGCAGATAACCAGAGGTATGCTAACCTTGGTAACATTGAAAATGTCAAAAAAAAACATATGTCTGTATACATAAAACTGTGTATTTTTGGGTCTATCCAAGATTTTTTTTTTTTTCACAACCATAAGGTAGTAGTTTAATACCTTAAACTAAGTTGTATTTGTGTCTAGCCATCATGGTACTTTTAATGCCTGAACCAAACCGAAGGTTTTTAATCCCTGAAACTAATATTTTTGTTTAATGCCATGACCTGACCAATTATCTTACCTTAAATGAATTTGCCTACTTTTAAACCTAACTAACTAACTAAACCTAAAGTTCTTTAAATACCTGAAGCTAAACTTAGTATGTGCAATGCCTTAATGTAACCAAGTAGCCTATGTTTAATATGAACACATTATGAAGTAGCTCACTTTTAATGACTAAACCTAACCAAATACCCAACTTTTTATTCCTACGCTGAATGACGAATCCTTCCTTAAAAGCCTAAATCTAACCAGGTAATTTTAATGTCTAAATAGCTGATTTGTGATTCTACATAGCGATTACACACATCCGCTATGCACAGCCCTGATGCCGTTTCTGGCTGTATATTTGTGCATTATTGTTTGCATGTAATTACACCACCAACCACTAGGCGGCAGTGTAGGTTCTTTTTTTTTTTTTTTTTGCCAGGCTGTAGCTCACAGTGCTGAGTTTCTTTTTGGTATATTTACTCTATGTGACTTAAACATAGCAATGGAGGAAACAAACTAAGTAATATGTCAATTGGAACTGATACATGTTGAGCTGCTGTCATTTTTACAGACATTGCAGCAAACTACCGTTCTACCTGACTTGAAAACGACAAAGAAGTAGAAGTGGTGACAAATTGGCAAGACAAAGAAGAACAAATCTACGTATCACATTCACTGCGGTTGTATTTAGAGAGAAGTACACATCAGGACACGCCTACAGTGCAGTGTTCACCTGTGGTGTAAGGCTAGGTAAGTTTATTTGTATAGCTCATTTCGTGTACAAGAAAATTCAAAGTGCTTTACATAAAACATTAGAAGCATTAAGGAGTAAATTAAAACAGGGAAGAAATAATAAAATAAAATAAGATATTAAAATGCAAAAAAATATTAAAATGCAAATTATTAAAAAGCAAAAAGATTTAAAAAATTTTAAGAGGAATTAAAAATGTATAAATGAAGCGATGGCGTAGCTTTGACGCAGAAGTTTATAAATTAGCATTAATCAAGCTAATGTCGAAGTAGTTTTAAAGTCTAAACCCATCCAAATAATTTTACTGCCTAAATCTAATCAAGTTATTTCAATATATACACTTAAGCAAACAGAAAATGATAGCAGAAGTAAAGAGTGAATACATTCAGGAAACAAAGTTTTGAATGTAATCCCATTTTTGTGTCTTATGTAACTCCCCTCCATCTACCCCCCCTGTTAGGACTTTGTCACTTGTCATTAATTGAACATTGTAGAATGACACTAAAGTTAAGAAGCAAAAAAAAAACAAGTTAAAAACAGAGAAATGTCTTTTATCATTCGTTGTTACCTCTGCCAAGGAGGTTATGTTTTTGCTGGCATTTATGTGTATGTTTGTTTGTCTGTGTTCAAGATAACTCAAATTTTCAGGAGTTGTCAGAAATGTGAAAAGGAAGAACTGATTTCATTTTGGGTGTGATCCCGAAGAAACCCTGGATTCTGGATCACTTTCAAATTTTCGATAACATTGTGGTCAATGGGGCCAAAAATTTTGTTTCTCAATATCTCCGTTAATTATTGCCCCAAACTCCTAAAATTTGACTCAAGAATTGTCAATGGGAACCTCTATCAAATTTCAAAGGCTGATCCGGATCTGATCAAGAACACGGATTTTATCGCAATCTGTAAATCGTTATATAGGGGAATTGTTGCACTTGGCGGAGGTCTGCGCTCTCCGAGTGCTTTTCTAGTTTCATATTGCAGAGATTGGATCAGCTAAATGAATACTGATCTTGCGACTGTAGATCAGTTCCTTGTGCATCAAGAGTGTAGAAGGAGCATTTTAGCACTCTCTAAAAACTACCAAAATGCTAAAACGTACTGTCCAGTCAAGTTTTTGACAAAAGCTGCAACGAACTACACAAAGCAGACGATGATGATGATGACAGGAAATCCAATCCAAAATGAAGTCTTTTCTTGTCTTTTAGCTATATAAAATTTAAGATTGTGTCATTTAAGAAGACTTTAACTGCAATACTGAGTAACAAGGAGAACCTTCACTTATATCCTACTGACAACAGAGAATCAAAAGTACCACTAGAAATGAACCAAACCTGCTGAACGGAGTGAATCAGCAGTGTGCTGTCATATGTCATGGTTGGAAATGTGATTCACTGGAGCAGACTGACCCTGTTGGGTGCTCTCACGTCTCCAGAGCACAGTCAGCCTTTCATTTTTGCGTAATGATCGTGTCTTTTCGACAGTTTCTGAAACTGCTGCTGGAGTGCTGCTCTGACTTGCTCACACGGCTGCTGAGGGAACGCTCTCTTCAAATCTGTTTTCCATAAACGTTCAGTCTCTGTAGGTGGTGCTGTTTTCCCTGCCTTGTCGGCCTTCTCTCCATCTGCTTTTCTAGCCTGCACAGATGCACAAAAATGTGAGACAAAGTGAAAAATGTGGCCATTAAGATTGGCCTCGCTGCTCTCCCATGTGTTTCCACACTCTGGTGTCCTCTTGTTCCCATTTCCCGTTGTTTTAAATTTGAGACGTTAATGGGGAAACATGTTTCTGTTTTTCAGTCTCTGTGGCATACTTGTTCCATTGTCAATAAGCCATTTATTATCCTTTTGTGAATTTGAAGCTAGCCTCTTTGGGGAACCCTTTTAATTGATCAACATGCAGCTTTTTGTAATGTTATTAGTTCTGACCTATTGTTTATTTGCCTATGAAAGCTGCAGCTGTGAACTGCATGTAATAAAAAGGGAAGTGCTGCCTTGGAATCATGAGTAATTTACATAGCTGTCAAAAATAGATTAATGTGCAGCTTAATATTCTTCTTAAGATGAAAGACTTGTCACCTCGTAGCATCCTCTCAAAGCAGCAAATCAGGAAAAAAAAAGTGAAATTAAATAAAACAGCGATAGAGGACTCAGAGCATTTATTAATGTAAAGATGTTCTGGATTATTATGACATGCACCGGGTGCTGTGTCAACCTCCCTAAATGAGGATGAGCTCAGTGGAAATGTCACAGTATAAAACTGCAGAGCACGGATGTTGCGTGGGTGTGCTTTGAATTTAATTAATGCTGGCAATCATTTGGAAAAAGTGGGTGCCGCCTTTTCCAAATGGTGGCGACACTGTTAGACAGTTCAAAGGGAAACTTTTAAACTGATCAGAGTGGTTTTATAGCATTTGTTTGTAATTAATATTAAAGGTCGGAAAACTTCACGGTAGAAAATAAAGAGAACTGAGTCACATAACATTTGTAGGGGAAAATAAAAACTAAAAATGCTCCTGTGAATTAGTCTTGGATCCACAGCTGAGGTTCCTCCTGTCCTTGCTGATCTGTTATCCAGACTGTGACCCAGAAACCTATCAAAGTGTAGCATCATCAGTCTCCCAGGAAATAGGCTGGGAAGAAGCTTAAACAGAAGCTTGAGTTAAGCATCAACATGGGAAGATGTTTGATATGGCGTTTACTTTTTACAGTTTTTTTTTTTTCCCCAGTCAGCTGGTTGTATAATTAGGCCATCTTAAAATATCTCCGGGAGGCAGCACGGTGGCTTGGTGGTTAGCACTGTTCCCTCACAGCAAGAAGGTTCCTGGTTCAAACCTCGCAGGGGCCTTTCTGTGTGGAGTTGCATGTTCTCCCCAGTGGTTGCGTGGGTTTCCTCCGGGTACTCCGGCTTCCTCCCACATTCAAAAGGCATGCATGTTAGGTTAATTAAAGGTTCTAAATTGTCCGTAGAGTGATTGTGAGTGTGCATGGTTGTTTGTTGACATGTGGCCCTGGCGACCTGTCCAGGGTGGACCCCTGACTTTCGCCCCTAAAGAGTGCTAGGATAGGATTCAGCAGATTCCTGTGACCCTGAACAGTTAAACGAGCATAGATAATGAATGGAAAATATCTCCGGGAGCCTGAAAAGTAATGAGGATTGGACAGGATACAGAATAAATGATTGGTTGATCTGTACAATGTGAGTGACAAAAATCAACAATTGTTAGATATGATTGCTGACACCGATTACATTATGAGACAACCAGTTATCTTTTGGATTCTGACTCTTAAGGTCAAATTTCCTGTTTTATTTTGACAGTAGTTTTGTCAGGTGTGTCGTTTCCTCTGTTGATCTCGTCTGCCTTGATTGTCTATTCCTCTGTCTTATCAGTAGAGCTGGGCGATTACTGGGAATTTTGGTATCGATCCAATACCAAGTAAATAAAGGGCCAGTATCGCCGATACCGATATCGATACTTTTTCATATTAAGCTTGATCTATCATGAAACTGCTGACCTTTTGCTGTTTTTGTGATTTTTGTCTTCAGATTATTTTGTTAAAACCTAGAATACAATTTTGGCAAACTTTATAGGTGACAGCAAACTACTTTATTATCACAATTAACATTTTTCTGTAAATATTCTTTGAATTGTTGTTGAACTGTTCATAATGTTTTTTTCTAGTCCAACTATTATATTATATCTTTCAATACTTGTGTATGTTTGTTTGCACTGTGTGCCCTTTCCTGTTTCTTTAACTATAAATGTCTCTGTTGTGGGATAATTAAAGGGTTATTTAATGTTATTTTATCTTAGATAACACCTTTCAATGGGATACGTGACATGTACTGGGTTATTTCAAGGTCTTAATTTTGTTTCTCTGAGTTGGCTCCAGTAACATGTGACTTAAGTAACATGTACTTTGAAAGTTAATATGAATTGATGCTGAAATTGACCATAAGCAGTAGTCGGCCCTTGTGGGAGAGAAAAACAGCTTGAGTATCGATCTTTTTACACGAGTATCATTCGATATCAATACCAGCGTTGGTATCGATATTATCGATATTTGGATCGATCCGCCCACCTCTACTTATCAGCTTTTCGGATTGTGTGTTTGTGAATATAAAGTGCTCTGTTTTTGTTCCCTTGCCAGTTTGTCTGTCATGTATCCGTCAGGCTTCCTCGGTTCCCGGTCTGTTTCCTTGTGATCGTGTGTTTCCTTGTCAAGTTTGAGTTTTGCTGGCATTCTTGACTATCCTGCTTTGGCAGCTGCTTTTGTTATTCCATTTTTGTTCAAATAAAGGACAGTATTGCCATTATTATACCTGCTTCTAAGTCTCTTGCATTCGAGTCCTCAACTGTTAAATCCCGGTAGAAACGGGGAGCATCACTATCCCTCCCATTTCCATAGAAATTAACAAGGCAAATGGTTCAACAGGCTAAAACCCTTTTTTTAGGGGTGTTTAAGTACACGTTAAAGCATTAACCATTTCCTACTACAGTTATAACTGCCTTACTCGACAGTTATTTTAAAGAGCTGTTTTCAAGTACTGTAGCTTAATGCAACAACTGGTAAGTTTAAAAAAAGAGTTTACTTTTGTAAATATAGTTACGTCAACCCTACACTTAAGACTTATTCATGAAAGCTTCATAAATCTGTGAGTAGATTTGCTCTTAAATCACCACACACACATACATGTACTCAACTGACACCTCTGACTCTTTAATGGTGTTTTTCAGTGACAAAAATCCCCAAAATTCACCAGCACCTCAGTTCTGACCCCCCTGATTCTCTTCTCTGAAACTTTCCATTACTGTTGGCCTTTCTCCAGTTTCCAGCTCCCAGACACTTCCACAATCATAGACTTCATCCGTAAATCCTGCCTCTCCTCTCTGCTCCCCCTTATCTCTGCCATCATTCACTCCTCACTTACCCACTGGAACTGTTCCCACACTCTTCAAAACCACAGCCTGGTTCAGCCTCCAACTGCTCCAATAACCTCCGCCTCCATTTCTACCCTACCTTTCATTTCCAAAATACTTGAAAAAAAACAGTTGCTACTCAACTCCATTACCATTTGACTCAAAATTGTCTTTATGAGCTATTCCAGTCTGGTTTTTGCCCCCGCCATTGTCCAGAGACTACTCTTATCAGAATCTCCAACGATCTCCTTGTCACCTGACCATTCTCATCCTCATTGATCTGGTTGCGGCGTTTGATTCAATTTCTCACTCTTGCATCACTCACACCCCTCTCACACTCAGTTCATCCAACTCAAGTCCTTTAGATCCCACTCCACCCCGGTTACTTCAGGTGTGCCCCAGGGCTCTGTTCTGGGGCCTTGATTCTTAATCATCTACCTTCTTCCCCTTGGCAATATTTTCCGTCAATTCATATATCCATTTTCACTGCTTCATGGATGACACCCAGCTCTACCTCTCCAGCAAACCAAATACCACACCCCCACCCTCCTCCGTCACCACCTCCCAGTCTGAAATTAAATCCTGCTTAGCCTCTAACTTTCTAAAACTAAAGCAGTGGTAAAAACAGAAATTCTGCTTTTTGCAACTAAATCCTCATGATCCAAAGTTGACAGTTTCTCTTTTCTATTGACAGGTTCCCAGTTTCTCCTCCCCTCAGATTAAGTTTGGGTGTCATCCTCAATAGCTCTATCATTTCATTCTCACATCAATAACATCACTTGATCTGCATATTTCCATCAATGCAGCATTAACCGTCCCCCCGCCTACGCACACTCACCTCTTCTGTCCTTGTTCAGAGCCTTGTCACCTCTGAAATAGACTGCTTTAACTCTCTTCTCTTTAGTTTCCCTCACATATCCCACCATAAGCTTCAAACGGCCCAGAATTCAGCTGCTCGCATCATCACCAAAACCCTCTTTATTTCACCACATCACCCCTGTCCCACAGCAACTGCACTGGCTCCCTGTCAAATTCAGAATAGAATTCATAATCCTTCCCGTATACATTCAAAGCCTTCCACAGTCTCGCCCCTCTATTACTGCCTGACCTCCCTCATATTGGCCCCCTCCTCCCACTTCCTCAGGTCATCCTCCTCTGTCCACCTTACTGCCTCAGTACGAATGAGAGCAGAGCTTTCAGCTGCTTTGCTCCTCGACTCTGGAACTCACTCCCTCTGGACATTTGTGACATCAACTCTGTCCCTCTGTTTAAATCCAGACTAAATACTCACCTGTTTCAAAATAGTTTACTCCCTGTGATTACACTGTTTTATTGTTTTATTCCTGTAAAGTGTGCTTTAGAGCTCGAAACGTGCTTATAAATAAAATGTATTATTGTTATTATGTAATGCAGATGCAGTGTATGAAAAGTATAAGACAAACGTATTGTTTCTATAGAAATCAAGGAAGCAAGTAGTAGCCAGGATTTCTGCCAATCATATGAGCTTAGCAAGGGTTATAAAACCATTCCCAAACATTTTCAGTTCATTGTTCAACAGCAGAAATATTCACAGGTGAATGAAATTCAAAACTGCTGCCAGACTTCCCAGAGGTGGGCATCCCAGCAGGTTCACGCCAAGGTCAGACTGTGCAATGTTCTGAGAAACTGCAAATAATAAGTGTTTAATCTCAATTCTCTTCTCCCAGTCTCGGTTAACATTTCAGTTGTTACACTTCATAACAATAAAAACAGAAAAAGACTGAATTTGTAAGTAAGTAACATTTATTCATAGAGCATCTTTCATAGTTCCAGAGTCTAAGTGTGGCTTGTTTCTCTCAAAAGAACATGGCAGGACATATTAAGTTTGCAAAGTCTAAGATTAAAAAAACTAAAAGACCAATAATCCTTCAAAGAGACAAGACCAAAGTGAAGATGGCCAAAATGCACAGTGGTCTGTGTGGCAAAAACCAAACACAGTTAATCAGAATTGCAATTATCAAGCACAGCGGTGGAGGTGTAATGATTTGGGGACTTTGTCATTATTGAGTTGATAATAAACTTCTCTCTGTACCAGAGTACAACAGAGTCAACTTCTGAGGCCATCTGTTTTACAGCTGAAGCTTGGCTGAAATTGGGGGAATGCAGCACAGGGCAGCAAATCTCCAACAGGAGGTTTGAAAAGGAAAAGAAGCAAGATGCTGCAATGGCTTAGTCAACCAATCAAAGTCCAGACCCCAAACAAACTGAGATGCTGAGGCAGGATCTTAAGAGACCTGTGCATGAACTAATGTTCACAAATGTCAATGAGCTTCAGCGACATTTGAAAGAAGGGTCGACCAAAATTCCTTCACCAGCAATTACTGCTACCAGTTATTGCTGTTAAACGTGATTCTACAAACTATTACATGATTGGCTGAACACAATCAGTCGTAGTCGGTAAAATAATGTCTCTTTCTATACTCGAATGAATTCCTCAATTTACTTATATTTTAATCATTTGCCATGTATTAACACATCTAATCTAGTCTTGTGTGTGCATGTTTTAGGTCGCAGTGTACTAAAGTGCATTAGCCAATAGCAAAACTTTAAAATGACATCATGGCAGCAAGGGTTTTAATACCCAAGATGAGAATATGTGAGGCCTAGTGTAACTGTAAACAAGGATTCAATGTTGGAAAGCAACGCTTCATTAAGACCTTGAACGATCTTAACTCCCTGTGAGATGGTGGTGAAAATGAAATGGAAGGTGGATGGTGGTGTTATGGGAAAACAAGACAAGACAAACCACTCTATTTAGATTCTTTAGTAATATGCATCATTGGCATGGATTAAAAGTAAACTACTCAGTGGGGGACTAGAGCCATTACTATAATGATGAAAGGCAGGAGAGGGCTTGGAAGTGTGCACGTTTTTTTATTTTTATCTCACAGCTTCATTAAAAGAAGATTCACAGGGCTTTGCCTGGAAGACCACTGTTGTCAGGGGGTTGAGGAAAAGGGTGACAGGAGGCCAAGGACTCTGCAGTGCGTGTACAGCCACAGGGGTGCAAAGGTTTGCATCCCTGTTTCAATCCATCCATGCAAGAGGTTGATGCAGCTCTTGTTTTTGCTTTAGTTGCAGAACTTTGTATAATGTGGTTCCATTTAACGCCACACCTCCACCCTTCTAGTCAAACGTGAAAACCTTGTTTTTCTGATGATGCTTGCAGAGCACAAGACATCCCTTAACTACGATTCCTCATGACCTTGTATTTGCATTGATAACTGAAAGTAAATCAATGTTTTCATCTTGAGGTTGAACTTAATAAGTCACTTCAGCAACAACTAAAGGCAGCTTCAGACCACTTTCGACTTTAGGGTGCTTTCACACCGGCCCTGTTTGGTCCATTATAAACGGACCAGAGTTCCTTTGCTCGAAAAGTCTGGTTCGGTTTGGCAGAGACGCCGCAACGGGGTAGGCATACTAGGCAATTGCCTTGGGCCCTGAGCTGGAAGGGGGCCCAGGACAGCGGTGACATTGGTCGTTTTGTCAATGACAAAATGACTGAACTGCTTTAGACACTGCAACGACGATATGTTGAAAACCCCCTCGCATAGGGCCCCCACTAGCTGTCACTGCCTCATGTGTTAAGGGACCCCCAAGACACAGCTAATATCGATCCATATCAATGACACAACCGTAAAACCTCCATAGACACTGCAGCGACACGTTTGGAACCCCCCTAATGGGGCCCCGACTGCCCGTGGCCGGCTTTCTGCGGTGCTTCAAACTCGATACAAGAAAAATGAAGCGAGAGAGAGGCTCACAGGACTGGCACTGATCTCAATAGAACGTGATGTGAGACGTTCTTTGGACATGGAAGACATCATCACTTCATTTGCACAAGCCAAGCAAAGGTTTTAAAAACAATTTCCGCCAGGACGTGGATATGGAACCAAAGACCACTAACTATTTATTTATTTTAACTTTTTTATTTTTTGCTTGATTGTGTTTTTGTCAATCTTTGCACATTTCAGTTGTGTTTGTTATGTTATGTTGTATTTTAAGTGTTCTTACATTATTGTGCACTTCTGTTATTTAAAATAAAAGATTTTTAGATTGAATGATTTTCTTGTTTTTTGGTCCGGGAGGGCCCCCATGCTCACTCTTGCCCAGGGCCCCCAAGGTGACTAAAACGGCCCTTTGGGGAAGTGTGAATGTGCAGTTGGACCAGACTTTGCTTCTTTGGTCTGCATCACCGTCCATCTTAAAACATAGGTATAGGTCCCCTTCAAGTAAACCAAATGCAGGAAGCGGACTAGAGGGCAAGGCACTGTGGGTAAACATGGTGTATTGTAGCCTGGAGAAATGGTTCACTGTCAGAGTGAGGACGAGGTAAAAGCTCCACGGCTGACCTTATGAATGGTTCTGATGATATACTGGAAAAAAATGTCAGTAGCCACCGTCATGCACAAGGAACACAAAGGCAGCATAGGCTGAGAAATTATACAAAAAAAGTGAAATTTAAACAGAATCTTCCATAACTTTGACACATATTAAGAGCAGTTGTAAATTAAGCAAGCCTATCATAAACATTGGTAATAAGAAGAGACACATAACAATAAACTGGAGAAACGCTGAATTGTAAAACCCTGTCCTGACCCCATCTCAGCATGACTGCATAGAAAAAGACATAAAATTGGGAGCCAGGGATGGACCTTTTGAGCACTTGTAAATCAGAATGAGGTAAATATCAATATGCTCAGCTTTGGCTCGATAGTGGGAAAGCTGCTGTGGTTTGGATATGGAGTTGCAGATAGATATCTATAAATGCTAAATATCTGGAACTGTCAGCCCTGAACTTCTTCAGTGCGTCTTTGAACAGATGTTAATCATCAAGTTGTTTATTTTTTCTTCTTTTTAAGTCGACAACTTGAAAATGGGGCTTAATATTAAGCAGTATGAACCTAGCTTGAAGTGTGTATATAGTAGCCTATAAGCCTATAAAAGTTTGGCCACCAAAACGGTCAGATATTTTACAGACCACCAGCTCAATTTATTAATGTAACTTATGATAGAAAGTATGATGAAGCAAATTTGAGTATTAAATTGCCTCACCTTAAATGACTGCATTTAGTTTATTCACAACAAAGTAATCTATCAATCATGGGTTACTGGCAAACCTTCAGATTTCATCGATAGCTGGCATTTGATGAAGTTGTGGAGTTTTTCCAGCTCCTGGCTCCACATTAGCATGAGATAAGTTAATCTTGCTTTAGCTCTCTGATTGCACTGTGGGCTCAGAGGGAGCATTTCAGCTAGGTGATGCCAATTAGCATTAGGCTACGCATTGGCCTGATGACCTAGCGGTTGGGAACTGACACATAAACCATCAAAGGATATCAGAGCAGATAACAATCGTTAGAAATATCAATACGATGTGAAATATTGATTTCCCCCAAACGAATAGTCACCAGTGGAGAGATGGCTCGTGTCTCTCCTCTGCTCTTTCCCGTGTCCTCAGATGTAATCTCAGTGGCGAGCTGACAAGCCGGGTGACTAATTTCCTGACTGGGAATGTTCCAGAATGGCCGAGTGGAAGTCGGTGTCAGAGTTGTTCCATCTGAAACCTCCCAGCAGAGCAGTGTACTGACATCTTAATTCTTGTTTGGGAATACGAGCTGTGGCTAAGCTCATTACATGTAAACAACTCAGAGGTCCGACTTGGGAACTGGCCTTGTAAACGGTTGTGATACGCTCACATGTGTAAAGCTCTTGCAGCCCCTCTTTTTGTCTGACTTGCCTGCAGTAATTTGTTTTATTGGCTTAGGTGTAAAGGCCTAAAAACTTCCTCTTATGTATTTATTTATTTCTAACAGTACTGCAGAAATGTGAAAAATTAAGAGTGTAGAATCAACACCATGCCAGTGTTGAAGCATTGAGAGGGAAGTATAGCAGCATGTGGTGAATGTTGTGAGAGGCTCTATGTAAACCTGAACTCTAAACTTTATCTGAGCGCTTTTTCAATTAACAAGTCATTTAGATACATTAACCTTGTCCCACAGTGAAAGAAAATGAAAGAAAATCTGAAAAAAAAAAAAAAAAACAAAAAAAAACAGCAGAGCATATAGCTTAACAACAGAATGGAAAAAATAATATATGCATATATATAAAATATACTAACTGACCACCCTATTGGTTTCACCTAGTGTCTAGTGCCTGGTTGGACCCCCTTTGGCCTTCAGAACTGCCCTAATTCTTTGTTGCATAAATTCATCAAGGTATTGGGAACATTCCTCAAAGATTTTGGTCCAGATTGACATGACAGAATGAGACAGTTGCTGCAGACGTTTTGGCTGCACATCCTTGAAACAAATCTCCCGTACTACCACATCCTAAAGGTGCTCTGTTGGACTGAGATCTGGTGACTGTAGAGGCCAAACTCATTGTTATGTTCAACAAACCAGTCTGAGATGATTTGAGCTTTGTGGCATGTGCGTTATCCTGCTGGAAGTAATCCCAGAAGATGGACACACCGTGGTTTCAAAGGGAGGGACATGGTCAGCAACAATACTCGGGTGGGCTGCGGCATTTAGACCATGTTTAGTAGGTACTAAGGAGGCTCAAAGTGTGACACAAAATATCCCCCATACCATTAGACAACTATCTGAACCGTTGATGCCTACTTTAAGGTTTGACATGTTGTGTGTTCAAAGAAGGTATTCTGCATACCTTAGTTGTAATGAGAGGTTATTTGAGTTACAGCTGCCTTATATAATTTCCAACCAGTCTGCCTATTCTCCTCTGACCTCTGACACCAACAAGGCATTTACTCCCACACAACTGCTTCACTGGATATTTTCTCATTTTCAGGCCATTTTCTGTAAACCTTAGGGATGCTTGTGCATGGAAATCTCAGAAGATCAGCATGAAATACTCAGACCAGCCTGTCTGATACCAACAACCATGTCACATTCAAAGTTCCCTAAACCCCATTTCCTCCCCATCTTGATACTCAATTTGAACTTTAACAAGTCGTCTTGACCACATCTACATTTCAAATGCATTGGGCTGCTGCCATGTGATTGTAAGCACAAATAGCTAATCAAACAACTGAATAGGTGTACCTAATGAAGTGGCCAGTGAGTGAATATTTTCATTTTTAAACAATGCGCTGTGTTCTGAAATATTCTCAAAAAAACATATACAAGATGGGTTGCATTTGAGAACATTTTCCAAAGACCTGGTTAGCTCCTATAAATTCTTAGGATTGGTAAGTCAGTCAACATGTAAACTAAGCAGCAAATGTTCAAAGCTTTCTTCAAATACTTGCTGGAACACATCGTGCCTGGATCCCACAGGGCATGGAAAGCTCCTCAGCAAGATCTCTGATCCCACTGGGAGTGTTTCAGAAGGAGAGCAACTAAGAACTGTGTGGTAATCTGCATATTTTAAAGGATCATTCCAGAGTTAAAACAACACAAAGTTTATTATTAGATTCTGAGGAGTGTAAACTTTGATTATGGACTAAAATTATATAGGACAAAGCAGTTTTGGGACAGAATGTGTTTGAAGCAAAATGGCAGTTAATGTTAACACAGGGGTCTATGAAGCTATGTAAAAAATGCCTATTTTAAGCCTCTGACAAGACTCAAAAATATCATTCTACCTTTTGAACATTAATTTGCCACAACGACAGCAGCAGTTGACATGTACAGACAAGAAAGCAGCGACCAGGCGGAGGTGCTTGTGCAAGCAGTGCTATTTATTTATTTATACAAAGTCAAAATTACCATGGTTTTATGGTGGGGGCCCTATCCAGACTGTCACTTGTAGCAGAACTAAGGATTTTTTTTCACAATTTCAATTTCATTTGAAGGAATATTTTCTTACTTTTACATAGTAAAAGAAAGAATCATATAGATTCTCCCATGCCTGCTACTGGCAAAAACAGTCAAAGTAAGTTCCAGCTCCCATCCCAGTGGAACAGTTGACTGTTTCATTGTTTTTTTTTTTTTATCAAAAACTGGAACAACTGAGGTGAGGCCAGGAGACAGTTGAGAAGCTATTTTACAAATTAAAAAGTTGCAATTTTACAGTGATTTTGTCAGCAAAAAGGAAATTCACAAAAGTTGCAATTTTGTAAAATTAGCTTTTTTATATAACAAATTCACAATTTTATGAGAAAAAGTCACAATTATACAAAATTCACAATTTTCCAACATAACATTGTAATTATATGACAAAAAGCTGGAATTTTTACAAAAAACAAAATCGTTTTTTATTTAGTTTAACAAAAAAGAAAAAAAACAGGTGGTTTTAGAGAGAAAATCTTGCAAAACCTGCAATTTTACAACAAAACGTTTCTTTTTTTAATAAATGATTTTAGGACAGTCATAATTTTACATCAAAAAGTTGCAAACAAAAAAAAATCATGATTTTTACAACTAAATTTAGCAGTTCTACAAAAGTAAGACTTCTACAAATAAAAAGGTTGGACATTTTTAGTCAAAATTCACTGTTAAAAACAAGGACCAATACCAGAGTTCCAGTTTCCTCTTTGAATATAAAAAAACTTGTTTAAAGTAACCACATAATCATGAAAAAAAAGCATTTTGATTTATGAGTTTATTTTTTTGCTGCTGGATCTTCCCCCCAGGGACCTAGAAAAAATTACTTGCCAATTTTCTTTTCTTTTCTTTTCCACTTATTACTGTGCTGTAGCAAGTCTGCTTTTCAGTAATTGATCTAAAATTCAGCTAATTTTCACTTCCTTCACACCCTGACCAAACGCCTACCATCTAAACTTGAAACAAGATTTATTGTCAAGTAAAAATATCTTGTTGGGTGGAAACTGGTCATTTTCACACAGAATTTAGTGTTTATTTCTTATATTTTAGAAACTGTTCTTTGAAGCGTACTCATTTGTGCTGTTGCTTTCTTCTGCTTTTTATAAATGTGTCATTTGTTAGAAAGGCCAGCTGAGCTTCCACTGCTCTGCTCCACCTCTTGGTCGCAATTGGTTCAGTCTAGGCAGTAAATCAGTAAAACTGACCCACAGAGTCAACTGAACTCGGTGCTCTGGAATGCTGATAACTAATGTTAAATGGGCCGTATTTGTTGTTCTTGACTCACAAACTGTCAAAGAAAAAATCTGGCAAACTAGTGAAATAAGAAAATGTTTGAAAGTTCATTTGATGACATTTATGTGACCTTACCTGCAACTCAACAATGGATTATCAGATGTGAACTTTAGTAATTAGATGGTGAAGTAAGCTTCTTTTCAGCATTGCTTTAAATACAACATTAGTCACAAAAGATGTGCTGTAAATAGGCTCTTGCTGATTGTGCTAGCATAATTTTTGGCATAATCTGAGGAACTGAGCATAATTTTTGCCCTTTTTCCAAAAGTAGCACTGCTAGCATAATCCGTATATTTTCTTGTCTTAAAACACAATTTTAGAATAATTCAAGAAAACAAAGATCTCAGCTACTAAAAACAATAGATTACTATTAACAGTTGGTTCCATTACTTGCAAGCAAGTGTGATGCTTCAATATAACAAGCGCTAATTAACTGTTAGAGAACGAATTAGAGAAGTCAAGCCGGACTGCGTGGTTATTAAAACGAGCGAGATTATTCAATGTTAAGTTTGTTGTCCAGGGCTTTGTCAGAAACTGCATGGTTTAGTTTTCACTGTATTTGTTTTCATTTGTTTTGAAACCCAGCGCGTGCTGCTAGCGCGTGCACAGTTCGTTGTTTACTCGAAATTTGCATACTTTACCATGGTAACTGATGGCCATTTGAGTGCAAAACCTTGCGCAAACTGTGTCAGGCTCTGCTACACGCGATGGTTAGCAAGCTATCCGCCGATATTTATCCACCACACTATCCAGGCTTTGTGCAACCTATTTTTGTTCGCTGGATAACTATCCGCTGGATAGGCAGATTTATCCGCCATGTAGGCCTAACCACCGGATAAAGTTACCCAGGTTTTGAACAACCGGGCCCAGAACGTCAGGCCAGGGTTAATAAAATACATTTTCAAACTTGTCTTGTGAGTTGTGAAGTTTGTGCACAGAATATTTTTTTTAAAAAGTCGCATAATTTTGAAAAGCGAGCAAAATTTGAGCATAATTTGGCAAAAAACGAGCACTGCCACTAGCATAATATGCCACTTTTACTAGCACAATCGGCAAATGCCTAGCTGTAAACACATGAACACAACAATGACAGTGGTAGTGGTGCCACCTTCTCTGGCAGAATCTCACTATGAATCGCAATTGCAGATGAAGTCCATATTGAACTGTCTGCACAGATCCTGATTATAGCTGATGATGCCACATAGGACAGCCTTCCAAGCCCTTATGTCTGAGTTAAAGTGGATTTTTTTTTTCTGTCTGCAAATGCAAACCACATAAAAGTCACATATAAATAATTCAGTGCCAAAGGAAACAATACAAAAAACAAAGTTATTCCACATTTTTTACAGTAAGCATGCCTTAAAATGCCTTATCTTGCCATTTATTCACTCGTCTGTGAGTATGTGAAGTCGTTTGCAATTTGCATTTCAGTAATCCTGTCCATCATTGTAAAATTATGAATTTCCTTCACACATTCTGTTTTTCATCTCTCGAGATAAAGTGCCACTTTACTGTCAAACTGCCACTCTTTCATCCTGACAACTCCCTAGCAGGATGGAGAGAAAAATGGATATAAGCAGGGTTTTCATGTTTAACTGTAAAAGTGTTCCTATAAATAAACTCACATGCTACACAACCACGCACATCCACACGTATCTGTTCAGTGCTTTATTGGACTGGTGAAATATATAAGCTATAATTATTTCATATCAGTTGAACGGACTGTGTATTTTTACTCTCGAGTAACATTTTATAGGCTTTGTAGTATCAGCTTTGAATTCCATTTCACTTTTAAACAACCATCTTGCATCAGTTTATGGATCCAGCAAGGGCGATGCTTTCCAATTATCACAGTAAACCTAACTGACAAGCCTCTTTTCAACAAAGTCAATCTATTTATTTAAAAAAAGAAACCTGAAAAAAGTGAAGAATTTGAGTCTCAAGCCTGGTTGTATTTGTTAGGGATTCTGGGTTATGATCCAAATACAGGAGACAAGGAGGCAGGAGTATCCAACTCAAAAGTCCTCTATTACATCCAGAGTGTGAATGACTTGAGTGAGCCATTGTCACCGACCAATAGAGGGAAAATGGTGCAGCAACACTGGGTTTAAACAGGACAGAGCAGCAAAGAGGCAGGAAACCATATATACAGAGACCAGCTGAGGAGACACAGGTGATCAGGGCAGATGGGACCAAGGAAGTAAGAAAGAGTTCAAGCAACAGACTTTCAAACTAGAAACAGGAAGTAACAAAATTGCAAAAAAAAAAAAATCCAAACCATCACAGACCCTAACTTTATTTTCTTTATTCTCTTCTGAGAATATTATTGCCGATGCCCTGTCACATTCTGTATAGCTTGGTGGTTTTGTGTCCAAACATACAGTCATGGAAAAAATTATTAGACCACCATTTTTTCTTCACTTTCTTGTTCATTTTAATACCTGGTACCACTAAACGTGACATCATGTGACTAAAACAGACAGAAAAGAAAACACTGAATGCATAAAAGCAGTGTTTTTGGCAGTACAACGCCATAGCTATTGATGTAAAAACTTAAGTGATTTAGGTTATAATCAAGAAAACCATGGAAAATGGTAAGATATCAGCTCTTAAATAAAACTCTTATGAGCAATCTTTGTGATTATCGTTATGTTTGTCCAAACAAATGTACCTTTAGTTGTACCAGGCATTAAAATGAACAAGAAACTGAAGAAAACAAGGGTGGTCTAATAATTTTTTCCATGAGACTTGTAAGGGTGGGGGTATTACATGCAGGCACTTTGCCTGCATGTAATACCCCCACAAGGGGGTTACAGCCCAGAAGGGGGTGTAACGTACCAACAACCAAGGAATAAAAAAGATGACATGAATTAAAATGCTTATAGTTTAATATGATTTTATTGACTGGTCTGGGAAAAAGGATATCCGCTGCTTTACCTGTGGGGGAGAAAGGGACAGATGGTTGTACCAGAAAAATGAAATAAGCATAACAAAACAAGGACTAACTAACCACATAAAGTTGAAGGTCAAATCAAACAGCAAAAAAACCTAACTAACTTATCTAAAAAGTGGTGTACCAAAACATACACAGAGGATGGCACCAACTGCTACACGAGTGAACTAGACATGAATTATACTATGTGCAAAAATGTATAAGGTACCTCAAAATATCTAGTCCACATACCTCCCACCACATACATGAGGTCTGCAGCATCCAGATCTAGTCATGGATCAACCGAACAGAGGACAGAGGTATGAAGTTGCTTTATCGGTTTCTGACAGGATGGGTCTGAAAGCTCAATAATTGTTCCTAAAACAATCAAATGTTCTGTTATAAGACATCTGGAACTGATATTTTATGATGACAATGTTATTTTGTTCAGCTTTATACAGCATTGTAAAAGTGACTTCAACTCTTATCGGCTATAAAGGGACTCTTCTTTGCTACTTTAAATGAGAGAAGGTACCTTGTTTTTCAATCAATTTGGTGGTCTGCCCAATTTCATGAGGTACATTTGGTTATGAAACAGAAAAATGAGGCATATAAGGAATGACGGTAAACGGTAATGTTTTGGATCTGTTTAAAAACTTCAGTGGTTGAAAAATCAGTGATGTAATAACGGTGCCTTTAAAAAAAAGCGACAAATAGAAGTTTAATTGAGTTTGTTGTCATTGTTTTACATAAACATGTACAATACTATGGAAAGTAACAAAGCAGACCCTGGTGTAACACACTAACACAAGCCAACACAAGCACAGAACATGTGCATGACAGTAGAACAGAAATAGAAAATGGATGTCACTTTATTAGCATGTGTTGCTGTACAAATTGGTTCCAAGACTGGCATCAGCCATTATTTACTGGTTGGAGAAAAACAATAGGATTTTTTTTTTTTTTCCACAAGCTTGTCAGCCAATTGAACTCTGTGCAGATCCTTTTCTGTGGGCCAAAACATAGCGTTAGCCTCTCGTTTTGTGGTTCAACACAAATTAACACTTTAAAAAGAGAGATGGAATATAAATCTCTGAAGCTGTGTAATTTTTCCTCTCAATTTGAAATGTAAATGAATTATTTTAGCATGCCTAACAAAGTAGGATTATTTTCTTCTTCATGATACGAGCGTCTCCCCCTCTCTGGTTTTCCTTTTTCTTCATTTGCCCTAAGCCTCTGTGGTGGGATAGAAAGTACATTTCTGCCTGTTCCTTTGGGTACAATGAGCAAGCATTTGGAGGTGACCCAATCTTAGATATAAAACTAAATGCCTGAGGGGAACCGGGCAAATATTGAGCGGCAAAGATCACATGATCAAAGGGTTCATCCGGCATGCCTGTGGAAAGTGAGCGGAGTCAGCCCAAAGGCGCCAGGTCAGCTAGCAGCCACACTCGTCTACATGTACAATGTTGCTTCTACTTAGTGTCCTTGATTTTATAATGAGACAGTTTGGTTGCATAAATATATTCATAGCTGGTGGGTGGACCTCATTATTGACATTGCAGGAAATGCAAATGATTAGAGCTCAAGCGTCACAAATATCAGGGACAAAGGTAGAATGTTAATATATTATGCAGGCAGCAGACTAAATCCTGCTTGAGGAGCTCTTCTAAGATATATTCGCTGAAATAACGCAAATGCAACAACTCGGACCACTGCTTTCTCTTAGTTCTCATTCAGAGTTTACAAAATGTGTTTAGTGATGATAACATTTGCCCTATTTGTATTCATTGTGGCAGACAAGCAACTTCGGATGCAATGAATCTTGTTGCTGTGCTCTTCCGCTAAAGAGAAGTACAGAGATGCACAGAAGTGTGAGATTGATATAGCAGCGACACAAAAATTCTCATTAATTGTGGTGGCATTTAGGAGACATGAAGAATTACGTGACTAATGGCTTATAACTGTAGGGGGCACACACTTTAAAAAAAAAAAAAAAGAAAGAAAGATGTAAATAAAATCACTTTTTCTGTGCCGGAGAGCTTTTATTTGGGTTCTGAAGTGATTACCAGCTCAAAAACGCGCACATAAATCAGCCTCGTCACTTTGTTTGGATCTGCCTAGTTCTTAAAATATGTGATTCAGTGAGCTGTTCAGATTTGGGGGGAAATACTGTGTCACTTTATAAGCTTAGAGTGGAATTACCCAGCATCTCTAGGTTTAACTTCACATCATGCTGGTTGCTTGTTGTATCTCAGAAGAGGGTAATTGGAATTTCTTATTTCTTTGCCATTCTCATCAGTAGCATTCTCCTCAAAGGTTGTCGAGTTCACTAAAGAAAGAAAGAAGTTTAAAAAAAAAGTTGAAGGGTTTTACAATTACTTAGTAAATTAGTTTTTTGGGGAACGACTTGAAATATGTTGGGGCTGTCAACCTAAGATGCGCCAGGGTTTCTAAGCCTTTTCAGAGTTTCCCACTCTTAATGAGATTTCCAGTGTATTTCTCCAGTTGGGAGAGAGAGAGAGATATTCCAAATTCCTCATTTTTCTACCAAGAGATAAAGTGATGTCCAATCTCCCAACTATCTCCCAACCATCTCCCATGCCATCTATTGGCATAAACCACTCAAAGTAACTTTGCAGAGAGTGACCGAGCAAGAGTAAATATAGAAAAATGTCATAAAAGTAATTCAACCTCTACACATATAAAAAAAAAAAAAACCTTTGAGCTAAAACTTGCAAAAGTTCCTTTTGTGTCACTTTAATTGGCAACAGGTCGAGGACATGACTGGATATAAAAGGCAGAAGAAGAGAGTTCAGGGCCTAAGTTTCCGTAAAACCGGATCACAAAACAGGCAATAGTTAGAAGCAGAGGCCATGAACTCTCCTTTTGTATCTAGTAACTACTGTGACATCAGTTGTTGACTTTTACAGACTTATAATAGCAGTGGACAGAAGGACATTTCTGTACAAGAAGTCCTTTTTAATACACTTTTTGAACACATCCAAAGTTAACAATGACCTTGCTTCATCTATAGGGACCCTATCCACACTATCATTTCAGTGGAATGACATTTTTGAGTCCTATCAGAGGCTTTAAATAGCAATTTATTCTGACATTGCTACCTGCCCTCTAGGCTAACGTGAATGGCTATTATGGCTATGGCTCAGATAAAAAAAATGGCAAAGGTTCCTTTGTGCTGCTTTAACAGCTATATTAAAAAGGGCCAGGCATGGACCAAATGGTCAAAATAAAATTAAGAGTTGGACTATCTCTGGTGGACATGTAGCCAAGTTTAGGCATTTGTGCTAGCCTGATCTAACTGCTATGTCCTGACTTTCTAGATATTTCCCACAACATCTCTTTTGTAGGTATCCAGCTGGGTAGAAAGATCGATTGCTGCAAAGTCAGTAAAAATGATTGATACCCAGTATAAGATATGATTAATTTGCTCTGTTGCTATATCTGAGCTACATAAAGAAGAGTACGTTCAACACTGCAAGCTACAGTGCTGAAGGAAAGATCTCACACCAGCACCCTTGCAACTTGGAACCATAAGTCATGCTGCAGTTGCTTCTTTAACGTAAGAAGAATTGTATCTCACACTTATTGTGTTTATATTTCTGATAAAAGCAGTTGGCAAAAGTGCTGCAAAATTGGAAGCCAATTTCAGTCACCTTGTGACATCATTATATGCAAATTAAATAAATAATTTCACTCCCATCACAGACTTTGAGTCATACTGAACAATTTTCTCATTGACAGTATACCTTTATCTCAAAGTGCTTTCAAGTTATAGCCTTTTGAAATCTTGATATCAAAATTGTATATTTTCTTGAAAAAACTCCCGCGCCTAAAGGGTTAAAAAAGGAAACACAGAGAAAGGAGTGACAGAGATGACTATTTGTGGTGGAGGAAAGTAAAAATGACTTTGAGTAAACCAGTTGGCAGCTTTCTCTTACATTGCTTCAGCCTTCCTATCTATGCTAGAGAGTTATGAGTATTTAAAAAATCTATGTATATAAAAAAATATAAAAATATATATAACAGGTTATATATATATAACCTGTGCCCATAGAAAGAGATGGGAACCACCTATCCACAGGCTGGACTTCTGATAAGGGAAATTAAAGTATTTGAAAATGAAACCAGGTAATCCAGTCAACCATCCTCTTATTGCTTTTGTGTGTGTTGTGTGACGTCTCAACCAAACTACTCTTTTCTCTCTAGTCTCTCCCATATCACATGTGTCACGTATCACTGTGACTTACTATGCAGATAAGTAAAAGTAAAAGTAAGTAAGTAAAAGCAGTATGAAAAATATAAAAGAGGCACTATAAGGAATAACAGCTGTATTGATATACATTGATACATATGCACTATTAGTGGATATTTATGGCTTATTTTTTTCTGACACTCAGCAAAAGTTACAAGAAAGCATTTTTCAGTTGGAGGTTATTTTGTGCTTTCGTTCCAGTTATATGTGTTCTTAATAGAGTGGAATCCATCATACCCCTGCATTTTGAACACCTAACCCTAAACATCTGGTAAGGTTGCCTTAACCCAACCCAATAGACCGTGAAAATAATAGGACACTGTAAGGTAAAATACAAGTGAAATTTCAAATAAAACTCCAAAAGAACTGGAGCAATGAGTAGATTATTTATTGTCTGGCTGTTCCAGCGATATTGGAATCTCAGTCAGTTCCAGCAAGTCGAGACATAAAAGCTAAAAAACATTTCTCGAAGGTTTTCATCTTCCACTTTAAAATAACTAAAAAATGTGTGTTAGAAAACCTGAGGGGCTATAATGTTTCATGCGCTGTAAGAATATTAGAAATTTATACTGATGCAAGAGCGTGTAGTAGCCTACTTTAGAAAGAAGTAAAATCATTTTTGGATCAATACAAAATTGACAAGTAACCAACGTACAACTCCAAATCAAAGAAGGTCTGGGAAAAATAAAGAAATAAAGCTTGGATTTTTAGATTTAATTGCAAACAGTATGAACTTACAAGTACAGTATTTTATGGTTTGTTCTATCAGCTTCATTTAATGATATTTCTTTAAACATATTCCAAACAAAGTTGGGAGCCTTTGAGGAGTAAATGCGGGAACGCATTTGTATGCCAATGTGTAACAAACTTTTTTGTTCAAAGAAAGACTGGACAATATTTGCATTATTCTCCATCTAGGGTGGATAATGTAATCAGATCATTCAAGGACTCTGGGGGATTGTCAGTCCATGAAGGACAAAGACACAAGTGTAAACTAAATCCCAATCCTTCTGATGGCACTCCATCAAGAACCATCATCCATCACTAGTTAATATAACAGGGGCAAGAGATTACTCAAGGAAATGTGACAGATAATAAAACCTGAGTCATATTGACTAATAGGACAACAAAGTTACAGTCCGCAAAACAAGCTTGTGTTAATCTTTTCCAGAGTGACAAATCAGTATTCCTGACCATTTCTGTTAAAAAACTGGATCATACCATAAATCTGTGTCATGCAGAACAGTGCATTGAAAATTTAAAACAGCATTTGCTGCCAGTAAAAGATATTTTTCCACAGATGCCCATGTATTTTTCAGCAAGACGATGCCAAACTGTATTTTGGACATTCTGAAAAAGCCATGGTTGGTGAAAAAAAGAATGTTACCTGCCAGTGGCGGCTGGTGCAAAAAAATTTTGGGGGGGCGCAATTTACCTTGGATTACATAGGGGTATAATGATACACAGAAGTCACGGTTCGATGCGAGCTTGATACAATGGGGTACAAAACAAAGCTAGAACATAATATTTTGGTTCTTTTTATTTTGAAAAATGTAAACAAACAATGGCTCATTAGTCATAACAGTACATACATAACAATAGTGAAGCTGTTTAGTTATTTATATTATTTTCAAAATAATTTTTTTTCCTTTCAGATATTTTATAATATACAAGATCAAATATTATATATTCTATAATATATGTATGTGTGTATATATGTATATGATTCCTATTTGAACATGAATTTTGACCTCTGGAAGGATGGCAGCAAGTCGTTCTCCTAGTGCAGCAATAGACTCAGCTGTAGCTGACATCAGAGGGATAAACTCAAAAAATCTCTCCTGCACAGTGTTTTTCCCGTCGATGTAACGCAGCACGAGCACAAGTTGGCACTGTGTGGAAATATCCATGGTCTCGTCTGCTTGTATTGCGATGAAATCGCTACTCTGGGCTTCTGTGATGATGTGCTCCCTCACAACAGACAACATACAGTCCAGCAGTTCGTTCTGCACTGTTTTAGAAGTCCCCTTAAAAACTGTGGCGTTCTCAATGTGCTCTTTCAACACACCATCAAAAAAAAAAAAAACAAAAAAAACACGTGACATGAATCTAAATCGTTGATTGGCTGCTGATAAACGTGTCATTTGCTGGGAGGCACCAGGGACGCAGACTGCTGCGCCCCGTGAAGAATCTGACTCAAACCAATTAAAACTCGGCCTCATGTCAGCTGATCATCAAATGTTCGAGGGCTTACATTGGAATCCGTTTTACCGGCGCCCCGCACCTCCGGAAGTAGATTAAAAAAAGAGTAAAAAAACATATTGAAACCAAATCAATTTTTAAACATTTAATTACTATTGACAGGCATCCACAGACTGAAATAACACCTTCATTTCGTTCTTTTTTTTTTTTTTTTTTTTTAAATCTCTTAATTTGATGGGGGCGGCGCCCCAGCACCCTCTACTAACCAGCCGCCACTGTTACCCACCTTGATTTGGAACGTACTGGTTTAGCGCCTGACAAGACGGGGAAGAATATCGAAGTGCTGAAGCTCAAAGGTTACATTGCAAACAATTAAGCAAGGAACGGATCACCTCTGACTGTGAGATGAGTGCTGATCCAGTCTATTATTCCAGGTCTACTACCTGGATTAACAGAAGGAAGCCCCGGAAGAGTCTGAGTTCTGCCCACTAACACGTCATATTCTGCGCTAGTCAGATTAAACTTGATTAACCCGAATTAACTTGATTCCACATGACATGAAATATCTTTGGTTCACGCTGTCTGAAATTAAATTAAAATGAAAGCAAAACTGCAATTTCTATGCCCTCCCAACGTTTTCTGATTTTTGGTTGTACAGACTTTAGAACACATTTAACATATTCTCACCTGGTAAGCACTCAGGCCAACTAGTTAAAAAGGGGATTCTCTGTAAATTCGACATTTAAGCTATAAAATAAAAGCTAAGTGAGCATAGTCACTCATGATAAAATGGCAGGATATCCCATTAATTGTGACAAACCACCACAACTGGCTCTGAGCCGGCCTTGCAGGGTCCGGGGGTAAAAGCCACAAGTTGAGCCGGCATCCGAATTGGCCTTCAACCAGATGTGACTGCGATGACCAGCTGCCAAGCTGACAACTGGAGGGGGGGTGGGGGGCGTTTTTTCAGTCCAGCCACCGCTGCTCTTGGCTGCTCTGCTTGAGACACATAGCCAAACTGAGTCAACATTATCAATGGATGGGCACATTAGTTCTGGCGAACCTCGGTTGGAGCTTTGGTCATTTCGCTGGACTGATCAACTTAAGAAGTTAACTAGGAACAATTCTGTTTAACTGTACTTTCATGCTAAATGTTTTTAAGAAAGCTAATATTAGGTATTGTGCCCTAAAATACATTTCCCTTATGATGCAGAAAGACTCTTGTCAAGATCACAATAGAATTCATGTTGTGTCTGTGGCCAAGAGTATAGAGTTCAAACTCATCTTCCTGCACTATCAGCTTCTGGGGCTTTTAAGGCAAACATTACCAAAAGCGGCTACCATGTAGCTGCTGCTATTGGTTTAATTATGTCAGAGCTGGAGAGCATTGGTTGAACAACACTCAGGACTGCTCTCAGATGAAGAGCCTTTCACTTTTCATCCAACTGGCTTTAGCCAGAGTTTACCGACTGGCTCTGTTGATGGTAGTACAGTGATAGACAGATGGTTCGTCCAATCACCTGCCAAGTGTTTTTTTTTCTTTTTTTTTTTAGATACCCAGTTTCATCCAAACAGTTTCCATGAACAATTTCCCAGATGGTTCTGTGTAACAAACCATCTGTCATGTAAGATTAAGTAAGCATACTAGAGGAGGAGATTAAAAAAAATTGTAAAAAGGTTGTGAAAGGTCTATTTTTTCATGGAAGTTACAAAATCTTTAAGGACATATCACCATCTCAGAACAAATGGAACAGCATTAATATAAACATTGGGGACATTAAGAACCAGGACAAAAGAGTTGAAATAATTCACAGAGACCAATGAAAAACAGGAAAGAAAAATATATTTAAATAGCTCTGATTTGTACTTGTATCTATTTATATCAGTCATAACATCATGACCAGCTGCTTAGCATTGACCAGGTCTTCCTTGTGCTCCCAACAGAACTCTGTTATTGATAAAGAACATCTGCAGGTGTCCTGGGCTACATTCTGAATGGGATACATTCTTCCAGACTTCTTGAAATGACTTCAATTATATGTGTCTAATCTCTCCCTGTTTTCTTATGAGGGATTAAAGTTGCACAAAATATGACAAACTAGTCTTTAAGTTCTTTGGACACTTCCTATTAAAAAAAAAAATGCAGCATTACCTTTGCAACCAAGACTTGACATGGTGCTGTCGTCAGAGACGACCAGGGCAGGATTCTAAAGTTACTTTGGGAGGTCCTTGAAAATGCTGGGAATGAGAGTGTCATGACTCAGCAAGGTAACAGACTCAGGAGATCAGACTCAGACTACAGCAAGATTCAGCACAAAAGGTTGATTTACAGGAACAGGGTGAAAGGTACTGACAAGTTCAGGAGGTGAGGGATTGTTGGAGCACATGGGTTGTTGTAGAACAACCCACAGGTCAAGTTTCAGGCTCAAAACCATAACGATGACCTGTCAGTTAACTGCTGCAACCTCCAGCCTCATAATCCCAACTCCTGATGACTTGATGTGAGGCTCGTGAGCAGAGGAACTGCCTGAGCAGCAGAGACTCCATCCCAAACAAGTTATCAACAGAAGAAAAACAAATTTCAGCAGCACCTCACAAAAGTGATCAAATATTCCTTCAAAAGCAATTGAAAGTGATATTTTAACATGGAAAACCCTCACCCTCACATTAATGTATTATCTTCTTATTGTCCGTTAGTTCCTGGTGCTTGGCAAGCAAGTATATCCACTAGAGCGTCCAGCATGTACATCATGCACAATGTGACCACCACGCACACACCATATTTACTCTAATGTTAAAGTTTTCAAAAGCAGAACGGAGGGCAGAGCCTTCAGTTATCAGGCTCTTCTCTTGTGGGAGTAGCTTCCTCCCTACCTTTTAAGATTCAATTTAAAGCTTTCCACTTTGATAAGGTTTATGGTTAGGGCTGGCTCAGGTGACCTGAAACAGCTTGTTGGGGTTTCTCCCACGATGCACTGGGCTGTTTCCTCACTCTGCTCTCTTTTTGTCTGTATTTGCATTTTTTTTTTTTTTTTTGCAGGTACAGTAACTCTGTTCTCTTTTTTTGTGTGTCACAGGCAGATTACCATGGAATGATCTCTTTGTATTTGACCCCCAAGTAGTTGAAGAAGATACATTCCTCTGTTTTTATATTTTTAGCCACTCCACTGTGACTTGTGATTACTCAGGATGGAAGGATTGCACCTAAATCAAGATTTGATGTAATCTTGATTTAGCTAAACTGTTCTTTTTTTTTTTTTTTATAAAATGGCATTCTGTGAATTTTTAATCCGAAACTCTCTACCCACCCTATGGCCCCTATGCTCATAGTAGTGTTGCGCAAAGCTGTTTGTTCAGGCCAAGCCTGACGCAGGGGCCATTGTTAAAGGCCACCAGGCGCTCATGAATTAGCGATGCCCCCACACCTGGGCAATGAAGCCACTGTGTTCTTTGATTTCTCTTTTCCAAACTTGTATGTCCGAATTGCTCTTTGTCAGGCCCGTTCCCTAGAACCACTTTGCCATGGGAGATCCTTCCAGGGTTAATCGCCCCCAACAACATAGCTCCAGAGATCATTTGATCATGTAAGCCTCCTCCAACACCATGAGTTACTGATTCACCCTTAGAGATGGGGTGAGAATCTGTGCCATTCAGGACAGACGGAATGGAAGAAGGAACTTGGATAAGTTGAATTAAACTGAATCGGTTAGGATTGTATTTAATCCAGTTTGTGACGCATGAAGAAGGCTAGGTTTGCAAGTAGGGTATCCCCTAGTGAAGAAAATTCCATCAAAGGACAGTGAGGATGGAGCGGGACCCACAACTCCCCCATCAACTAACAGTGGATGATGACTGGCCCATCGTATCCCAAAACCCACCTGAGACATAAAGGCATGTGTTGATGCCACCTCATCCAGTTTTACAAACTTATCAGTTCACCATCACTGTTTAAACAGAGCAATCAAACATAGAGACAAAAAAAACATTGTGTCTTTGCTGTTTTCTTTTATTTCTATCCATGAATGCTGCATGTGAGTTTGCTGAAAGGAAAGACTGAATCAGTCTTCCTAAAGCAATCACTTCTTCTCTTTAGCAGCAAAACATCTCAGTTTCCTTGAAGGCAATGAGGCATTGAGATACATTCTTGAGGGAAGAAAGCCGGTATTTCATCACCGAGGTGCACATGAAGCTAAGAGCAAGGCCGATGACGACGAGGAGGGAAGCTCTGATCTCAATCTCCCATTTCAGATCTTTCTTTAACTTTCTCACAGAAGCAAATCACTACTTCATCTCTTTTCCATCGGCTTTTCATTCCTTTCGTGCCTCATAACGTGCAGAAAACCTCCCGCAGCTGCATCGCCTCGCATTCTCCACAGAGATGCCGTTCATCATCCGCCTCCTGTTTCCTGAAGCTATCTTTCGCGTGCTTAGCGCCGGCACACCTGAAAACTCTCCCCGAGGTCGACAGAGCATTATTGATTGGATAGTTTTTACTGATTAATTCGTGTAGAGCTGTAACAGGCGGAGCCCTGTGGTTGTAGCAGTTTGCTCTCATCAAATGTGTCCATGCTGATGCGCACACACACATAAACACTCGCATACGCAGAGTCCAGAATGCTAAGCTCCATGACAACAAATTGTCATGTAGGATTTGGATTTGGATTCACCCAAGCTTACACAACCACAGAGCTGAAAGAAGGAAAAAAAACTGGTCCATGTCATTTATACCAAAAAAAGAGTACCTTTGCAACTGCTTTTTTGTCTGTCTATTTTTTTTAATATTAATGCTGCCTAAATGTAGGTTTCTAATTTTTATAAAAGCATTATATTGAATTAGTGATAGGTTTAGGCTTTCCTCTGTCAAAGTTGATTCATTTGCTTACATGTGAGCCACCTTTACATTATGGGAGCTAGTTTAAGTTTGTAAAAAATACAGTAAAAAAAATAAAAGAAATGCAAAGTAATTTTATATTTGTCAAAATGCATGCTTCCTGTGCAAAAAAAAAAAAAAAAAACACAAACAACAATTCAACCTCAACAAAACAGCGTTGGGGGTCTTTGTCCATGCCTTAGAACAGTGATTCCCAAAGTGTGGGCTGCGGCCCCCTGGTGGGCCATCACGGTACTGCAGGCGGGCCGTGAGAGGTCATTAAAATTAAACAAATATGTTTTAAATCCTAGATCTTTTTAAAATATTTTTTTAATTATGTTAAAAAATACTAACATGATTTAAAAACATTAAGAAGTAATAAAACAAACCAGTTAAGTGTTATACTACCGTCATCTTAACTTAATATGCCAAGTGTCACCTTATTTGTTGACACCTTACATTAATGTCAGAACATAGCTTCTAGTCCTGAATGTTGATCACAGTTGTGATTAAAGGTTTCGGTGGGCCGTGGAGATTTTTCACATTTCAAATTGGGCCTTGGTATTCTGAAGTTTGGGAATGGCTGCCTTAGAAAAACACAAGAATCTTAAAATCCCGTGTGAATCATTTATGGTTGCACTTGATTGGGAGTATTTTATGCATCGTATTTTTCCATCTTAATAGGTTCGAGTTAGGTTTCACTGCCGTCCTCGAAGGGGGTCTTTGCCAAATGGGCTGCTAACCTTCATCTGCCCAAAGCAGGAAACTCAGTCCACAGGAGGACTGTGAGGTCTTATTCCGCTTGCTGTGGGTAAATTGCAATGCAGCATCCCTACACCAGATACTAACTTTTACCTACACACTGATTAAACATGGCATGTCGACTGAAAAAAAGTTATGTAAATATTTTAAAGAGGACATACTGTGAAATGAATAACATTCTCTGTGTGTAAAAGTATGTATGTGGCTGTTTGAAGTGATTAATGTGACATCACAGATCCGGTTCAGAGTTAAATTATCTCCACCAAGCTTCATGTCTTGTTACATTTTCTGCAGGTCAGACGTGGCTAGTGCAAAGCTATGAGATCAAGTTATAAAAAGCCTCACACCACAGAGGAGAGGTGAAGCCGAGATAAGACGCTACCCATGAGAAATTGTGGTTTGAGGACAGAGGACCTCTTTATTCCGCCTCCACTCCCCAGCTGTGCATTCACTATGAGCCCACAAAGCATAAAAGTATTGTGCAATCTAAAGATGGCCCCCTTCCCTGACCAGGCAGTCCACAGACTGTCAATGTCCCAAAAGCTTCTACATGATATTTGCAGGGGGACACATAGCAGTGGTAGCCTTCGTTGATGACCTGTGGTGGCTTCTCTGAAGTGCTTAGCTTAGCAACAGTTTGCTGAGTATCTAGTTTCCTGATTCAAGTGACGAAGTCTGTGTGATTAACGCGACCCAGCAAGGTGGAATTAAAGAGGCAGAATGAACTGCGTGTGAATGTGTCTGCTCAATCTGCCCCCTAAAACCTGCTGCTATGAACAGAGCTGTAAACACAGGTAAAAGATAGCTTTTATACTCTATCCATGTGATATTTTTTCACAAAAAAACATGTCAAACTTTTCCTTAAGACCTCCGGAAACTGTCAAATTTTGAAAAAAACATGCAGACGGGAACAGCTTCAAGGCATGACATGAAAAATGTTTTTGATCAACACAGATAAAGAAATGGAATTACTTCTTTGGAAAAAAAAAACAAAGCATAGTTTATGATGGTGATTTTTAGTTTTTTTTTTTTTTTTCAGAATAACCATTTTTCTTGTTGAAGTTGTTTTTGAATTATTATCCATTAAGACTTGTCACCAATTCCACTGACAAAATCTTTACCATTTGCAGAACAATCATTTCCTCTACTGGCTGCTGAAGTCTAATTATAATGACAAAAACCTAATCCGATCAACCAATATGACCCTGGAGAAATTGTCCAACATCTGAGACCCTCATCTTGCTGCTCTGATATCGTGCCAATAACATTTTCCTGAATATTCCCCAGAACATTTATGTCTTATGTTTATAGGATTTCTGGGATGTATGTGATACACTTTAAAACAATCCTTTTAATCACCCAAAAGGTGGGTTCCTGCTGTTGGGTCATAGGTTGGGTTGATTTGACGAAACAGCTGGGTCAAAGATTTGACCCAGGTAGCTGAAGTAGGCACTTGAAAGCAGCCTCATCATTCTTAGCGCTCAGCTAATTTTAACAAGATGAAGATCTTATCAGACCTACCTGGACACAGAATGTAATAGGAAACAGTCAGCTGACAAAACCAACCAAAATAAAGCTTCACATCTCTGGTCCTGTCCATCAGTCCTTGCCAGTTCGTCTCTACCTCATATGTGGTAACGAACTGTGTGAATGTTTGTCTGAAGGTGCAACTTTTACTATTATTTAAATTCATGAGGTTGTGTGTAAAGTGTTTCCAGATCCTGCTTCCTGCTAGATCACTCAGTGACGTTGTTTTCCTTGGCTACAAAAATACTTGGAATTTTAACAGAGAGGATGTCCTCATCGGTCTTTTCAGCCATGTGTCTACTGACGATGACGGAGCCGGTTACAGAAACCTACCATTCTGAACCAACAGGTGGTTTGGAAGAGGACAGCAGAGGCAAAGAAATGCCAGAAGCAAAGCAAACTAAAATGACAAAATAAGCATTGGAAACGCTCAGACGGTTGCTGTTCGTATAATGCATAATGGTGGTGTTGAATGAGAAGAGACAACTCATACGTGAAGGGGACATTTAATGGCTGAATGACATCATCTCCTGCCCACAGCATACCCAGTCAGTGCTGAGTCAACACCACCATCCTCCCATTCAGAGATTTTTCACCGCCACTCTGAGCATCTATCCTATGACAGGTACTTGTTTCAGAAGATTTTTTCACGCGCCAACGCTTCAGGCCCCGTAAATCTACCCGAGAACCACGCTAACATTGAAGCATCTATCAGCTTCCAGTCCGGTATAACACTGCCATCGTGAAGGGAGTGTTATACAAACCCCAGTCAGTGCATAAGGCTGCACCCCAGCTGTCAGTCAGCTGCAGTTCCCAGACCAGTGACCATATTTCTGGAATGACACTTTGAGGACGAGGTGCTGCTGGAACTAACTTTCGCTGGGGAAGATTAGATTAAGGGGGTCATAAGCAGAAGAAGGCCAAATATCTGGAACTGGTAGAGTCTTGTTGGCTTAATGGGCAGAGAGCCTGCTGAGACATTAGAGGGGATTTCTGCAGCAATCTCTGGACCACACATTAGACATCAGAGTGTTACAAGAAAGAGGCCATGTCTGACAGTCTATGTTCTGATTTATTCTTCGTAAATGCACTTTTGGTAGTCATAACTCTTTAGATAGCTCTTTTAATTATGGCGCAAAACGACCCAGTTGGATGGGTCAAGCCTGTAACCCAACCCAACCCTACTGACCCAGCACTGGTTTAAGAACGTAACCCAGTCACCAACTGCTGGATTATTTTTAAGGCAGCAGTTTTAAGAGAGTACAGTCTATCACGACATATTGATCCGCTTCATGGGAGTTTCACAGGAGCTCACACATCTAAGTGGACAGAATCCTGATTGCATCAGAAAACTTGTGCCAAAGCAGTCGTGCAGGTCATTCCAATGTGGTGACCCATAACGCATCGAGTTGGTTACGAAGTCAGCCTGCTATCATGTCAAGAATTTTGAAAGGATAAAAAAAAAATGTCTGAGTGATTAAGAAAAGGTGGATCATGCATTTAGCTTTCACAGACTTGATTACTGTACTGTAAGAAGAGAAGTTTCTTTCTCCAGAAATTTTTTTTTCAGTTCCCAGGTGGCCTTGGTCCTTGGAAGCCTGGCCAGTCATCCCTGTTCACTTTGCTACAATTCTCTCCCAGGAAGTGGGTCTGCTGTCCCTCCATTTACATCCATTTCTGCCAGTATAGAATGTACAAGGGGGAGACAGCTTTGTGTGATGAGTCATACGTGAGCATCCAAGAACAACCATTTAAAACGACCAAGATGTTTGCAGAATTGCTAATAACACCTTGGATCAACAAGTCTTAATGGAAAAACCAACAACAGTCTTTCACCAGCGTTCCTAGTTCACTTCACAATGACAAGGTACCTCAAGTTCATCCAGCCAACACTGTTTTTTGACAGACATGAACTAATCCATCCCTTGTCACCATAGCTGACAGGTTTAAAACTGTAATGTGTAGGGTTTCCAAAACAGACTGAAAATGTTTACTTTCTGCATCTGTTTTTGTTAATCACATTAAAATATAAAAACTGAAGCTGGAGGCAAATAGACGTACCTTGAAGTACTTCACGGATGTTAGGTAATCCATCAAAGTCAAGAACAGCAGTGTATGATCAGAGCGGAGAGGAATAGAAAACATTAATTTGACTTCAACACTTCTATTAGGTGAGAAAAAGAAAGCTACTAATGCACTCAGTCAAGCTTGCACGTTGTAATATATCCAAATGTACATTTTGTGCTTTGACAGTCAGGTGGAGCTTCACACAAATATAAAGAGGTGTGAAGCAGAGTGTGACATTAAAATTATGATGTACCTCAGCCAATGAATGTTTTAAAACTTAAGAGGCTCTGTGTACATTTTGCAAGAATAAATGTTGAAAAGATGTGAATTGTTTCATGTAGTTAGTAATTCCTTTTCTGTTCCCACTTTATCCTGTTGGCACCATATTCTACTTCTGATTATTACTACAATCATGTGCAAAAGTTATTATCCCCCCTTTTTTTTCTTTTTCTTGAATAAAAACATCATAAAAACTTTCAGAACATAGTGAGTTTAAAATTAGGCAAACCTAAATTTTTTTTTCCCCTTTTATTCTTTACTTTATTTATGTAACAAATGTTAGGGCAAGAAAAAAAAACATTAAAAGAAATGACTTGGTTATGTACTTAGATTTCTCGCTTCTAAACCGAATATTATTATAATCAGCCTTGCTTAGATACCAAATATGCATAAACATAGTGTCATGGCCTGGGTCGGCCATGGCAGCCCTGTGTGTGTCTGTGTCTGTCAAGTTGGCGTCTCTCCCTGTCTTTAGTGGTTCCTGTTTTACTTTGAAAGGTCTGTCTTGTCTCTATTGATTTCTGCTTTGCTTCCTTCCCCTCGTTACCCTGATTCCCTGCACCTGCCTCTCGTTTGTTCCTCTGTGCATTTAAGTCTTGTCATTTTCCCTTGTTCTCTGTGGGTCCATTAGTCGTGTGATGTGTGTGACAGTCCTGCTTGTTTCCCCTCTTGTCGTCTCCCTGGACTTAAGTTAAGTTTATGTTTTGTATTTTGAACATTGCATTTTTGGATTTAGGATTTTTGTGCTTTGGTTTAATAAACCTTTTGCTTTTGGATCTCCTGGTCCTGGGTCCTTCTTCATTCACTGCACACCATGACACATAGTGACATGGTGGTTGTGATAAATATAAAAACATATATATTACTTTTGCACAACAGCAGGTAAACTAAGCTGGTAGAACCACATTTAGCAGCAATAACTTCAAGTAATCATTTCCTGTTTGATTTTTTTGGGGAGGATTTTCAGAAGAAGAAATGAAGACTTGAGATTTGAAGTGATCTGAAGTCAGTGGATGGTTGGCACTGACGCGACTCACCCATGGGTGCGACTCCAGACATGATTTCCATTCACGGGGGGAAAACGAGAAGGATGGCAACAGTGCGTTACAGGCACAATATCAACTTATAAATTAGTTTAAATTACATTAAAAGTATGCTGATGCTGACATCATCAGTAAATCATTATTAAGGAGTTTTAACAAATAACTGCAGTGGGGTTTTTTTTTTTTTTACCAAAGAGCACTGGGCTTCTACTGTTTCTTTTAAATGTGCTGTTGGCACATTGCCTTCAAAGGTCATTTTGTTCACAGCCTGATTTAATTTGCCAAATTTGATGGGGATGAAAGTAAAACGCCGACTTTTGTCTTTATTTTAATTTGACATTTTTGCCCAGTATGCCACAGTTGTTCCTCTCTTCATCGCATTAGTGCTTTAGAAAGTAGAACATTATGTTCTCCACTTCACTGTTTTCCTACACACAAACTCAGTTTTTCTTTTGATTTTATTCACTGTTTTTTTTTTCTTTTTTGGCTTTTGTAAAAGTTCCAGAGTGATTACAGTTTTTTTCCTTTATTCTCTCCGTTTTGCTCCTAATGAAACTCTACGGGGACGGGGCAGGGAGGAGATGAACTTCATTCACTCTAAGAATCACATGGTCATAAAACGTGACATTTTTAGGGACAAAGAAGCAGTTGCTCATTATTCTTATTCAGAATCAATCAGTACCAAATGAGAGTAATATGCAAAGTGGTTTGGGAAACTGATTTAGTGAGTTGACTTTTTAACCTTTTCCACGATGAGAAGGGGTTTTATAGACCACAGACAAAAAGATTCTCGCTGTTGTTTTTGTTTATTTCCTGATTAATGATCATACATAAGCAGGTGTTCAACAATACCGGATAAAATTAGATTTTTATTTGCACAATCTGGCTACTGCAACAGGTGTGACACTCTGAAGACACATCCGGAGGTGCATCAGTTCCTCCTGCAGCAGAGCAGGTCCAAAACCATGATGGTGCTTCGCAGTCGGGACGGTGTTCTGATGCCTGAGAGCTCCTCTGCTTTCCTTCCAAACGTGACAATGATTATTATCACCAAACAAAACAATTGTAGTCTCACTGGAAAACAGACTCTGTGACCTCTCAGCTCATGTTGGTACTGAATGTATTGTGCTGTGATAAATGACACTTTCTTCTAGGTTATAGCTTTACAAGGTGTTCCATTGTTGTTCATATTGATCTCTAGAACAAAGGCGCCATCTCCCTCATGGGTGCTACGACGACTGTGCTCCTGTGTCTTTCATACTCTTGCATCATTAGTTCCAGATGTGCATGGGATCTTCGGACATCTGGAAAGGGTTAACTTCACTCTTGATTCTTTTCTTGACATCTTACATCCAGAATGTCAAAACATCATCAATCTGAACATGTCTGAACATGTCAACTTTAGACTTTGTTGGTGGTGAAAAACAAATTACTGTTTTCAACTGCATGAATTTTCACACAAATGTGTTCTGAAAGGGATGCACAGAAAAAAAAATGCTTAAATATATTTACACAATTGAAATGACAGAAGAAAATTAAAATATTTATAGTTTTTTTTTTTTTTTGCTGGGAACGGCAATCCAGGCACGAGTTGCAAAGGGTTGAGTGCTCAAAATTTTTGCAACACTTCTTCCAAGAAATGTTTTTGAAATATCCTAAATGAAATCAGTGGAAGTGAGAACAGAGCAGAAGGGTTGGGGATGATTATTTTAGGCCATTGTTCGGATGCAGGTTAAGCCGGCGCATTACCTGAATAGATCTCCTCCGTACATCTGTTCTCCCTCGCTATGCTGAGAAAATAAAAACCCTCCCATGGCACACTTTGAAAGACAGCAACCTGTGGTTGCATAACAAATATGGGAGGGAGGGGGGTTGGTTACATAAACAGGGTAAAAAGAAACAAAAATCAGAAAAATTTAACCCATCTGAAAGGCAGTATGTAAAATCTGATGTACTTTTCTGTATTTATGCTGCCAATGAAGGAAGTGTGAAAAAGCTGTGTTAAAGGAAGTCACACAATCACAGAGCCAGCTTTTAGGTTGGTGTCTGACACCTGGACAACCTGGATGATCCGTTTTCTATTTCTACTGTGCAATGACCCATTGTAGACGTCTCTGAGCCCAGAGATGTCAACACCTCTTCTGGACAAGCTTAGCATAACGCTTCGTTTTTTGGCAAAATGCAATTCCATCCATCCGTCATCTATGCCCGCTTAATCTTATGCAGGGTCACCTGGACAGGTCGCCAGTGCAAAATGCAATTATAAGTGGTATTTTCCCCAAGTAACCCCTACTGTATGTGGTAATATCTGCTATCACTGAATGAACATTTCTGATGCAGTACCACCTGAGGAACGTCACGGACATTTCAAGCAAATATTTGGGATTTCATAGCCGAGGATTTTAGTAAAAGTGGCTTTTACGTGTTCCCAATACATTTTTTTTAATATTTACACAGCTCCAAAAGATGTATGTGATGGTTAACATCTATGTGGAGACCACATACCTCCCAGCATTCCTGTGGAGCAGAGGTCCGTCTGCTTTTCATTTACAGTGATGAGTTAGTTGTGCTGTGTTGTATTTCATACATCTTCATCATCTTTTATGTTAATCAACATAAAATTCTTTTTCAGGGAATGTAATGTTTCTTCTCTACATTCCTCCAGAGAGTTGTAAAAGGCTGAGACAGCTTTTACTCTTTTTTTGTTCATGAGTCTATCAATACCCCAACAACACTATCTGGTGTATCATGGAATCCAGGTCTGGTTTGTTTCGTGTAGTAATCTCCAATTTGCCAAGACCTAAAAAAGAGGTCTTGGTTCCCTAATTCGTATTTCTCCTTTAGTTCTTGAAAGCTCATGAATTTTCCATTTTTCAAAAGAGCACAGGTTGCGGTAATTGCCTTTTGTTCCCATTGTTTAAAAGTTTGATCAAGTTGCCCTGGTTCAAATTTAGTTTAATCTCTAAACCATTTGAGTAAAAAGGCTTTTTCCTTCAGTTTATATTTTTCTACCACAGCGTGCTACATGTTCTTGGGTAAATTATTTACTTCTCAAAGACCTTGTTAGAGATTTGGATTTTGTAACTCTCTATTTTATTTTCAGCCTCGTCTGGTCTGCACCAATAACCAAGTGGTCTAAGTTGAGCACCAAAAAAGACCACCCCTTTATTTTTGGGGAATTGCAATGATGCATACTTAATTCTCAGTTTTTTTTCCATTCCGTATTAACCTTCAGATCATTTCATCCCAAGTTTTGAATTTGCTTTGAGGGACGGGAATTGGGAAAGAAGTATTCATGAATAGAAGTTTGTAGGGAGATTTAAATGTCCTCTTTTGTTTTGTTGTAATTGATCTTACACATGGTGGAGACAGACTTGGTCAGGATTAGGCCTAAATACATCATACTTTCTGAGTTCCACATTAATCTACATTGGTCTTTTATTATTTCTTGGCTTCCACCGACGCAACAGCATTGAGCGTTTGCATCGGAATGAAGTCAATAGCAACCAATGAGTTAAGGTAATTAAATTAAAGTAAAAGCAATGAAAATGTTGGGAAGGATGCTGCACAAACAACAAGCATCAATGGTAGTAAAATCTTGAGAACAATTAGTTACAATACAGTCCAAAAGAAATAGATTCCTCCTTAAATACTTTTCTAAGCCCCTACTTTTGTCCTGTTTTAACTGGACTCTCAAAGAAGGCATGGCTTCTCCGTCATCACTTTCCCACCAAAAGAAGGAAGAGATAAGGAACAATGCACAAATTACAGACCTGTTTCACTTCTAAATGTGGATTATAAAATATATACCTCAATTATCTTCAAAAGACTAGAGACTGTTCTATCAAATTTGATTAAAGTGGACCAAACTGGTTTCATTAGAGGACGCAAGATGATATAAGGAAAGTCCTCCATTTAATAGAAAGACAGCTACCAGCACATTACTTGTTAGCTTGGATCTAGGATGCACATTTTGGGTTTTTTTATGACCGTTAACCGACGCCCTTTAATGATTAATAACCGTTAACCGATAAGCCCGGGAGGGTTGGCTGCCGCGATGTTGCGCGCGCTGTGGTGGACGCATGCGGACACTTCCCCGTGTATACTTTCGCGGCAATGTGTCGCTGTCAGATGTCACAGAGATGCCACCGTCAGTTTTGATTTACTAGCGTGGTCTCCGCTATGTTATTCCACGCCACAACACAAGAGCGACAATCACAAACTAGCTAAACTTACTAAACTTATCTCTTGCGTTTTAACACTTCCTCATCATCCTCGGCCGTATCCAGACCCACATTCATCGCAATCTCCCTCCATGAATTACTAGAATATGTGCTGTCTTTGTAGTGTGGAGAACCAGAATCGTACAGATGTGGGTACTTTCCTCAATTTCTTCGATGAACGCGCTCTTTTCTCTTTTCTACAAGGATTTAGAATTGACCAATCAGAGGCCTGTTGCACCTATCGACACGCCCCCATGAGTTGATTGAATTACGTAGTTTAAAAACAAAATTGACCGTTAATATTAATCGGTTAGTTACTGTTATCGGTTAACGGTTAAACGGTTAACCATGTGCATCCCTACTTGGATCAATAAAAAGAGTTTGATAGTGTTAGTTGGTTGTTTCTTCATGAAGTATTGAAAATGATTTTGGTTTAATGACAACTGAATTCAGTTCATAAAGATTATTTACCCTAAGTCCACAGCTACAATTAAGGTGAAAGACAGTTTAACAAACAGAATTCAACTTGAAAGAGGGACTAGACAGGTCTGCCTTGTACACGGAGCCCCTCACACAAGTATTAAGGCAAAGCCCAAACCTGCAGGGCGTTACAGTAGAGGGGTCCCAACATCTTATTTGACTTTATGCAGATGATGTCATTATCTTCCTTCAAAATCCAGAAATCTCCCACGCTTAATGGATCTATTCCAAAAATATGAACATTATTGAGATTACGAAATAAATATGTCTTAAACATATTTTATCAATTATTCACCTTCACAACAAAGTGCACTTTTAGTTACAAGGCCGTCCCCCTCCTACTATTGTCAGTAGCTTTGTCAACAAAGCAGATCTATGTACCCCCCATGTGGCCAGAGGTGGTGTTGCTACATACAGTGGCTTTAATACAACACTCAAGTTAAAACCAGTTAAAACTAGAGCATATTGGATGGCTGTAGACCAGGGGTGTCAAACTCAATTGCACCGGAGGCCAAAATTCAAAACACACTTCAGGTCGCGGGCCGAACAGGATAAACATTTATTTAACACACTAAAACGAAATGTTTTTGGAACATATATATGAATAAAAACAGACAGAAATATTATTCTGTAATAAACTTAAACCCTAAATAACTTATATTTAATATTTTGCTCTCTATAAAAATATCTTGTTAAATGATACAAGTTAGAAATATGAGCAACTTAACATTAAAATAACATTAAAATTCCTTTGCTCCTTATGTCAATGTATATAAAAAATAAACTTTTAAATATCCCAAAAGATTTTGCTCTCCTTAAAAATATCTCCTGTCAAAATAATACAAGTTAGAAATATGAACTTGCTAGAAAACCTGGAAATGTCTGTAATGTCTGTATGTCTGTTACACTTTGACATACGTTTTCAGAAATGTCTTTTCCAGTCGTTGTCCCGTGCATCGATTTAATGCCCATTACTTCTTCAGTTACGCGCAAATTGGAGTCCACTCCACGGATGAAGCTTGAAACTAGACTTGATTGACTGGGAGGTATGTGGAAAGGCCACTGAAGCGTTGCATTTTGGGATCTGTAGTTCTGTGCAGTATTGTTTTAATCAGCACATTATATCAACGGGCCATTAATAACGATAATGTAAAATGATCTCGCGGGCCGGATATGATTACACGGCGGGCCGGATGTGGCCCGCGGGCCTTGAGTTTGACACATGTGCTGTAGACTGTTTCAAATGCAGGCAAACAAAAAAAAAAGAAAAAATATTTAGCTGATTTTATCTTTTCCTTCTTTTTTGTATCTCTAATAATACTGAGCTACTTATCAGGATCCTTGTTTTCAGTGGACAATAGAGATGATAGTATCCTGAGATGACAAAACCTTACTGAATGTAAAACGAGACTAAACAGCTATGTGTGTGATAACTTGTGCTGATATTCATTTTGATTAAGCTGTATTCCACATGAAGATCAAGACAACAGAAACAAAAACAGTCTTTCCACTCATTCTCAGGCTTTTGTACAATTTTCTACACAAGTACAAAAATAGCAAGCAAGCTTTGTTTTTGCTCAGGAATTGGAATATTACTCTTACACACAGTGAACACTGAGGCACGTCAGAGAAAATGTAATACCTGGTACCCTGTTTGAAATCCAAGCCAAAACAACAGCCTTTTTACAGATGAAAGTCAGTTTGATCCCTTTGCAAACATGACCTCAGCCTTGACTATCAGAGCTCATTCTGCCTGTGACTGATAGATTCAGCTGAGGCAGCTGCATCCTTTGACAGAGGAAACTATTTATTTCCATCCTCAGAGAAAAATCGCCATTGTGAGCCAGCATTTCTCTGAGCTGAACCAAATTAATAAAAGCAGGCACTGGCTGATGCATGTGCATCGGCACATGCAGACGTCCACATAAGCATGCTTAGCGCTGCTTTATCAGTGCCAGTCCACTTGAGTTTCATCAACACTCTAATTAACTTTTCATGAAGGCCACTCTCGACTCGTTTAATTAACTGACCGTCCCCCTGTTGGCCAACTGAAGCCAGACCCGAGGGGAATGAAGTGGAGGAGCCAGCCAAAACAAAAATACTGCGTTCACGTACAGGCTCAAATCAAGTCATCTCCTGGATGACCTTTGTTAGGCTGTTTTCTATGAAAAGACATCACTAGACTTCGACTCTGCCGTTCCAACACCTCCATTCCTGTATTTTTCAGCCTCTCTGATGTAGATCTGCAGTTGCGTTTCATATCGCTGTCATGTCGCTTGACTGAATCTGAGCCAAGCTTTAGCTGTCAGACAGATGACCTCACATCTGCCAGTAGAAAGCTCTGATATCTGGGGAGTTCCTGGTCGACTCTGTAACAGACAGGTGCCCAGGTTGTGCGTCTACCAAAACAGCCTCAGATCATCACCCCCTTCTCTGCCACGCTTTACACCGTTCATGACGCCCTTTTCATGAAATGCTACGGTGCTGGACATTACGGTCAAACAATGCCACTTTTCTCACATCTGATCGAACGATATTGTTCTGGAAGTCTCGTGAAGTTTTTCTTTGACTGTTGTCTGGCCTGCACTTGGTTTAAGTTTGCTTTGGAAATGGTTTTTTTTAACCCTTTACGGATTGATGTGTCATTTTTCTAAGATGATTACTTATACAGTAATCACCCACTTCACGGTTAATGGGGGCTGTAGGCCCCATGAATGGTGAAAACCGCGTTGTGAATGTACATATACATGTATATGTACATACAGTATACATGTACGCGCATACGCAAAATCTACGGAAGGTACACTCACTTTGACGATCTCTCCTCTGCACGTAGCTGATGAGAGCAAGAGATGGGAGATGCGGAGACACGTGTCAGCCAATCAGCGTACAGACAACCAATGACTGTCATAGCAGCCAATCACAGGTCTTGATATTTGTTCATGGGGCCCCCCTGTCGGCTCTTGTTGCTTCCCGAGACTTGTTCTTGATGTGATGGGTTTCGCTTCAGCCTCGTGCACTTTGTTTTTTTTTCAATTTTTTTTTCAAATATTTTTTTTTCTATTAATATTTTTGAAACTTCCGCGATGTACTGAGACCACAAAGTGTGGGAGATTACTGTATATTTCCCTTTTAGCATTGTATTTACACACGTCTAAATTAGGGATGCACATGGTTAACCGTTTAACCGTTAACGGATAATAGTAACTAAACGATTAATACTAACGGTCAATTTTGTTTTAAGCTACGTAATTCAATCAACTCATGGGGGCGTGTCGACAGGAGCAACAGGCCTCTGATTGGTCAATTCTACATCCGCGTAGAAAAGAGCGCGTCATTGAAAAAATGAGGAAGTACCCACATCTGTACGATTCTGGTTCTCCACACTACAAAGACAGCACATATTCTAGTAATTCATGGAGGAAGATTGCGATGAATGTGGGTCTGGATACGGCCAAGACAGTGAGGAAGTGGAAAAACGTAAGAGATAAGTTTAGCTAGTTTGTGATTGTCGCCCTTGCGTTGTGGCGTGGGATAACATAGATGAGAATATAGTATAAATCAAAAGTGACGGCAGCATCTCTGCGACAAGCTGATGGCGACACATTTCCACGAGAGTATACACGGGGAAGTGTCCGCATGCGTCCACGACAACGCGCGCAACATTGCGGCAGCCAAACCTCCTGGACTTATCGGTTAACGGTTATTAATTGTTAAAGGGCGTCGGTTAACGGTCATAAAAAAAATCCAAAATGTGCATCCCTAGTCTAAATGCTTTAGAGTAGCTAACCGCTAAAACGTCTGCTTTCAAAGAGGTCCGCCGACTGGCTTATGATTCATCGAGCGCTGACGAGAACCTGACTGCAAGTTATCCTTTTAAATCCTATGTAAGGAGGAAGGGGTTACTTAGCATTACCCACAAGGCTTTTCTTCTTTCTGGCCTCCTTTTTAATTTAAGTTGAATAGAGAATGCCTGATACTAAGACCCAGAATAATCAGATGAATTTTATAATGCTTCACATATAAAACATGATTAAAAAGATGGGGAGGTTCACATTTCTCCTTTAATGGAACCATAAAGTCATGTTAAAGTCCTTGCTGTACAATGGATGCCAAGTTTTATATATGTCTTATATGTTATCACTGAATATAATTTTCGGGGATGTGTATGTGTGTGCGTGTGTTTCCCTGTCACATTTTATCTTCGTTCCATATTCTTTCATGCTCACAATTCCTGTCACATGTGCTAAAGTAATGGACGTAAATCAAAGATGTGGAGGCTTATTAGATTAACCCACACAATCTATCATCACCCTGTTCCGTCTAAGCAAGAATTCAGGTACAATTTACCCCCCAGCAACCGTTAGAGCCACAGCCAGCGACCCCGTACCCTTTATCTTTCTCTGGGATGAAAGAGACCTTCAGGAGCCATCAGCATGTGGAAATGTAACAAAAAAAGAAAAAGAAAACACACGCCCCTACCTCTCCACCCCTCCCCTCCTTTGTTAGCTATGCCAGAGTTTTAATCAGATGGGAAATACAGATCCCCTTCACGCCAATCCTCCCGCCTCATCGATGGCGTTTCCATGGCAACACCAGGAAGGACGTCAGGAAGCCGCAAGAGTCGCTGTAATTATGACTGATCTGGGGGAGGAGCAGAGGACGGGCTCTGCCCAAACCTCTGGCTGCAGTCTGGTGTGCAAAGTGTATAAACTCAATGTATTTACAAGTATGTGATTGTTCCAGTCACTGTTAGTCACTTTTCTTTTTTTTTTTGATGGATATTTGACACAAAAGGTTCTGAAAGACAAAGTACAAAGCTGAAACTGTTCCCACAAGGTACAGTTGACTTGCTCTCTCTTCTTTTTGGTATTGAAACTGTTCTTTGTTTTATATGGTAGCCATTTATTTATGCATTTTCCCATCCAGCCTTGCATTTTCCACACCTGATTTCTCATGTTCAGGGCTGTGAGGAGCTGGAGCCAGATCCCAGGTACACCTTGAACCGTCCATCACAGGGCCACAGAGGCAACCAAGACACACGCAGGCCATTTTAGAATCACCAGTTAATCCATGTTTTATAGATTGTGGGGGGATGATTATCCAGAGGAAAAACCATTGATCAATAAATAACAAAAAAACCTCTTTAAAAACAAATTAATTGGTGACTAATGAGGCTGTCGGGAATGGATATGAAAGGAGTACCCAACAAAGGAATAGTCTTTCCAAAGAATGAATGGTCATGACTCAATACTCTCCCATAGAATCATCCATTCAGAAAGAATGCTCATCAATGCAAATTGGACAAAATATTTCTAAAATATTGGCATTTTGGCAAACAATGCCAAGGGCGAAACACATAAGTGATGCTCTTACAGAAACAATTGGAGCTGCACATTAATCTGGAAAGGGTTGCTATACCTTTTACAAACAATTTAGAGGTTAACGTTCTTCAGTCAGACAGAAGTGGAAGGCATTCAAGACGTTGCCCAGCCTTCCCAGGTGTGGACATCCCGGCAAATTTACGCCAAGGTCAGGCCATTCAATACTCAGAGAAACCCAAAGACAGGATACCCCACACGCATAAAAACAATTTGGTATATGCTGTCCATTGCAGTGAGGAATGCAAAGACTCATACATTGGGGAAACCAAACAACCACTGAACAAACGCATAACTCAACACAGAAGGGCGAACTCCTCAGGTCCAGTTTCTGCTGTTTATGTACATATAAAGGAGAAGGCTCACTCTTTTGAGGACAAAAACGTGAAAATCTTGGACAGTGAGGACAGATGGTTTGAGAGAGGAGTAAAAGAATCCATCTACGTTAAAATAGAGGAGCCGTCTCTGAACAGGGGAGGTGGTTTAAGATTCCATCTATCTCTCATTTACAACGCAGCCCTCGCTACTGTTCCTAAGAGACTGAATAACAAGGACTGAACTAAACTAAACTCAAGTTGCTCAAAGAAACATAACGACAGTCATTCACTGGTAACCACACCTCACCCCTAACGACTGTCCTTTCACTGGTGTGGCTCTCCTGACCCAAACAAAGGGTCCAGCAAAACTCCACTAACCAAGTATTGTCTTTGGAAAGTGGTGGGTGTACACCTCCACAGAGGTTAAAAACCTGAGTCATACTCCACTGTTTGTCGGACTAGTGCGGACTAGTCAGACCGATGCCTTAAGAACTGATGAAGCCGCTTGGATAAGAGGCGAAACGTCTTTAGACAAATCTAGACAAATCAAGTCTAGTCTTAGACAAATCTAAGTCCAGTTGCCTATGATTCAATTGTTGCGAGAATGGAATTTACCTGGATAAATGAGAATATCCACAGACTCAGAGAAATACAGGGAAAAAAAAGAAAACCGTCAGCCACTGTACATATCAGGCCCTACAGGCCTCAGTGAATAGGTTAAATGTTCGCCACAGAACAGTCAGAAGAAGACTAGCAAGTATGAGTTGCTTTTCTGCCGAAGAAGAACATGGTAGCACCGCCAAGGTTGACAAAACTGCATCTGAGCAAACCACAAGACATCTAATGGTGAATTCCAATTCTTCCCTTAACCATCAATCTCAACCCTCAATCTCAAAGATTTACGCAAATGCAAGTGCTGTCCTGATTCTTAGAAAGTCAAGTTGAGGGCGGTTGTATTGCCCTCAATATTGAGATTCTCCGGCACCACCCTTGGAATTAAGGGCTACCCAGAAGGCATTGCATATTTTAGCTAAGATGTCTTCGAAAAGGATGGCGCTGAAAAAAAGCTAGCTACAAATGTAGTATTTTCGTAGTTAATAAAGATATAAATGTTATGAAACTATCTGACTGTCTTCGTTATATATATTTATATTATCTTATTCTTCTTCTAGGTCTTCTTTTCCTTCTTTGTCGTTGTCGTTTTCTTGACAGACTGGACGTAGCTTTGGCGTAAGGCCGCCCCCCACAGTCTGAAGACGTAACTGCACTCAAGGGGTGTCCCATTTCTAAGTCACGAGATAGCCCTTACATTTACTTTCGAGGGCCAAGATTGAGGGCCAAAGACTGAGGGTTAAGGGCGAGGGTTGAGATTGAGGGTTAAGGGAGGAATTAGAACTGACCCTAAGACAACGTCCTATTGACATATGAGACCAGACTGATGCATTTCCCAAAGTCCCAAAAAACAGGATTAAAAGTTGGCCATACTAACTTTTGCACAACTGTGAGCATGATGAAAATCTAACTCCACATCCGGAACGCTTATTAAGGTAATTTCATCTCAGTTAAAGATGGGGTGACGGCATCTCCTACATTTCTGTTTTTATACTCTTCTATTACGTGTGAGTGTTCATGTCTCCACAGAGTCAGCTCAGTTTGCCTCCCAAATGGCGAGAGTTCAAATAATAAACTTAATTGGACGCACAGCAACAAAGATCCTTTTGGCACAAAATATCAACTTGTAGCAACTAATGACTTAATGCATCAGCAGACCGGCAGCGCCATGTGTTCACCCTCGCAGGCTGTATCGAACATCACTGAGCAACAGCATGATCAAAGCCCCGCGCATTTCTCATGGCATTCCGAAGCATACGTTCCACGTGAATTTTACATGGGCAGAATGTAATGCAGTGATGGTCTGACTCATTAGTTGGACCCCCAACGGATTCAGATCACAGTGAAACATAGACCTCATTACGCTGGAAATCAGGATGGATCTGAGCCAGACATCGCCTCACCTCTGTGTGAGAGGGAAATGCAGTCTGCATAAATGCATAAAAGTAAATTAGCACCCCTAGCAGCTCTAGAAAATGCTGACATGGTTTTCATGTGGCAGATGGCCATCACTATATATATATAATTTTTTTTTTCTTACAATACAATGTGCATTATATATCTAAACTTCACCCCTAAAGATACATTCACAGTTTAATCTGATGCAATACTGCATTATTATTAGTGTTTTTGGTCCTTTTTTCCATTAAGGACAAAAAAATATATAAAGTTTGTAAAACAGAATGACCTCAATTCACCTGCTTCATGAAATAAACAGTATTACAGTTTAAAACAAACCCCCAAAAAAGAGGTTAACAAGCTTTACATTACCTTGTGTGCTGCTACTTGCTGCACAAGGTCAAACTCCTACAAGAAATTAGACAGATTGCTGGAGGCTGATTTCATCAAGAAAGTGGGAACCCAATTATTCTGCATTATTAAAGTTATTCTCCTAATTTTAGCGGCTCATTTTTTTTTTCTTTTCCCACTAAATTTGGATATAAGCAATATGTTCCCTGATTATATGTCAAGGAGGGGTCATTAAGACACCCGTAGAGAGTTATTACCGAGACGTGGGGTTCCAATCAACAGAACCAATTTTATTTATCGACTCACTGCTGAGTTCATAAACTTGAAGCTTTATAATTTTTACTGTTTGAAATCTCTGACTCTCGACAGAAAATACTTTCTGGCGCATTCCCAGGTCCCCAGAAGGCAAAATCAAAATAGTAAATATAGGTGTAGAGAACCTTTTTGACAGCGCTGGCAGATGAACTCTCTAGGTCAGGGGTCGGCAACCTTTACTATCAAAAGAGACATTTTTTGGCACTTTCCCCTTAATAAAATTCATCTGGAGCCACAAAACTTAAAATGAAGATAACACAGTGTATGAAGTTTTATATATATAGTTATTCTGTATTCAGAGGGATTTGAATCTACCCAAAAGCTTATTTCTAGTGTGTTTGGCAGTTTTTAAAGTTTTTAATGCAAAAGGTCATACAAGATACTAATTAAAGTTTCATTTCCAATTTTTTTTGTCATCCACTGTAAAAGAACTATAGATTGTTCTTCTATAATTTCATAAATGCGACAAACAGAAAACTGTTGACATTTTATTGCTGTTTTTACCTGTTATAACAAAGGTAAACCTCAAACTCTTAAGACTGAATATTGGCTGCTGCTGTATGTTTGGAAGCAGAATCAAGACAATTTCCTATCAACTTGTTGACATGGAAGTTAATATATTTAATCTTGAATCTCTTGAATGAGGAGAAAAAACACTGGCATGTATAAACCTACTTTGAAATAAAACAAGAACCATGCAGGTTCATTTGAGTCATTCCTTTACTTGTAAAACATTGATCAAATAAAAAGTAGCCCACTTTATAATAAATAAAATGTAAAGCTGCAGGTTAATAACTTAAAAAAATTTAAATATAAAAAAAAGGCCAGTTTGTATTTAATTATGACTTAAGTCCATTTCAGTGTGTTGTCATCCTCTTGGTTTCTCCTCAGCCACGTACAACAATCAACCATTGAGCCTGAACATAAAACATTTGTTGTAGTTCATGCTGGAGAAAACCTGCTTACATCAGTATGAGGATTTAAAGATTGACAGGAATCCAATTGCTAACGTCTTCATGTTCATTTAAATGTCGGGGATGACATTCATGTTTCAAAGACAAGTTTGTCGGGTTTGGGAAGGTTTCCAACATCGCTCCTTTTGTGTGTTACACCACGACAGCACCGACGTGGTGCGGGAAATTTTTCTTTTATTTTTTACGGCGGTACATGAGGAACACAAAGATGTCCGACGCTAGTCACCGAACGCGCGCTCACCTTTATTTTCTTTCCCAGGATGTAACGCACTGATACGACTTCCTCGTTGCAGTAACCTGGCAGTATTTTGCACTAAACATACTCATTCTGCCCCCTGCTGGCGAGTAACCTACATGGCACTATATGTGCTCCAGAGCGAGAATCACCTTCTTACAAGTTCCCCAAAGCTACAGGGAGCTGCTGCAGAGAGGCTAAAGAGGTTGCCGACCCTTTGTCTAGAGCTATCTACCCCTGTTCTCAGCAGGAGCAAAGATCTTCTCTCCATCCTGTAGCATCAAACACTTTTAACATTTTCCCACCACCTATTGGTCTAATTAGGGCTTGTCCAAAACTTTTTGAAAAAATTGGCAGTGGGTTGTGTTTGATACGTAGTTCTGATGTCTGTGGGACCTTCTGATGCCTCTAGTCCACAATATAGCCGTGAAATACTGTATATAGCGTGTATCTAAAGGCAAGCATGATAAAGTGACTCAGGTGCAGGAGTTTTCCTGTTTGCAGAAGTGCAGTTCCTTGAGTGACCCCTAGGGGACGGCTCATTTTCTGTTGACTCCCACCTTGAAATGTCACATTTTACGGCAAAAAATAAATAAACTTTCAGCAAGAGATGGTTCCCACAGCTAGATTTCAAATCCATGAGAAATGCACAGGTGGTAAATTTATATGCACCTTTCTGAACCTTATCAGTTACAACTACTGATCCTCAGCCAAAGTTCTGTTCCGGTTGTAAAGTCCGCATCTAGATGAGTACAGTCAAACTACCCGAATGTGTTCTTATGTCGCCCATTTTATTGAGGATGTGTCCAGTGGAGACTTGTGTAGACTTGAGATAATTTGAATGCTTTGAGATGGCACAGTATCCCAGAATGCATTTCACATCAATGAGCAGAAGTAGCGACAGGAGGGCAAAGAGTAACAGAGCATGTTATAACTTTTCTGTTTTGTTACACAATGTATTTTTTTCATGTTTTAATGCCAGAATATTGTTCTTATTCTTCTTCTGTTCGATGCTGCTTTCACACATAAAACCCATCCATCGAACACCTAGCAACACCGCAGGAGAGAGGAAATGTGACCGTTCAGACTGACCTTTAAATACTATTGAAAAAGACGCTAGCCACCATCGAGGCTCATTTCTACTACAAAGGACACTTCAGAACCTCTAGCCTCTTCATTCGTCATTCTCCTGTCACCTGTCTCTTGCTTTCTTTACTCTATATCCAAAATGTTAAAAAGAGCTGCAGGACTTGACGGCCCTGAGTTTGGAAATGAAAATCAAATCAAAACAAGCTCAGCTCTCTTACCCGCTGCTATCTGAATCAAGAGAAGCTGAGACAGAGTCCACCTGGTCCTTTCTTCTGAGGAGAACCTTGGAGTTACATCACTTTTGTTCGTTTGATACCGAATAGGAGGAATGTTTAGCTGCAGTTTCTTGACTGCCCACTGAGTCTGGCTCCAAAAGTGAGTCAATCTCCAGTGGCAATGTTAATATCCAGATTCACGGCAGAAATAAACATATTTACAGTTTTGTTCGAAAAACTGTTTTGGTCTCCATAGCTATTTGTCACATCAATGACAACTGTACAGGTGCTGAGTGTGTGTGTGTTTTTTTTTTTTTAAGACATCAGATAACAACATATAAAGCAACAAATGTATGTATATTTAAAGGTATGGTCTTTTGTTTGCTAGGAGGCATCACTTTGGTCACTTAGAGCTTAGCACTGTCTTGACCTCCGAGCTAAGTTGAACTGAGAAAGACCTAACCCAAACCTAAACCTAAACAGAGCATAGTCAGTTTTATTTTAAAGATAATATGGCTTCTTTTTTTTTTTTTACTGTTGACTGTACTAAGAGACCACTACAACTGGTTTTGAGTTGGTCCAGAAGGGTTCGGAGATGAAGCAAAGCACCTTCAGCTATCTTCACGCCTGGTTGAAGGTTGCTAGCCAGGGGCTAAACAGAAGACACCGCCTGCACCGTGTTGATCTCACCAGCTTCTTGCATCATCCAGGTCCTGAAGTCAAGCAACTTTTTCCTTGAATCGTTTCCGGAGCCTTCCAAGTCCACCAATCGGACCTCTAATCAACAACAACTGTAACAACTGTTGCCGGAGCCAAAACCAGAAGTCGTGGAGGTCTGCTGGGATCCACCATCACCCGACTCACAGGCCTATGCCAGTAGATCTGCCCGACTTAAAGACAACTGCATCTGGCCTCTCCCTGTGAGCAGCAGGCTGGTCCCAGTGGACTTCCTCATTTCAGCTTTTACAAACCCTCATTCTGGATGTTGCGTCCATAGTGATGTTTACAATAAAGGATGTACGAATTTGTTCAAAATGAATCCAAAGTAATAATAATTAGTTTCATATTATTATCAGATTAATTAGTCTTCCAACCCTTTTGGATTTGACATCTTTCTCCACATTTCCCTGCCAGTTTCTCCATTACCCTCATGCTACATTCCAGCCAGTGTAACCGTGTATTACCTCTGTGATCTTTTGAATGTGCATGTTTTTGACTCAGGTCAGTTTGCCCCATTTGGCTTTGCTTGTTTTTCTGATTACATCCTTTTTTCATTTAACCGTTTGTGTCAAGTCGTGCATTTGACAAAACCTAGTTATCTCAGACGATCTCTCTTTTTTTCCAAAATCTGTTGCATTCTTCAGTGAGCGCTCTGATGGAGTTTGGAGCTCATTTGTGTCAGTGATACACTGCACAGGAACAATGTCATCATTCACATTCCTGCACCATCCGGCCACAACACACTAAACACACAACAGGCTTTGTTTCATGCTCTGCACACTTTAACGGCTTAGCATTAATCACACTGGGTAGAGTTAGCAGGTTGTGAGCTAGGCCCACTTTAGCATTTTGGACACATTGAGATACACCACCTTAGCTGCAGATTTGTGGCTTCTGCCTTCGATCTGAAAGGGGTAATAGATAATGTCATTATTATTTGTTTCATTTGCTGTTTGTGCAAAGTGGGCCTTGTCCTTTTTTTGAAAAGTGGTATTTGTCAAACGTGCAGGAATGGATGTATGTTTATTGACAAGACAAAATATGAGTTGTTGTTGGTTAATACTGGTTGGAACAATTCAATAAAGTCAAAGTAAACGTAGGAATAATTTTTCATATTATAGCGAAGACTATCTGAGCTTTAGGAGAGATTTTTAGCATGATTTATACCCTCCACTCATTGTGGGGGTGTGGCCTAATTTGAAGCTTGCCACAACCATAGACTGTGAAAACTGGACAAGTCCTCTGTGATGTCATCGCTTTCTGCAGAGTGATTTTGAAGCTCCTGTCCCAATCTGTCCAAACACCTTCATTTCAAGAGCTGCTACTGAAACAAGTGCTGTCAGAGCTTAAACCTGGACTCTTATTTTTGTAAATGGGAGGTTGTGAAAGCAAAGAAACAGAAAATAAACAGTTAAGTGTAAAAATGAATCACCTTGTGTTCTGAAAAACTGGCTTTTGGGGTCAGCAAGACCTTCTTCAATACAGCTGTTTCATGCGTCCTCCAGAATGACGATGTATTGGGTCCCATCGTTCCTGTTTACCAGACAGGCTCTATTATTTCCTCAGTTTTGACACGTAGGCGTCTGGAGACGTTATCTCAAGGTGTTGGTGTTTTTTTTTTAGATAATTGTCAAAAGTAATTGTTTTCTGATTACGCCCTGTCATTTCCAGCATCTGCTCACACCGTGATGTGAGTAATGACCTCTCTGATTTTGTATACAACTTGGGAGATTAAATTCACTCTGCAGCTCCGTTGTAGTCATTGCCTTTGTTAAATGTTGATTGATTGCCTCACTAGAACAAAGTATATTACTGGTAAAGTAAATATACACATTTTAACATAACATCTTGTTTTGGTGATGTCACTTCCTGCTTGGATGGTATATGGAGGGTGATTGGTTTATCGCCTCTGTTTGAATGCTGGAACACTATGCTGGTGAGTAACAGAATCAAAGCTACTGAGTTAGCACCCTTTGTAGGAAAGAGCTGTGAAATGATATTATAAGCCTGCTGCGGTGTGAACAGGAACCTGGTGAGTGTGACTGAAACTCAGGGGGGAAAAAAAGAATGAAAAAAAAGAAAAGAGGTGCTCTCCTGCAGCCAGTGACGGGCTACTCCGTCACAATCATGTTCTGAATGTCAGTCCAAAGGAGCAGCTCTGACATGTGATGAATTGTTAGCGTCTGCACTCAATTTTATCCAGCCTATGGGCATTATTTGTGCTAAGTATTAGCTCTATGTGTGTGTGTGTGTGCCTTATGTATCTGTTGAAAGAAACCTGTTTGTGCCTTGTCCAATTTAACTATACTTGTGAATTATGTGGACTGACTTTAATAAGTGAAATTAGAGAGATAATGAATTTTCTCCACAGTATGTTAGTTTTTATTCACCATATCCCAGCTCAGTTTATGAAACCATACCCATGATTTTTTGTGTCTTGAACTTTCAGCTCAGTTGCTCATTGAGTGACATATGTTTTGGGTCATTCAAAGGCAGCCAAATTAATTAATTGGAGGGAATAGGTGTTTGACAATGACAAGAGCCAAATGTAAATCTAACCTGAAAGGCAAAAGTAGCTTCAATAATCTTTAGTCTTGCTTCAGGGTTTTGACCTGCATAAGTGTAAAATGGATTTTGCTTCAAAAGATGCCCGATAGGGACCAAGACAAACTCTCAGCTTTGACTGCGGGGCTTACCGGTGCACTTACCAAAGCACATTTCTATGATAACATTCCCTGCACAGGAAGATTTTTTTTTTTTTCGTGGTAACCGTTTTGCTATTCTGAACTCAACATACCCGACTGATGAGAACAGTGACGGAGAGGTGCCCTTGGTTTGTCTCCAGCGTTATCAGACCACTAAGCCAGCTGGAGCCAAAAGGGGGAATATGTATGTGCGTGCACGTGCAGCTGGGCGAAAAGGCACACGGCGCACTGAGGTGTGGGGAGTAAACCTGTGAGTGCACGGAACCGACACAAAGAGCTGGCTGTGCCTGAAAGTGTGTTTGTATCTGTCTGTCATTGCAGCCACTCCGCCTGTATCTGGGTGTTGGTGCAGTGGGACGGAAACTAGAATCTAGGCTAAAATTATCAAATGCGACTCAGGGATGTGCAGTGTGGATGAAGAGCATGCCTGCATAATCACTGGCTCGGATGTGAAGCAGAGCTGTGTCCCTGCAGCGTGAGCTGGTCTGCCCCTGCTGCATATCAGAAAGACTACCAGCTTAGACCCATGCAATGAACGGCCAGGCAAGCCTCTAAATACTACGAAAATCTGCAATAAACTAAATTTGCTTTTGAATTCTCATGCATATATACATAGGGAGCAGGTCTGAACTGCAAGCAGGTCATATACTGTAACAGATTACATCCTTGACAGTTCAGATGTTCAAGGTTGTATATATATATATATATATATATATATATATATATATATATATATATATATATATATATATATATATATATATATATATATATATATATATATATATATATCTATCTATATATATATATATCTATCTCTCTCTGGCTGGGCAAGTTAATTATCGCGTTAACCCATTAATTTATTAACGCCAACAATTATTTTATCGTGCGTTAACGCATGTTGCTCACATGCTTTTGTTTTGAAAAGTCTGTTTCTGGCTGCTGCGGAACCGGAAGATAATTGGCAGATAAACCTGCAAAAAACCTTAACAAGACATGGAGAACGGTAAAAATCCGTGTACTTTACAGTTTGGACAGCAACTCAGGTAGCAATATTAACAATTCTGTCTAAAAACAAACAAAAAAAAAAATCTGGACTGCAACAAAACTTTTGCATCATTCCTCCATGTTACATCAGATCTGCTCCATGTGTTCACTGTCCTGCTGTTCTCTAGCTGGTTACTTCAGTGCGGCTCCATCTAGTGGCACAGATGTGTAATGACAACAGAAAGTCCAGTCCTCGATTATAAAACAAATTCAGTCTCGTGGCCGTTTTTTTCATTTCGTTTTTTTGATCCACGTCTAAAATTTAAATATTCAAAAAAACAGGCTTTTTTTTTCATTTTTTTTGTTTCTAATTTAAAACATGAAAAATCTAATAAAATGTTTTTTTTTTCTTTATTGATACACGGATTGGTAAAGTTACTGAACTTTAACATGGACATTTTCATTTTAAAGTTCTCCCAGACGGAGGATTCAACAGAAACAAGGATTATTTGTAACCAAGTGACAAGTTGAACTCCCCGTTAAAAGTTTCTGCTGTTACCTCAGAAATTACCTGTTTTAATGTTCTGATTGTGCTGAGCCACAATCATTTTGTTGGATTTTGTTTGTAGACTTTTTTTTTATTTTTTTACAAAAACAGATGACAATTAATGCCCTGGACAGTGGCAATAAGCTTTATTTTAATTTCCATTTTTTAAGATGAGATTTACACTAAATATGTGTTACTGACAAGTGCTGATGTTAAAAGTGACACTTTAGTTCATATGGCAGCATTTAAATGAAAGTGCATTTTACACTGCTTTTGAATACATTATTTGATTTTGAGTATACAATTTGATTAATCGTGATTAATCAGGGAAATCATGCGATTAATCGCGATTAAAAATTTTAATCGTTGCCCAGCCCTAATATATTCATATATATACACCTCTCAATATACCTGTAACAGCCACACTACTGTATGAGCACAAATAGTTCGCTAGAATCTGAACAACTGACTTGATGGTTTAGAATTTTTTTTCTTGGTTCTTTGTCAAGAAATGTACCATCTAATTGTGTGATTTAACTAATTAAAAGACTAAAGGCTTGGCAGAGACCATCCCTTTTCCATTTAGTTCCCGCTGCTTCGATCCACGTGGAACGTTTAATGCGTCTGATTCAGCGTCCTCAACATCAGCAGATGTGCATTTTGTGTGGTAAAACCGTAATGAAGCGGTAGCCGGTGGTAGCAGCTTAAACTGGCACCGCTACCGTTGGATACATCCGTCTACGGCTTTGAATAGAAATACACAGACGGTGGAGTTTGAAGAGTCTGTATGCTTTCTGTTAAAAGTCTGGTAGTAATTAGCAATCACATTTGAGTTGGCAGATGAACATGGCATTCCACGTAAACATCCACCCCGGGATAAATTGTAAGATGTGTACGTTAGCTATTCAGTCAGAACGTTAGCATACTACACAAAAATGGGAATCATGGTGACGACTCCCAGTGATCAGAAAGCTGGGTATCTTTGCACAAACCTCGACTCACTGAGGACTAATCTACCTCACTGACATCTTGTTTATTGACAATTCCAGACAGATTTAGCAGCTATTTGGTTTCTTACACTGGTTTTTTGCAATATCACTTTTATTGCTTAACTCACAGGCTTGCTCGGTGGATTTCAGCGGGGCACACAACGTGTCCCCCGGTGTCACATCCGATCCCTGACAGACGTTTTACTCGAGCACAGTTACCTTCTCAAACATGCACCCGCCTGAAGACTACAAGCGGTGCTAAGGAAACGGAACACGTTTTACTGTCTTTTTATTTGTACCGTTATTTCTTTCACCGTCTGAAATGTCTGCGCTGTGCCGGCTGTCAGTATTTCGGCGGGGGATGATGAGAAAATAGACAGTCTGAGGTGTAGAGTGGCTGATCGGCTGCAGAAGTCTAAGCAGTGGTTTGACAGGTCAATAATCTGGCGTGCACGGAGAACAAAGATCAAAGCGTGAATAGACTTAACAATGCCACTTAGGCGGCAGATATGCATCAGATCTGCCTCCTGAGCAGCACGTTTTACTGCATTCTCTTTAAAAGTTGACTAAAATTTCCTGCTAACACTGTGTGACTGATATGTCTGTGTTTTCTTGCTGCTGGTAAAATGGCTCAGTTTGTCAGGTGGTGATTTATCAGGTGTTTTGTTAGCAAACAAGAAGTTCAAGTTGCTATTTTACTTGTTACAATGACATGTCAGATTGACTGAGTACCAGATGTTAAAAAGGGGCATATTTTCACTAGGTGACTAAATAAATAAAGAGGTCTCCAATTAGATAAAGTATAAAACACTAATACCAAAATGACATGAATCAAAGCAAATGAGCAAGAATTGAATAAGTGTTTTGCGGCAAAATGAATATTCATATTAGCAAACTCAATCATAATAAATTGCTATTTTGTGCCTCTGTCAAGTTTCAAAATTGTTATTCCACTTTAGTGACAGCGTGTATAGGGTCCCTTCAATCTGAGATCATTTTAACTTTGGAAGTGGATCAACAGGACAGTTTATACAGGCATCTCTTTCCAGTCGCTGCTATTTTGTTACAAATCCATACATAAATACTACTGTCAATAGACTCAAAAGAATAAGACTTCGTGTCCTCTGTTTCTAACGCTTACCTGTTTTGATGTCATTGCTACACAAGTACTGATCCATTTCAGCTTCAGTTTTGTTAGAGGCGTAAAATAGCAGTTTACTCTGAAATTTGATTGCCTGAAGTACAATGCTCAATTGCACACTTTGTTGCAAATAACTCAAAACTGCTTCAGTTTATGTTGTTTTGGTCCCTTGCAAACGTTTACACTGCTTAACAGCTAATAACAAACCAAGGGTTTATTTTACTCTGGAGTTAGCCTTTAAGTGATGATCCTGATTATAAAAAAGTGTTTGCTGCTTAGTTTTAACTTTAAGTTTCTTTTTGTACAGCATTCTGTAAATTAAAACCATTGAGAAAGAGTGAACATTCTCACATCAGTAAAGTGTGAATTCATATACCTTCATTATAAAATCCATCTGAATTATACTCACCCTTAAAGACTGGTTTATCTTGTTAAATGACACCTGTTAGAATTATGACCTTATAGAACTGGTCCTGCTTGATTGTGTGGGTTGCATGCCATGCTTGTTCATGGCATATCAACTACAGTGATCCCTTGCTACTTCGCGGTTTAAGTTCCATGGATTTTTTCAGAAATATATAATATAATTCAAAATATTTTTTAAAATCATGGAAACATCACAGGATTTTGTGCGCATTCTCTCACAGTGAAAAAATGCTGTTAGCCAGCCTGGACCCTTTAAGAAGGTAGCCTTATGGGTAATGATGTGGCCTTATGGGTAATGGAGTGTGTGTGTCATGGAAGGGCAGAAGAAAATGAGATTAGATGAAAAGTGGAGTGAGCATAAACAGCAGCCCAGCGTGTATAGATTTACATTACAACCTGTGTAATGTTACAAGTTCCTGCAGTGCCAGAATAAAGTGCTCGTTCCATGCAGAGAAAATTGGACTTTTTGTTTTCGTTTGTTGTAGCATGTTAGCCACTAATTATGAGCCAAAAATAGCACAACACCAGCAGTGGTTTTTTTACTACGGTTTCAGACACCAGAGGCTGTGAAGATAACAGAAAGACCACAGTTGAGCCTTTGTCTTGTTTCGCTGCAGTGTCTCGCTACTTTTTGGTGGTTTTTAAACATATTTTAAACACATTATTGAGGCTTGAGGCGGATTTTGATTTACGCTGGGGGGCGCCGGTCCTCATTAACCACGAAAAATAAGGGATCACTGTATAACTGCTATTACTACTATATATGGAAAGAGTTTTGTTCTCTGCTGCAGCTTGCGCGACAGATAGAATACACCACACCCAATAATGCATTTGTCTTTAACAATTAAAGCCGTTGGGCAACACATATGGGACATACTGGCACAAGATGAGGAAGTGTTCCTTCTCTGCGTAGGTGGGACCAAAGACTAGTTAAAAGATTATGTTTTCTGTATCTCGGGGCTTCATATTTTCTTCCTGCTCAGTGGAAGTGAGACTGAGGCCTCAGCGCTGATTCTGGAACTATTGACGCTTGAGGATAGGAATCTGTCATCTTTCCATAAAGGTATCACAATCCTGGGCAGAAGAAAGGTTTAAGAAATCTTCCTTCAACGCACCATAAGGCACAAACAGAGTTACATCCGTCCTGTAGTGTTCCACAGTCTTCTAAATTCAATGCCAAGACAGATTCCCCCCTTACTGTGAAGCTGTTGTTTTTTTTTCCTTTAATCCATAACTTGTCAGTAGCTAGCTAGCCAAATTATCAGCTAGATGTTAGCAAGCTTACTGAGCCATTTTGAGATTCTCATGACTAGTTCACAACCTGAGAGGAATTGAAAACAGCCAAAGCAACAAAAACACTAGGGGACACAGCATGGTTTTGACGATGTGCTTTTAAATCCGTCCAGTGAAAATGAAAATAAGCTTTCCTAGTTGGCACGTTGGATGTGATTTTAGACATCTGTGCCCCTGTGTTTGATTTAAATGTTGTTAGTCGGATCTTAAAATGACAGATGAATTCTTTAATACTCTCTGTGGTGTTTGCTGCAGTTCATTTAACAGTTTTGTTTGTGCTCGAGTCTGGCGAGGGAAGTCAAATTTATCAAAAATTGGGAAATAATCTTGTCAACTGATTTCTCAACATCTCTCTCCTGAAGAGTAAATCCTATTAGGTTAGATGAAATACTATCCAGGTTTCTATATTTGGACGCCTTGGTGCTTTTCCTTCTCCTGTTATCATCTCACAGCCACGCTTCTAAATAATATTATGCTCAGCCTGTCGAAAACGGACTTAATGGAACCATTCATATTGAAATTTATTCCAGGGTTCACCTACCCTAACTAGGTCTTAAGACTTCCCTGCGTCTAGTGGATTTAGTCGGTTAGTGGAGCAGAGAGTGAGGAAATGAGGCTATTTGCATCAAGTACATCACAAACTTTTCCCACTTCCTGACAGGGTGGAAAGAGTCCTCTGGCTAAATATAGCCGCGGTGTCTTGTGCGTCCTCTTTGACCTCGACAACTCCTTCAACCCCCTAACAAGATCGAGAGAAACAAGCCGCATAATAAAACCGTAATGTCATCAGATGAAGAGAAGTTGGGGTGATTACGCCTGACCAGATTGCTCTTATTAACACCGACCATCGAGGATTGATCACTGTGTAACTGGAACTTTGTCCGTGCGCGTACACAAATGGGCTCCCTCGGAGATAAGGGCATTTATAGAGTAATATTCTGAGGTGCGGTGATTAGTCTTGTTATTTAGATAGAAAAAGATCATAGTGATTTCAGAATTTTGACCTTGACTGGAGGCTTGATTATACACATGGTCCTAATGTGCTGCGGCAAATGATGATTGATATCGGTAATGGCACCTGTCAATCAGCGTTCACGGTGCCTCCAGGATCCAGGTAACCAAGCACACTACCGCACACGCTTTTAAAAAATCCAACTAAAAATGTCTTTTAGGTCTATTCTCTGTTCGACTTTGCTCGGAAGAGTTTCTGCTGCAACCTCCTTTTCCTTTCATTTCTGGTTAATTTCAGTAGCTATGACAGTAATTGCCTTTTCATCTGCAAAGTGACAAAAATTGAAAGAAATCCCTATTCTCCTCTGAGAGGATTTTTTTTTCTTCCTCCCTACTCAGTAACTGTTTTCAACTGCTTTGATGTTTGCGAAATAAAAGCAACATGTGACTGAAAAGAGTTGTTTAGATTGATTTTGAAATGCTTGCTCTTCTTTCAGCGGTTATCAAATCACTTCATCGCAAGCGGACGCAGATCAGTGATGTGTTTCCAGTGTACGCCGTTTTTAATTTTTGTTTTCTTTCCCCATCCCGTCCGCTTGCCTGAAATGTCTCGCACGAGGGCAACGAGAACGCCGCTCCCTCGTCTCCGTTCACGTGTGCCCGCCACGCCTCTCCTTATTTCTGCGGAGCACTCAGGTGGAAAAGCATTTCATTTGCTAAACAAAGTGGAAGGCTGCCACAACGCAGGGGCGTAATGGAGAGTGATGGGTGGCCCCCCATACCAGGAATCATGGGACAAAGCATAATTACTCCTCCTGTCAACATTGCAGCATCCATCACTTACTGCTGTCACTGGCTAAGGGCTGTACGCTGTGGCTCCTCCAAGAAAAGTGTTATCATATTTCTATGCGTTGCTGTGAGCTTATTGATGTTTCTTCCCTGCACGCCTGAGCATATATTTCACTGTTAAAAGTGTGTGTTTATCTGCATCTAGCTACCCAAGCGGAACCACACAAGCACTCATTTGAATGCCAGTGATGATAAATCTGTGCAACACATAAGCACGCAACTTTCTCAGCTTACTAAGTGGGAAAAGATAAATAAATAAATAAATGCATTTTTTTCTTTAAACGACTGCAACGGATTTTGACATGCATATTACTTTGCTCGAAGCGTGACCTTAAAACGTGCCGCAGCAACAAGGAGAATCCATTTTGTTGGTGTACTTTGCAAAGTGCCCGAGTCGACTGGATGAATTTCACATGAAGACGTGTTTGTCCCCACGACCCAGAGCTTAAAAAGATCTTTTGCAAAGTATACAGACACCACAGAAGGAACTATTGCAAACTTCGTTTTTCAGGATGAAATGTATAATTGATTTAGGTAAAAAAATAAAAAAGAAAAGAAAAGTTAAGAAAAGAAAAAGATTTTAGTGCTTATTGGTGGGTTGCTGGAATCTTTACAATATAAGTTTCAAAATTAAGCAGCTTTTAAATGCAGTATATATGATTGTCATTAACTGGATGTAGAGCTGGTTGGTTCCTGAATCGCCCAGGTTAATAATTTGAATCTTTGTACTGAATTACGAATTGTGAGTCCAAGGTCTCTGTTAACCTGAATCCTATGAGTCCTCTGGCTGGTTCGATGGCTGCTAGCTAAGTAGCGGACTCACTGAAAACACAGCGGACTAAGATGAATTGGCTCACCCACAGACTCAGTTGAATGGTTTCGCTAATGCAAGTTAACGGGCTAACCAGAAACACTGCAGACTCAGACAATTCAGTCGAAAGGCTTCACTCAATCCGGGTCAAATGGGTGTTGATGGATGGATGGATGGGCTTCACTCAACACGAGTTAGCACACTTAGCGGACACATTGCAGACTCAAATGATTCGGTTTCCTGACTTCACTTCAGGTATTGAATCTAAGTGAATCTATGCTAAATAAGTGAAATACTGCAATCAACAAGTGGTTATACATTTTTTTGGTTTAATTTGTTTGTTGATTTACATATAACCACGAACAACCATTTAGCCAACAGCCCAGTGAGTTGTGAGCCTAGTGAGTTTAGTGACTCAGATTAACCCCAGCCCATAAATTAAATTTAGTTTACCACCTCTAAATTCAGGGGTGTTTAGGGGTGTATTATGCAACACACATTTTGTGTATATGAATCTTGAGGTTTAAAGGACGATAATGTGATTTCGCTAGAAAAACTTTTCTTCTGCTGTCTAGTGACACAGCATTTCTTATCTCTTTTTGTCTGAAACACTACAGTTTAGCTCCTCTGTCATTAACGGTGTACCGCAAGGTTACTTGTTCTTTGTTCAGTGAGTGCCAAACTTGCAAAATAAGAAGAGATTATGCAAATATGTCACGTAGTCATGTAGATTAGTCACAGGTCAAACTATGCATTTAGGTAATTCAGGAACATCGCCTTTCAGAAGAGCAAATAACTCCCTTTGAGTTTTGTACCTTTAAGTTTACAAAAAAAGGAATATAATACAGTGAAGGAAAGGGAACATACCACAAATCTCTGTATATTCAAAAAAAGAACAAAAAAGTGAGTGGAAAACAGTAGGAGTTGAAAAGGTGGACTGATGGGACATTAGTGCTAATGCAACTGTTGAAATAGGAACTAAGCTGGTAACCACTACTGTCAGTTTACCAGTTGGTTTTTGGTCCAATCCCCACTTACGATGAAGATATCTTGGTAGTGACTGAGAGAGTGAGATTCTGGTACAAACTGCTGAAACTAGTTTCAGTATTTAGATGGATTGATGGATGGAATTTTCTCTGCTGGATAGTTTGGCTCAACCTTAAAGATAAGGTTGATAAAGGAGCAAGAACATCCAGAGGGAGTTTGAAGAACCTGATGTCCCTTTATGCCAAAAAGACCCAACTGAGGTGGTTCCGGACGTTGATAAGGATGTCTCCTGGGTATCCTCCTTTAGAGATTTTTTAAGGCCGTGTCCTGCTGGGGAAAAAAAAGCCTTGGGAAGACCCAGAAGTCACTGAAGAGACTGCGTATCACATTTAACTTGGGAACACTTGGGCATCTCTAAGGGGTAACTGGAATACTTTCCTCTGAAACAGTGAATACATTGTTTAGCCTGCTATTACTGAGACTCGGCATTGAGATTTTTGGTCCAATTATCATGATTAATTTACCTATGAAGTGACAGAGAGTAAAATTCAGGTTGAAAAAAATAGTTGAAACTAGTTTTAGCATTCAGATGGAAGAATGGATTGATTTTGTTAAGTCTTATGACTTAAGTCTGTATGACTTGTATGGCCTATTAACACTGGTATTGTCTATATTTTCAGATTGGATCATAATATAGTCAAGAAAATCCTTCCATTCTTAGTCTAAAATTGTTGTTTAAGTCACAGTGAATTAGTGGGCTGGATTGGCTCCAGTGTCCACACCAGGGCAGGAATTTCGCGGCGGCCACGGCGGCCATGGCCGTCGTAGCCCTTCTTCTTGGCCGTGATGCCCTTCCGAAAATTGGTTGCTTAACGGCCACTGTGGCCTTGGTGCCCTGCTCTCTCCCCTTCCTTCGGCTATCATCAAGTTTGCGCCGTAGTGCCCATCGGTAGGTCTACCTGTATTAAAGCTAAACAATCGGAGCGGAGGTGTGTCCTACTGCGGGATCCGTCCATAACTCTACAGCCGCACAGCCTTCTATTATCATTAGCGTTCTGTCTGTGGGATTAACAGCACAACGATACCACGAAGACGACATTAAAGGTAAGTGTTCAAAAAGCCATCTGTTTTCTAGATCAAATAGCTTTTCATTGAGCATAAGGACTTTAAAGATTGAGCCCGGGACTATAAATCGTAATAAATTGCTCCCAACTTTGAATTGATAAAGAGTTGCTAGACTTGGTAGTAGCAGTAGCCTATTAGCCTCCCTGAGGGGGACCTAGCTATCCAACAAGCTAAATCAACACTTCTGTAAATTGTTCGTGTCATATCTTATTGCTATAGCCTACTAATAATTTTTAATGTTTCAATATCAGACGGAGACTGTCATGTCTCACTACTGTAGCCTTCTGAGCTATGGTTGCTAAGGCAACCCAAGTAAACGGTCTCCTGCAATCAGCTGTTTTATCGTAAACTAAGCCTCCAAATAATCCTTTTCTCGCCAAATCAACTTCTCTGTTTCTCTTCTATGTGTGAAGTCCTAGCGAAGCTTTGCTTGTTAGTCTTCATTTCATCGCCAAAATCAGGATGTTATTAAATGGAATTCGTTTATAGAGAAAACATCTGTGACTAGAAAACACATCATAAACTCACGATTGATATATGATTCAACAACAACTTACAGGCAGGATGACGATGCTGAGATAGATTAATTTAAACTCCGACATTCCTGTTCTATACACGATACAGTTCTGAGACTTCAGGTGCGCGAAAGTGAAATCTAAACTCTTTAACACGTATCATTACAGAAATACGCTCCGGGGTGGCTAAAGCATTTGAATAATCAATAGGCTATGAAAACGTGATAATATTATCTAAAAATATTTAACATATTCACTCTAAACTTTTTTTCCTCAGAAAGAAGAATGCCAAGACGGGAACGAGTCGAGATTAGTCGCAAAAGAGCTTGAAGATGCAGCAAAAACCTGCCAAAATATGACACCTACTTCAAAAGGTTATCATGGAATAGTTAATTGTTAGATTCTTCTTATTTTAGCCTAAGTTTATGTGGTACATTTAGGAAATAACATTTGGTAGGAATTAATACCCCTTTTCAGACATGTTAAACCAAATATGTGTTTTACATATTGGTATGTATGTGTATGTATATAGATCCGTGTGTATACATTGGATATAAATTGTTTATTTTTTGGGGGAAATATTTCCAATTAATATTTAGATTTAATTATAAGAGGTTCTATATGTTTCTAAATTATGGTTATACACATGTGTCAGTGTATATTGATTTATGAATTATTATATATTTTATAAATATATTTATTTTCAGATACATAGATTCATGATAGTGTTAAAATTGTCTATGCTTTAAAAGATTGTTTTGACATGTCTGGAATTAATCAATAAAATGAAATGAAATATATTAACTAATTGTGCCACTTTGATTCATCATAAAACTGTTTTAAATTTTTCAGCCAGTGCAAAAAAGACAGAGGGAGCATAGAGAGGTGGAGGCCAACTGTTTTTCCTTATGTGCCTAGGAAGACCCCAGGTTCTCCATCCCCATCATCAGATGATGATTTAAATTAAATTTATGGCTGTGTAATAACCTGATAAAAATCAATAACATTGCCTATTTTGTTGTCTGTTTCCCTTTGATAAAAGTCCCAAAGTTGTGGTAGCCTATTAAAAATATCCAAGGTTCTGAATTCAAAAACTGTGTTCTGCCGTTTATTAGCATATATTGTGTTTTTTTTATTATGGCCGTGTTGCCCTGACATTTGGCCTTTGTGCCCTCAAAAAAAATGCCCCTTTGAAGGCCAAGTGGCCTTGTCCCTCAGATCACGAAATTCCAGGCCTGGTCCACACTATAAACGAATATAAATTAGCCTTTTCTTTAGCAACAATAATCACCATGTTGACCTAGAAGATGCCTGTAGCAGATGAATAACAGTGGTCCAAGAAATGACCTCTGAGGGACTCCACAGGTCATGGAAGTTAGTTCAGATTTTTGCTCACCCATGGGAACAGCAAAGCTCCTGCCTTGGAGATATGATTTAACCCAACTGAGAACTGGGCTTGATAACCCGGCCCAGGTTTCCAGTCTGTCAAGGAGGATTTTATGGTCCACAGTATTAAATGCTGAACAAAGAACCAGGAGCAGAAAGATGGATGTTTTATCCGAATCAGTGTTTGAATAAATTAATTTAAGACCTTGATCAGTGCTCTTTCAGTGCTGTGATTTCGTCTGAATCTGGACTGAAATCTATTTAAAAGGCCGTTTTGCATTTAAGAAGTTGTTCAGCCGATTCAAAGCAGCTTTCTCAATAATTTTTCCAATAAAGGGAAAATTAGACATCAGCCAGTAATCGTTTTATACTGAAGGATCCAGAGTCTAAGAGTAATGAATTGACAGTTTTCTGCAAGTCTGTTTTAAAGAAGCTGATTGGTAAGATGTCTAAACAGCATGTTGATAAATTCACATTCTCAAATATCTGTTCAGGGTTTTAGGACTGATGAGACTAAATATTGGCAATCTGATCAAACTGTTTCCATGTGGCTGCGGTACTATAAGAGGAAGAAGAACAGGCTTGCTTTTTTTATGCAACAATGCTGTAAGTGTGAAAGTTTTCTGTAAAGATTTCACAGTGAGTAGATTATTTTTTTCTCTAGCTTCCCTGCATTATCTCTTCTGATTTGCGACAGCTGGGCTGTTTCTCAATATTTTTACCTTTATAGATGCAATAATGTCATTCATTTTAAAAGTTTTAGATTCAAAGTTATCAAGAAGCTCTCAACAGACTGAGAACTTGGGCTCACTGATGTAGACAGCACTTCCATTTAAAAAAAAAAAGAGAACAGTCTGTTCATTTATTTACACCATTGCCTCACAGAAACTGACTCATATTGGGTGACTGGAGAAAATTTTGGCCGGCAACATTTCATAGAAGTGGGCATAGAAGTGGTCAGAAAGGCCAACATCCTTCACAACAGTGTTAGAAATATCAACAGCCTTGTTGATCACCAAGTACCCTCATTTGTGTGTGGCTAAAATGGGGGTTCAGTTTAAAGAGATGAACAACTTGAGCCAACTTGGGACCCCTTAAGTGCTACACAAAAAAACAGAGCATTGAAGGAGGAAATAATGACTGGATTTGAAGAAGGAAGCATGAAGTGAAAGGATGGGGGGGGGGGGGGGGGGGTAGTAGTTGAGGGAGAAGGAGATTGGGGTCCTGAGAACTATACAAATAAACCCGAAACAGGTATAAATCAATCTTGTGTAAGGAGGCTTGTCAGGTGATTAGATGATCACTTGGGAGGAGGTTCATCGAATGAGCTAGTTCTTGCTGACAAAAAAAAAAAAAATCAAATGTATCAGGAAGGATGTGGCAAGAACACAGCTGTGGGTAAGTAATGAGGGGCTCTGTTGTCCATAATATGCAATAAACTTAAAGGCTTTGTTGTCAGGAATGGAAAGTGCAATTGTTGGGACGATTTTTTAGTTATCGGTTGTACAAATTTATTGAGTTATTCTGTAGTCAGACAGTGTGTGTGGGAGTGACAAAGCTAAAACTAAAATTTAGTACTCCCTGATGCACTGGGATTTTCTTTTAAGAACTTATACAGCTCTATAACTGTAAAATCTGACTTTTTCTATTCCATTTTTGCTCAATGCATTTGTTCATTCAGAAAGCTCAAATGCAATCTGAAAGGATCCCCTGCATAATAATGTATGTGGAAAATTATGTATCACATATTCATATTTATTCACACATTTACATATTCTTTTTTGCAGCAGTTTAAACACCAGCAGCTACCAACTATCGAGGTAAAGAATTTTACAGTCTGCTGCACCTAAATTACATCACACATCTGTCTGCATCCTCTTAAATGCATCATTTATGTCAGTTAGTAATAATTAAATACGTGTTTCTTTCTGTAGCATATTAGTGATTTCAACAGCTCAAAGCAAAAGGAGGGTTTTTTTTTTTTTTTTAGAGTCTTAAGCCAAAAATAGATGAAAGACTGCTCATGTATATTTTATTTCTGTCCAGCTGCGAAGCCTCAGACATAAAATGCTTTCCCTTTCTTTAATTAAGCACAATCTTGTCACTGTTATATATACAAACGCCAGTAGTGTTTAGTGTAATGTAGCATGTTTATATCATGCCTGTCATGCTTTCTTGTTAACTATTCTTTGCATGTCCTCCTAAATGACTGTGACAGTTTTGCAAACACAATAATGAGACTCCCTTTCCGGACCTTTTCTGTCTCCTGAGCATGTGCTCTCATTTTGTGCTTGACAATAAAAAGGACCATCTTCCACCAAACGTGGGCTGCTTCCATTTTTGTGTGTGTTCATGCCAGTAGCTGACATATAGACTGACGTGTTGTGTATGTGTATCATCTCAAGCCCATGTATGATCTTGGATCGCCCTAAGCTCTCCTAAACATGCCCTAGCCTGGAAGTGGTTATGCATGCCTGCAAACATGTGCTTGGAAGATTTGGCTATCCTCGCTGTCACAATCAGAACACAGCAAAAACAGATGTGGCTGCATATTCCTTCTCATTATAAAATGCAGATGACATTATATGGTTGGTTCCTTGTTTTCATCACACTCACAGATTGAGGAAAATCTGTTAAGACCGGCACAGCTGCTCCATTGTGGTGCACAAGCCTCTTTTTCTACCTTGCCTTTACTTTACATTTACTGCGAAGACCTTTACTACTCTGGGTTTTATGTCCAACGTTCCTCCATACAAAAAAATAACAGTTTTTAGTGGCCAAAATGACATTATGTATTAGGGTAATAAAAGTTAAGCGTACCTCATTTTGCAATGTATTCTTTTGGATCTGCATTTTACTATCCATTTTGTATATTCAAAAATGACTTTTTATTGAGCACATCCTTTTAGGCTAGAAAAAACACACACTGCAAGTAGTAGCGCATAATGAGGGACTAGTGTAGACAAGAGCAAAACATTGTGTTGCAAGTCTGACTCCAGGCTTTTGTCAGAGTCAAGGTGGTTAGTTACTCTTGGCTTTATGACTGCCCTCCATCTTTCAAAGCAATTTGAAGCTGCCATGAGAACAGAGCAATTATCCTCTCCTTTCTCCTGGCTGTTGAAATGAAGGATTGACTCATCTAGACTTTCTCAAGGGTTCCATGGCTGTCCAGGCTGGAGACACCTTTTCACCAACTGTCACCCTTCCCTTGGCGGCATTAAATCTTTCAGGGCCGCTCGCGTCTCTCTGCTGCCTGCTGTTCATTGCCCGGACGCCAGCAGAAATGATCAGCAAAGGTCAAAAGCTCCATTTACCGCAACAAGTTTGTGTTGGCAGCCTGACAGCCTGCACACCAGGAACAGAAATGATTTAACTATTCATTTTATAGATATCGTTAGAAAACGTGATTCCTACAAATCTGAAAAATCCAATTTATTTCCAGTAATATAAACACTGCCCCCCCCTTGACATTTTGACTTTATATTCACTGGAATGCCTGCATTTTTACATTATGTTTTTAGGCTCTCCTCTCTCTATTAACCGTTATGAAGATAATGCATTGAGGGTATCTGCCACTAGGGGGCAAACTTTGCTGGTGGAAAAACTGCAAAAGATTGACGATGCATGGACAAGGACAGTAAAGCGACAGAAGAGAAAACCATCGAGAGTTATCCCATGTGCCACTTTCCCATCGATGAAGCATATCAGCAGGATTATTTCCATTCTACACATAGTTAGTACCCCATTTAACCCAGTATGCCAACATGCTGTTTGTAAACATGGTTCTAACCATTTGTCTATGTGGGCCCTACCTGGATTAAAAGGCTACGTGGGTACAGAGCATAGACTTGCATAAAATGAACTGTGCGAACATGAACTGTCATTCCTAATCTTTCTGAGAAGTGCTTTTGAAGCCCATTTTTTAAATCATCTTCCTGCATAGCGCAATGTCAGAAAGGACCAATGATGTCCAACCCCTGGTAAATCAAAAAATGGGCAAAACAAGCAGGCCTGGAAGTTGACGAAGACATCCCCATCTTAGTTCAGTTACTGCAAGTTGGCTATTTTAACTTGAGCATTAGCATTAAGCTAAACAGCTAATGCTACCTTACATTCACTCTGGTCAAATCTGCCAAACATTAAACATCCTCATTTCAGATGTTCCTGCTAAAACGAGTGCTGCCAGAGCTGAAACAAGAACTCGTGCTAAGCTTTGCCAACGGGCCCTTCCAGGCCAACGCGAAACTGGTCACAGTGTTGTCTTGTTTCAACTGGCAGCTAGCCAGTGTTCACTTGTTCACAAAAAGTTATATTATCATTAACATAAAATTGACTAGGCTCTGTTTCATCTTTGTTCACAGCATTGAAGTCAAGCCAAGGCAGTGCTATGCACAAAGTAGCTAAAGTCTTGACAGTTAGCCATTCTTGATATCAAAAGATCACAACCTTAATAATGCTCAAATCTGTGGCTTTGTAGAATTTTACCTGATGGGGTAAACAAAATATTCTCCCCCTGAAAAGTGAATTGCTTTCAGAGCCAGCCCCCAAATCATAACTCCTGCTTTTGTGTCAGACTAGCAAGCCAGATGTTGTACCTTTGTAGTACACAGGCAGGGCCACCATGCAGCCTGAGGACAAACCACCTGGGACCCATATTTGCAAGTCAGTTTTAAACCATGTGGGGCTAACATATAAATGCTGGCAAGTCCAGTATCAGCAGCATTTATACATTGATGCTGATGATCATATACTATGGGTCCAACCCCAAGTATTATAACCCCAAGTATTGTTATATTTATTTCTATCTGAGTGGTCACTAACTACTTGAAAAAAAGTTAGGTTCACATAGTTCTAAAAGCTTGGTTGCACCCAAAAAGATGCAGAAATCCACTAGCCAGAACCACACCAGGCATTTGAATGCTGGACAGCAACAAAAACATGAAGTATTAGACCTGGTAGGAAACATAACTGATCTGTACAGGTTTTACAGAACATGTCTATTAAATCAAGACTTTTAAATCATCGTTTTTTTCCCTCATGTTTTTAGCTGACAAGCATTTATCCTCCTTCATCTGTAAGGCAGGAAAATAACTCAAGACTTTCTGTTTATATATTTTTTTCAGTTGCTGTTTGCAACACAGTGGTTAAATCATTCACTATATCCCATTGGAGGTCCGGTTGCTGTCAGGACAACAGATGAAAAGTTTGACATGTTTAGACCTGCAGTCACTTTCTGAGTTTTCTGGTAGCGAGAATAAAAAATAGAACTGTGACTCTGCACCCTTTTGAACTCTTGCTTGTGATCATCTGTTTGTTGTCACAGCTGCTAACATTAGCATTGCTAATTTGATATAATTTATGCTCCCGGAGACCAGCCTGACCATATAGGATGAGCAGATCTCCTTGGATACTTTATATTATGATTACAACATGTTACTGATTAGAAGGAGACTTGGCATTGTCAAATGGATAAATTGCAGATCAATCTGTGTATATTTAACTGAAAACAGCTCAGAAACACAATGCCAGTAAGTAACATATATGCTTGTTTTTGCACCTCCTGTGGAACATTTGACAGTTTTTGACATGATTGGTTATAAAAAGAGCATCTCAAAGAGGCTCAGTGTTTCAGAAAAGGTCACTTGAGAAGTGCTTTAAAAGATCAACATGGTTTGGCTCTTGTTAGTTGTGGCTAAAAGGTTTATTAGCCACGTGAATTTATTTAGCTTCCAGTCTGCTATGACGTGATGTGCTGTGATGTGCTGGCTTTCAGTCCTCCAGCATAATTTATGGAATAGGACACTTATTATCATGCACACTACAATTGACTTCTATTAGCTCACCAGCAGCATCGCTTCACACCGCTTTACTTTTTGCTAACAAAATATCACAATATACCATTTACTCTGAAATGTCAAGAGGGAATGAAGAACATAGGCATGACAGCAGTTGTAAAAAGCATAAAAATCATAAAAAAGAAAAAAAAGACTTAAAGGAGCTAACAACTAAAGCGGTGTGCCCGTTCGCAAAAAACAAACTACAAGCTTAAAAACACACACACAAAAAAAGCTGATTTCAATCATTATAGGCTCTGAAAGGTTCTTCCTCAATGACCTCTGAATAAAAATCTTCATAAAGCATCATGTTGGAATACTGGCATATGACATTGAAAAGAAACTGATTTGCTACGTTCTATGTAGCATCAACCCGATCAATCAATCAAACTTTATTTATATCACACTTTTTGTACAAAGAAAAAAATGCAACACAAACCTCTTTACAAGGAAAAAACAATGTAAAAACCTACCCCGGGAGGCAGACGCTAGACTCAAGGGGCCTGGCTGCCTGGCAGGGGGCCACAACCCACCCGCAGGTATGGTAGAGTGCTAAACTCCACTGTTGTAGAGTGGATGTATTGACCCCACAACAACCCAGGAGAGAGCGGACCTCAGGCCAGCGCTACAGCAACCACCTCCTATGCAGGAGGTGGTTGCTCCTATTTAGTAAAACTGTTATTACTTGAAGGACAAATTAAAAAGGTGGGCCTTCAGCCTACTTTTAAAAATTTTCAACATTCTCCGCAGGCCTCAGGTTCTCCAGGAGGCGGCTCCATTATCATGGGGATGAAATGTTGGAAGATTTTCCTCACCGTGGATTCTTGAATTGACAATGGGAATAATTAAAATACCAGTGCCAGAGGACCTGGTGGTCCACGAGGGTGCGTGTCAAAAAAATGGGTTTTCAAAATGCATTTGATCTGCATTTTGTTTTTCATACAGCCATTAAATGCTCTGTGCAGTTAATCAAAAATAGCAAATACCAGAGGACACAATTTGCTTCCATGGCCAAATGTTATCTCTTTTTATCATTGATTTTTAAAATTATAAATACCAATCCGAAAGTTAAAGTGGACTCAGCCCCCTAAAGCTCTCAGAGCGCTATTGGTTTATATTCTACAAGGAAATCAGAAATGTATCATAGCCTCATCATTGATCGACTTGTTACTAACAGCAAGACTACTCCATAGGTACCTGGTAGCCAGTGTAAAGATTTGGAAACAGGGGTGATGGGCTCAGTTTTTCGGCATCTTTTACTGGCTCAGTGTAGCAGAGACCTACATCGTAAGTGGTATTTATACTTGATTGTTATTGTATGTGTCCCACTATAATTACACCACCAAATGCTAGCTAGTGATGTAGCATGCAATGCAGAGTTTCCTTTTGTTTACTGCTTTTGTGGAGCTCAGACAGAGCAACAGAGCAAATGAGGCATATGTCTTGTGAGTTGGACCTAATAAATGTGAAGCAACAGCAAGTTTTACTAACACTGCAATAATCTTTCTACACAGCTTAAAAATTATGAAGAATAAGTAATAGTATGAATTATGTGGAAGGACTTACAATGCTACCAAACTGACCAATCACATTTGTTGTGGTCTGCATTGACCCTAACTTAAAAACACTGAGCTCTGGTGAAGGTTAGAACATAGGGTCCACTGCTATGGCAGACATACAGCATGTTGCTGGTTTGACCTCCAACCATAAAGGGCATTTTGAACTCTTTTTGGACTAGACTCTTACAGTTGTCAAGTCTGCTGGAGATGAAAGCATGGATGAGGGTCTCTAATTCTGCTCTAGAAATAAGATCTCAGGATCTCTGAGGTAAGTAAAGTTCATTGACTGACCACTACGGGCTGGCTCCAAAAGCAAGTCAATCTCTATTTGACCCCCATGTTAAAATGCAGTATAGGGGAAAGAAAATTTATAGATGATGTCACAGGTGGTGTGTCCAGTGATTCTCATACATTCTATAGGCATGTCATAGAAAGGAGATTTGTACAACCCTTTCAATATCCCCTTCAGGTTTAAGTCCTCTTTCTTTTCTGGTGAATGGATTTGATGTGCCTTTTGTAATACCATAAACAGCCAATCAAATTTCTTTGTGAAAGCCACACAGATAAGATGCTTGCTTTGAAACAGTCCTTCCCCCATGTATGATTTCACTGGCTATCACTAGCAGTGTAGCTGAAATTTTACTGGGTGGTGCTCACATTGTAGCGTGAAAAGTTGAAATTTCCCCTACTCTTAACAGAAACTATGCTGCCACCTCAACTCATGGAACCCAATACCTGACTTGATCCCCATTCAATGTAAGGGCAGTGACACTAAGGTTGCTTCCAGAGTGAAGGGGCTTGCTTCCAGGCCTCCCTGGTAGAGGAACCATACTTGAAGGACCACGTAGAAGACAACATCATTCTGCTTGGGCCTTTTCACCACAGCTGGGCTTCTTAAAACTTGCCGTACCCATATCGAAGGGGGCTTATGACTTTTGGGCCACATCTGGCCAATAAGGCATATGTTGTTACCCGTGTTAGACCAGCTCATGACTTTTGGGCCTACTTTGTCCCATGTAACACCTGTAGGCACCTCAACCAAGTCATAAGTATCCAAAGTTGTCCAGCTTAGGTTCAAATGTGTAAACCATAAATAAAAATCCACAGGGTGATGAAAACATATGGAGGGTATTCTGCACAGATTTTAATATATGCGTACCTAAATATTTTTTATCTTACACTGTGGTGTGCCCTGGGCACAAAAGTTTGGAAAACACAGATCGAATCAAGACCTAATAACAATATGCCTTTCCCTTAGGCTATCCGCTCTAAAGCATTGTTAGTGTAAAGAACACATGAGTACCCCCTCCAGCATTCTAAACACATGTTTGCTTTATCGTTTGCTGACACTTATGGCATGTGTGCATTCGAAAAACAAATTATCCACCGTTGCTAGATTGTGGAGGCTACCGTGTCAATAGGACAACTTCAAGTCCCCTGGAAAAATGGATGTCACCACCTTTTCAAAGCGTCTGTGCTTCCGACCGAACACCTAAGTCAAGCCCATTCCACACTGATGCAAGTATGAATGCCTGTAATTCATTCATTCAGCAGTTTTGCATAATAAAGGATTTGCATGCAAATGAGCACCCAAATTCATGAGCCACGAAGCGAGGCTGTCCTTTGCCGCAGCTATACTGAAAGAGGACGCCTTTAAACAGCAAGAGAAGCAGCAGCAGTTTTATCTTAAGTATTAAAAAATCATGACATTGCACAAATCCCATGCTTAGTTGCTCCTTCTTCAAGATGGAGTTGAGCATGAAAATAAAGCCACAGTGATTCCTGTGGGGACTTAACCACTGGTTCAGTGGCAACAGTGCGGACCAAACATAATGCTGTTATAAGGCTTTGCCTTTCTTTAAACTGTTAATGTCTCAAAACATGCTGAGCAAAGGATTATCTGATCATGAGCTCTTATAACATTCTCCAGCTGTGTCTGAATGGGGGACAGGCAGAAAATCCTTAACCTCATTAGACACAGAGGATTCAACAGTGCTGTACAAAATTGCTCAATCAGAGCAAAGAGAGGCTTGCATAGCTCTCTTTTCTCACTGCAAGTATTATGAATATTGGAAGGAGCCCCTTTGTAATTTCATGTTTGTTATTTCCAAATGCTGAGACAGTTTTCAGCCCTGATGTTCAATCAAATGTGCCATTGTCTAGGAAATCGTGCGAACCCATAATGGCTGTGCAAAACTGTGCTGCTCCTCAGTCGTTGAGGAAAGAGGTGAAGGCAGCGACAGCAGAGGCCTCAATCTCTCTCTGCTTCCTCCTTGACAAGTGTTTCATAGTCTTTCAGATCTTGTACCAGCCAAACGGAGGAGTGCATCAATTGCTCTGCTGAATTTCCATCCGTCTTCGTGGATGATTTCCCCTGTGGTCTTTCTCGTTCTCTCGTCAGGAACAAGAGGGGTGGGTGGTTTTCTCGACATCCTCTGTCTGCTCTGTCTCTTCATCTGGAAAGAGTCTTTCCTAAGTGTGATTGAGCGCTGAGTTAAGTGGTCGACGGCAGAGAGGCTTCTTGGCTCTTTTGCCTGATGAGGTGAGGTAGGGCACAGATGCCAATTTCTGCACAGGCAAGCAGATGCGCTTCGCATCAGGGATGCTTTCCTTTCAATTAGTCCCAGCAATCAATGGAGTCTGTGTTGGTAATCTGCTGCACTGTCATTCCAGCAGGGAAAAACACAAGAAGAAACACAAAGGGAGAAGGCCAGGGAGTGGGAAAGAAATAACTCAGAGGATCATGGAGCATGCAAAACTATGGGAATAACTGTTCTGAAACAAATTGAAATACTTTTGCTTTGACTGATCTCTCCTGGCACATTTTAGAAAACGGCATTGTTCCCAAAGTTATTTCAGCACCATATGTTACTGCTGGAAGGCCAACGCAAAGACTGACTGAGAATTATGAGAATAAAAAGGACAAAAAAAACCAAAAATGCTCTAACCACATAATGTGGTAATCTGTCACTAATAATCCATTCAGTTAAATTGTACTTTTGATTCATGTCTAAAGGAGAGGCATATTGACATTTTTTTGTTTATGGCATGATTTGAACAAAATGGTTTTCATTTCTCATTACCAAACACTCTAAGGGCCTGATCTTCCACCAGATCTCCTAAAGCCGCTATTTAGGGATAGCAGGTAGCGGGAGGGGCATCCCTCCGCAAAGAACACAATCTTCCAGCTTGCTAAACCCGCTCTCCCATCTGCGCTACCTGTTATATTATGCATAGAAGTGTTTAGGACGTTCCACCTGTTAAACCAATCAATGCGTCAATAGCCATTGCCTTTAAGAGCAGGTTGCTCTAACTGCAAACCGCTATGGAGCGTGTTTTCATCCAGATCTGAGCAGCTCGTCTGGGACTCTACTGTAGAGCTTCCTCCTCTTCCTTCCTCCTCCTCCTCTGCACTGATATATACATAAAAATATTCTTACACAGACAATTACTATCGGCTACCTGAAAGTCCCAGATAGTCGGTGCACTCCCAATAAACATGCTCTGGTCATCTATGGTTTAACTGGTGAGCAAGCCATTTAAGACAATCGCTGCCGTTTTCTCAGAGGTTCAATTGAGGCCAAATCACGCTTTTTATACAAGAGTTAATTCGAGAGGTAGAGCCGTTTGTGCACGTCCACATGTGACCAGGTGGATGCACATTGATGCCATTTGGTCTTGTACTGACATGCGGGTTGCAGATAGTGGGTGGTCTGACCAGCCGCAGCTCATGATCGCAATATACCGAGTTTGTGGAAAGGGCAAATTGCCACACCTACAATGTGAGTAAGGGAGTCGGCATAATGGGTAGCGGCTTTAGGTAGCGGAAGACTGCATTAGCGGTTAGCGGTGGTTCCTAAACCCGCAATTTGCAGGTAGTGGCTAGTGGGTGGTGGCTAGTGGATAGCGGCTAGCGGGAAATGTACGATCGGGGCCTAAGTTTGGACTTTACCTGATATTTCATAGTTAACAAATTCAACTTGGGAAGAACTTCCTCCGAGGACGGGAGGATGCAGTTTGGTCTTGAAACAACAGCAGACCTGATGACATCACAGCTGATTTAGTGAGACTACACATCTCCACAAATTAATAGTTACTATTAATTGTGGGTTTCCTGCCTTGCTATCACCTCCAGCGTTGCATGCACAATGTTTTTTGAGGTACTTTGTTATCTCAGTTCTACACAAGTATGAACTTGAGATCTCCATGGACTCTATCCATCCCCCACCCCACCCAAAAAAACCAAAAAATAAATAAATAAATAAAACAACACATCATCCACAGGGTTTTTAAGTCCATTTTTTAGAGCTCTGATCAACATCATATTGGCTTCAAAAAACGGGAAAATGGGGAGAATGAAGTAGCCTGGTAGCTTGTTGGAACAGGCAAATCTTTCTTCAGTCACCACAAGCTAGCTATTTTGGCTTGGTTTAGCTCACGTCAACTTAGCCAAAAATGATGACTAGAACCTGGAACTGGCAGTTGGCCGCCAGTGACTAGCTGTTGGTTAGTGGTCCAGTTAGCCAACTTGGAAGGGCCACAGCACTCAGCTGCTCCGGCTTACAAACTTAAGATATTGTAACGTGGTGGTCAATGGAAATTGACTCCAGCTCCGAGTGTCGTCTCCTAGTAGTCATTAAAGGAACATGAAATCCACAAGAAAACAAGTACAGTCAAGAGTGCATCCTAAGAAATATCTATTACCCTTTTTTAGCTCGTTAGCTTGCCAAAGTAACATTAGCTCAAAATGCTGCACTATAAAAGCAAAGTGTTAGACTTTTAGACTCTTTTCCTGTACAAAAACACTATGTGTTATTTGACAGTGACAGATAAAACTGAACCTCTTAACCTGAGCTCTAAAAGAAACAAAATAGATAAACAAAACTAATGGGAGCTTGAGAGTCCTTCAAACTGAAGGGCCAAACACAACTACAGCAATCAGATGCTTCATTTGTCAGCCTCAGTCCCACAGATACAAAGCTGTTACAGTAAGTTGAAACAACATCAACAGAAAAAAAAACATCTTTAAAAGGTTTGATAAGAGCCTGGTAGCTAATACTTATGGGGACAAGCAGTTCTTAATGGATATTATAGCACACCATCTGAATAAATAGCAATATATTCAACAGCATCTTTGCTGGACAGATATGCTGGTGTTTTTTCAGTGGAAAAGGAAGATAAACAGTCCCAGAGGACACGCTGGTATCAGGCCAAATTTAATGGGAAATAATATGGGCATAAATAAGAAAAGTTGGCTAAACTATGAGGTAAGCAGGTCTTGAAATTTAGAAAGGTAACTCAACATATACTACTGAATACTTTATAACCATTTAATTCACACACGCTTAAAAAAAAATACTGAAATATTGATTATCACACATCCCCTACACTACACAGCATGTTTTTATGTTAGCTTTTACCTCCCTAAAATGTAAGCTTATGTAAGAGAAGGGAGGGGAAAGCGGGAGTCATGCTGCAGTCTTGAGGAGGCATTAACAGGGATCTAAATTTGGCAAAATCCCAGACTATTGAGTGGGAACAGAAAATAAAAGATCATTCCACCCACAGATTAGCATATCAATCTCATCATACACATGCTGGTTCATCAGGATAATATAAATCCATCATGATCACCACCATTTCTCGTGTGAGTAGAAGCAGGAGATGCTTTCGTACTAATTTCACACTTTAGGCCACCCTCATTTCTTTGCATTATATTAAGTCACACTCTGAAGTACGAGTGATGTGATATGGCAAATTAAATGAAAAGTGCTTGTTGATGCTATTAATCTAAAACAATACAGATAATATCACAGTCGAGGTATCAGCTTGCTTATTTATTATGTCTGTACAGTCACATCAAATTGCTTCCTACATTTAACCACAAACCTCAGACTCTCTTAGTTTGGCTCTTGTCATCTCCCGAGGAAAAATAGCTGTCTAATATAGCTTTATTTTTTTTATGTTAAGCTGCAGCACAATTTTCAGCAACCCCATCCAAGCCAGAAACCCCACATTAATTCTAAGCTTTTAACAGCTCCCCTTAGAAAATTGCTTATTTTGGAGAAATCATCTGTTTTTTGTAATTTTTTTCTCTCTCTAAAGGTCACATTATAGACAACCTACAAGCAGCAAATCCAATATTCAAGAAAATTTAATTATTTATCCTACTGGGAATCTTTTTTAATGTGAGACTGGTGTTAAATAATTTGAGGAGCCTGGTCGCATTATGCTTGCATTAATTATTGAAAAATACCTTCAGACATAGAATTCTTATGCGGGTAGTGCAAACTTCTTGTTGATGTTTTGTCTCCTTGAGTGCCTTAAACATAAAGGGTTCTTTTATTTCTGTTTCATAAAAAAAGAAACCACCGTATATGTAAAAAAGATCTTACAATATACATGGAAAGTTTTAGAAAGTGAAGTTTGAGAATTCAAAATGGCTCTGATCAATGTTCGACATTGATCCTTTTGCTTTCGGGGGCACATAAGCTCTCAGTCAAAAAGCTTCTGTTGAGTTTCTCACATTTCATCATAATTTGAGTGAGATACAGTCATTTCAAAATGGATTAAAACTGAGAACAAACATCTGCTTTTCTGCTTTGAAGAGTGCAGAGAAGTGAAGTTCACCGAATGACCAATAGAGGCTGGCTCCAAATGTGAATAAATCTCCAATGACCTCCACTTTAAAATTATCCAACTTTTGGTCTCCATAGCTAGAATTCACATCCATGACAACAAGTTAACTACTTTATATCTTGTGGTGTTAAATCTCAAACTTCTTCCAGCAGAAATTTCAAACCTTAAACCTCAAATTTATGCATAATTAGGGCCCTGGTCCTTTAAGTGACATTCTGGGCTGTAAAATAGCTCGGTGTCACTTAAGCTCTTTAGCATCTTTGGTAAATTTGACCTGTTAGCTCTGAATAAAGACCTAACTGAGCATAATCATTCTCATTTTAAAGACATTATGGCTTGTGCTGTCAACTGTACTAAGACCACTGCAACTGGTTCTGAGTTAGCCTGGAACAGTTTTGGGGCAAAGCAGCTATCTTCACCACTGGTTGAAGTCCACCACCTAGGGCTAACTGGAGGAAGCTCACAAGCTTCTCAGTAGCTGGGTCTTGTTGTTGAGTGACTTTCATCTTCAGCCTGGAGGTTTGACTACTTGGACCTGTTGCTAGGTGACCTGCAGACATTAGGCAATTGAACAATCATGGGTCCTTGCAGACCTTAGCTAGACCTTGATTCAGCTCCAGCAGCACTTTGTTCTGGATGGTGTCTTGGCTCCAGCATCTAAAAATGAGGATGGATGGACAGATTTGAATGAGTGTAACTTAACATCAGTTAGCATCATCGATTAGTATGGGCTAAGTTAAGCTAAAATAGCTAACTTGTGGTGACCTTGTTGCCTTTGACTTTCAGACCTGCTCGTTCCACTCATTTGCCCATTTCTAGATTAACCAGGTTTAGGTAGAGTCAAATCCTTCCTATGGGTTCTTTATATACAATCTATGGTTAAACACACTGCAATTTATTGTAATTTCTGTAAAGGGTTCATATTACTACTAGGGCTGTGCAACGATTAAAATTTTTAATCGCGATTAATCGCATTATTTCCCTGATTATCACGAATAATCGCATTGTATACGCAAAATCAAATAATGAATTCAAAAGTAGTGTAAAGGTCACTTTTATTTAAATGTTCTGCTGCCATATGAACTAAAGTGCCATAACATTTGTTGTTCAAACACTTTTAACATCAGCACTTGTCAGTAACACATTTTTAGTGTAAATCTCATCTTAAAAAATGTAAAATAAAATAAAGCTTATTGCCACTGCCAGGGCATTAATGTCATCCTGTTTTATAAAAAAAAAAAAAAGTCTACACACAAAACGATTGACTTAGTTTACAGTGCCAGAGACATTGACATAATGTCCATGATGAGCTTTGATCAAAATACACAGGGATCCGGTGTAAAGCACCCTTTTCAGCCATAGTTTTAGGGCTCTGTTTATAGCTGTCAGTTTTGAGATGGGGAGTCAGTCCAGTCCACTCCATCCCTCTCCTCCTTGTACAACTGAGTGGATATAAAGACGGGGAGAGTGGATAATTCTACTGTAATCTGGGTCTGAGATGTCACAGTACCCAGAAAATCTGAACTGACCAGTGAAAAAGAACTTTTTAGACCCTCCCCAGCTCATGGTGGAGTATGTCATGGTGACATTTTCTACTGGTAGTGGAACAAAAAATACCTTAGTTTTTAAAGTATTCCCCCTTTAAAAGTCTGACTTAAGCATGTAGATGCAACAGATGTTTATAGTGGTGGCCAAAACTTCTGGCAGTGGTACGGATTTTGTATTTAATAGTTTCTGCTGCTTTAGTTATTGTGGTAATTCAAATTGTTTATAGATTGCAGTGTAAAATCAAAAGACAGACAATGCTTAAACACACTGAAAAGACTTTGGCTTAAAAATAAGAGCAGACTAAATACTGCAAAAGGAAGACTGTCGAGAACTAAATTATTTTCTTGTCTAAGAGAAGGTTACCCACAAAGAAATGGGTCCATAGAACAAAATTGTGGCAAAGGATATTTCACCTGAAAGGAACCATTAGCTGCATTATCAATAATTTCAAAAAGAGATGTTAAGCTGTAGCGAAAAAAAAGCTCAAGGACATCCAAGAGTGTCCAGAAAGTGCCAAGACCATTTCCTTCTGAGGATTCAGCAAAAATAATCGTGCCATTACCAGCTCAAAACTAGGAAAGAAAATCCATTATGCTTCATCTCCATGTGTAGACCAGCAAACAAACCAATGGTGTGAGAGCACACTTATCGGCATTTAGTACTTTTGTCATGCATGGAAATCTTTTGTTCACCCCAAACTTACATTTGTTAAAAGCAGACCTATAAAGAGGTAAAATGATCCTAAATCACTAAATCACTGCCCAAATAAAAAGGAGAGCTGTTTTCGAACCATTTGGAGCGAATGCTTGACCCTGGCCTCTTTTCCATGTTAAATCTTTCTTTCAGAGAGAGTGCCTTTTGGAATCTCTTATCTGAAGAGCATCCTCTCCAACTCAGCGGTTTGATTTACATACGATGTTTTGTCCTTGACTCAGTCAGGTTTTACACGGGAAGCCTCTCTGCACAGCACAAAGAGCAGTCTTCCAGTATGCTTATGCAAGCAGTAATTCTGCATTCATTTACTGATGTGGTCAACATCACCTGAGTTCAGAGCACACTGATGGCTTTAAAACCTTTAAAATATGAGTCCCCCCCCTCCTCAACTGAGTCTGTGATGTCACTGTATTCTTTAAAGGGCTCACTGGATAGTTATGCTCTCAAGCAAACAATGTTTTATTTATTTATTTGTCTATTTTTGTACTACGCCTCCTTTTGAAGCTAATTTTATGTAGCAATGCAACTTCTGGCCACCTGGAGGCAGCGTATCACAATGTACCATGTGTCAGCTCCAGGTATAAGAAAGTAGTGTGCCTCTAGTGGGTCAAAGCGGTATTAGAGGATGTGCTGGACCATCCCTACTCATTAACACAATATTTTTAATGGCTCTTTTGCCAACTTAGCACATCCATACCCCCCCCCCCTCATATGGTTAGAAGTGATATTTTTACATATAGTGCCTTTAAGGATGCAGAATTGCAGAATTTGCAAAATTTAATGAAGACAAAAAAATACTTAAACTAAAATAATACAACATGCAATAAATCATGCAAGTTTGGTTGTTAATACAACTTTAGTATCATATTGCATGATGGAATCACTAAATCTGATAACTTTTATCAGTTTTTACTAATCAGAATTGTACATACCATTTTAAGTATGTTAAAGATACTGTGAAGCATCAGTGAAACTGTGCAGCCTTAGTTCATTTATATTCACTTTTTGGTGAGTATTTAGAGGAGGATGGGAAGCGAAGAGCAGAGACTGATTTACCAGTCCTTAAGTCTCATGATTTCTTTCCTCACATGCGGCAGCATTCATTTGATGTCTTGTTCTTAACCTCATTTTGGAATCCACACAATCAAGAACAGACAGCTAAATACACACATACACCTTTGCATTATTAATACTGCTGTCACTGTCTCTTTGTAGTCATTATGCTTACAGACGTCTCAAGTCCCCTGTGCTGAGAGCTGAACCTCTCAAAGCTTTAAAACCCCTGACAAAATTTGACTAGTGAGAAATGAAGCATGGTTCATTCCAGCTGCATGAGTGAATCATAATGGATGACTCCATTTTTAGATTTATATGGATTGGTATTTTTTTGCATATTATTCTAAGGAAACCTGTATCTCTCCCTCTGTTTTTAACCTTACACTTAGTTTGAGAAGCAAAGGAATCCTTTTGAGATGCATTTTATAGACTAAAAAAATTGAGACCCACACCCAGCACCAAAATGTGGTAAAAATCTCTTTTTTTCCTCAACTGAAAAGGTTCCTTTTGTGTGACTGAAGATGGGACATACTTTTATTCTCCCAATAACAGAGAGGACATGAGCACATGCCATGTTTCGCTACAGTAATAAAGGAGCTACATCATCATCATCATCATCATTTTGGGCGTCTATTTGAGAGAGGTCTGTCTAAAATTAGCTGTAATTTCTCTCTAAATTTCACATTCAGCTATATGAATCAGTGCGGCTCTTCCAAATGTGGTGAATTCCACATCAACTCATGAACGACCATACCCATAGCTGATGGTTTTAATTATTTTCTGGCTCTGGGTACATTCGCCTGCAGAAAGTAATGAATCAGGAAATTAAGACAAAACATCAGTAGCCTGCCTGAAAGGAGTGAGTGGTTTGGGATGGAAAACAAGCTGCATATCTACAGTTTACTGTTGTGTTATAAGGTTTCTTATTGCTAAGTTTACATTTAGACCCTCGTTCAAGCCCCCACATGAGCCAGGTCCTGCTCAATGTTTTCTTCCTTAAAGTTTTTCCTTCCCACTGTTTGGCTTAAAGTTTATTTTTTTCTCCCACTGTGGGAGTTTTTTACTTGCCATTATCCTTGGTTTGGATTTAATATTATAATTTTAGTTAATGATATTTGCTCGGGGGTCATGCTCTGGGTCTCTGTAGAGCGCCTAGAGACAATTAGCATTGTAACAGACGCTATACAAATAAAACTGAATTGAATTGAATCCATAAGGGATATACCAGCAATCATGTGGAGGAAACTTATTTCAGCTGCTAGTATCTTGTTCTTTTGAACAGAATCCACAAGTCCTGACCATAAGTGAGAGTAGGAACAGAGATTGACCAATACAGAGGTTGCTTCAACTCTTTCTTCCTATCAATCCTCACTTTCAATCTCCTGTTTCGTTCTTCCCTCCCTTTTAATTCCACTGCTTAAAGCAACACAAAGCAGCTTTTCTCTATTTGTTTTTCTTTCTTTTTTCCCTCTCAGTCCCCTGTGTCTACTATTGACAAAAACCGGTCAGTTTGACTTTGGACACTCGTCCCCGTCGTCTCTTGTGACAACTGTGTATTCCTTGCAGCCCCATGTTGCAAATCAACAATGATGAAACTAATGATGAAACTGACAGAGCTACAGTGGTCCCAACTGATTTAACAAAGTAATGACACAAGAAAAATCCATCCATCCATCCATTATCTATTCTCGCTTAATCCTATGCAGAACAACCCAGAACTTCAGTCTGTAGAGCACGTGAACTGCCTAAAACTGATCCCCTTTTGAGCAGCAAGGACCATTCAAGTTTCTCCCCATAAAACACACAAGTGATATGCATTTGTTGGCATTCACAATTCTTAAAGTGTCACTTTATGGCCACAGCGACCAGCTACTTGCACTGAAAATCCTCTAAAAGCCCACAGAACTTTACCAGCTTGGCAGCAATCAACAGACACATAAAGACAAAGAAATTGCTGGTGAACATAATGGATCATTAAAAATTAGTGAGTACTGAACGTCATAAAAAAATTACTTTTTATCCTGAGGGCTTATTTACTAAAAAGTAGATATTAAAAGTTTTTTTTTTTTTTTTTTTTTTTTTTCAGTGTCAGCATAATTTAGATAGCACTCTACAGATGAAGGCAAATTTCTACTTAGGCTTGCTTTTAGCATTTAGTGTAAAATGTATGCATGAGAGACTTTCTCTGTGTCTCATTAAATTATATGGAATCTGTCTCTCCACAGTCTAGAGTTCACACTAAGGGCTCGCACACAAAAAGCAAAGTCACCTCTCCCTTGGTTCACCACGTAACGAGACGGCAGCTGCAGTCCATGAGTAGTCTGGGAGCCCGCCACTGCCCTCTGATATCCCGTCCAGGGACGTGGGCTCACTATAAATGAAACGGCACATCCCCTCATCTCAGGTTATGAGTCAGCGCCGAAGAAATATTTGCTTTCAAGGTATCAGCAGGTATGCTATACCTACGCAAGCCCCGCCCCCTTCTTCTTTTTTTAATGGGATGAAAAGAGTGGCAGGAATTCTTAAATACATAAATGTTTCATCTTTTTTCTTGTAAAAACACACCTTTTATGCTGGAGGAGGGCAGAATCAGCGAGACTGTCTGTGATTATCTGGGGTCACTTTAAAAAGGTCTTTAATGTGCGATCTGAAAACAACATGTCTCATACAAGTGGGACAGATATTCTAATTAGTGCTTTAGCGCTGCTGCTCCACCAGTGCCAAACAACTAGTCGGACCAACAGGAGTCAAACTTTTTTCTGATCATTTAAAAATATGCTTGCGTATGTATCGCAGTATTCCACTGGGGTTTCAGCCAGTCGGGTTAATGACTGAAGTCAGGGACTTTGAGTAAGGAATAAGGTCAGGAGACAGGAGGAGGCAATGCAAGGTGAAAGAAAATGGATGCTTTTCATCTAGCACAATAAAAACAAAAAAAGGGAGAGTGGTCATTCATCTGATAAAAGTGCACAGTCACTGCGAGACCTCAGACGATGATTTCAGCCTTATTTCTGAGCCGAGGTTGTAATGATTATTTCTTATTTACGTGGTTTGAAGATTAAGACATGTCAGGGGACGATCTTTGCACACAAAATAACACATGATAGTACTTGAGAACATTTTAGTGTCCAGAACGGAGACCAGTGTATGGGGTCATCATGTCATAGTCGACGCTGGGAATAATCTATTACAAAGGTTACGGTTACACAAATACACAACTTTTTTTTATTACTATTAATGATGTTGTAATGAGTAACGAATGTTGCAATGCTTTTTAACATTAAATTGTGTTGACTCCAAGATGTTAGGGCACCAGAAAATAATCAATTCTGTCACTAAAATATTTGGTTTCTGTTGCTGGAATTCAGTGAAAGGGTTAAACAGGTGAAACATCTGTCCCAACACAGCTGCATGATGGAAGTGCCTAATTCAGGAGATCATGGGTTTACCATGAGGTTTTCAAGACCACTTGAGAAACACTGGGTAAACTGCTTGTGTAAGGTTTTAAGACATATTCATTTTCGTGTCTTTACCTTTATGCTATTAAAAAAAAAAAAACAAAAAAAAAAACAAGGTGAGTGATGTCCATAGACTATAAAAAGAACTGGACAAACCTCCTATGATGTCACCAATTGGTTTTCTAAGGACTGCTTTTGAAGCCTCTTTTTGCTCAATTTAAAATAATACACAAAAGAAGGAGATGAAATAGTCGAGTCAATAACTTCACCCTGAAAAACTGGCTGTAAAGTTGTTTTTGAAACAAGGAGCTAAAATGAATGTTTTTTTTTTTCATCAAAGAATGATTTTATCAAAGGATTTCATTAAGACTTCATAAAGCAGTGTCAACTTTTGAAAAAAAAAGGGCATTTTATCCTTCCTTTAACTTAGACAGACCATAATCAGAGTTGACTGAACAATAAATTGGCCTATTTGGTTTTCTCAAAATGAAAACTAAGTTTCTGTCACAGTTAATCAACTCACGGATAGAATCAGAGTTTTTTAAACTGGATTAAATTACATGAGATACAAAAATGATAAATATGCGCCCTCATGTCAAACAATGGAAGAATTCCTGATATTTCCTGAGAGTAAGGCTGCAGCTGTGTGTGGTTATCCTGTTAAACTGTGATTGGTCAGGGCTGGTCAGGGGCAACATTTAAAAGCTTTCATCTACTGTATACTACTTTGGTCACCATGATGTCTTCAGGCTGCTTCTTGAGGTCTTTTATACACCATTTTTAACCCTCATTCTACCGACATACATGGATTACCGACTAGGGTCCGTGCGGACCCCAAGAATAAATACTGTAATAAACAACCATCAAAGAAAAATTACAACTTTTTTCTTCTCAGAATATTATTACTGATGTATTAAATGTCATCTGAGGAAAAAAAACAACAACAGATTATTAATATTTTAAGAAAGTTATAGTTAATTTGCATATTTTATAAAACGAAAATACACTTTTCTTTAACCCAAAAATGTCAACATTGGAATTTTATTATCTCCTTTACAGTAATTAAGATCCTATCTAAGCTTAGCACAAATCCATTGAAATTTTTCAAATCAGTTAAAGAATGAGGCTACAGCGCAGCTTTTCCCTCTCTATTACCATCTCTATGGTAGTCACGTTAGACTTGATTCTGATATAATTAAGTGTTCAGTAATTTCAAGTAAACATTATTTGTGTTGTATTTATATGGTGAAACCAACCAAGGTCATTTTGAACCCAATATATATAAAAAAAACTTAAATAAACCCACAATCATTTAAATGTCACTACATTTTAATTTTATTTAATTTTTAATACAAAAGTCAAAAAAACAAAAGTAAGATACTTTAAATTAGGACCCATGGCAAACATTGACTCAATAAATGGTTCCATCTATTAAAAATACATAGGCAGAATTAGAGATTTTGACTGGGGTCCTCTTGGACCCCAATGCATTGGAATTTTTAAAAAGCACAGATAAAGACAGAAACAGAAAAAAATCATATGACATCATTAGGAACAAATTGATTGACAAAGTCATGAAAAATTGGAATTATAGAATAAAGCACCTCTGAGATATGACAAAAAGTACACCTCTGGGGTCCGAGAGGACCCCAGTCGGCGGTATGAGGGTTAAAGTCTTCTTGGGTTGAGTATGAGGTCAAGTTTTAATTCTTGATTTTTGTTGTTGGCCACCTTCAGGGTTTCCTTCTCAACAGTGCTGATTGGAGATATGTGGGTTTCCTCCTAAAGGTAGAATATAATCTGTCTTGGAAAGACACTTCAGTGTTATGATGGAAGCACAATTTGGGAACTTCGAGCAGCAGTCTAAAGAATTTGGTTACCTAGTTGGTTGCAGTACCACACACTGGTCTGGGTGGTTTTTAGGGTTCTCTATTTAGAATTTTGACTACAGGCTCCTGCATGGCCTGTATCCTCCAACATCACGAGAAGGGCAAAGACTATTCAAGCCATCAACTACTTGAAGGACCATGGTTCCCAGGTGCCCCCCCCCAGAGCTCTGCATGATCAAAATGATGTCTGCAGGGTATGTTCCAGGTTCTGTATTTGCCAGTCACTCAAGAATCTTCATAGAATCTTCATAATGAACTGTTTAATCTTTCAGCTGGATACAAGATGAATCTCATGAGACTGTTTCTAGTAGTTCAATAAAACATGCTGAACCTCATTTGTCTCTGATAAACGTTTCCTTAACATTCCTTAACAAATCTTGTGAGCCACCTGCTACAGCAGGATATCTCAAATTTGGCACGTGGTACTTGACCCAATCCTGAAAGCCCAGGGTCTATTTGCTTCAATTTGTATTGGTGTTTCAGCAGACAAAAAAAGATTAGTTTGCTGTTTCCTACAAACTTAAAAGCAGTGATGCATGAGAAAGTAAATGGTTGCCTAGGTAGAGCTGAGATAACAGAGGTAAGGTGGAAGTTTCACTCAATATTGCTGTATTGAATTACATTTTGTCACTCCTCATCATATGGATGTTGCATATGCTCTACTCAATGGAAGCTGCACATATCAACTATCACCATAAGACAAATATGGTGCAACTGCTGTTGTAGATACATGGGGAAAAAAAGTTGTGCATACGAAAATTAAGCCTTTCGGGATTTTCTGAATTCAAGACTCCTACCATGTCAATGAGATTATTTTTAGGTATTGTCTCGCTTGTTACTGAGCAGGATCTGTCTACCAAAGGGACTTTAAATAAGTAGATAGGGTTTTTCTTTTTCTTTAGCCTGGTGTTCGGTTGCAATAATACATCATTTCAAGTTGCATTTGAATTGGCTTGTAAATAGGTGGACTTCAGGCAGTCTTTGGTCGCAAGACCAGTTTTTCTTCATCAAACCATTCTCTTTGAGGAAAAGCTGATTTTGAGAAGATATCCCTATGATTCTTTCACAATGTTGATCTTTCGTCTGTGACAGCCCAGAATCGTGCATTGGGCACTAAGACTTGGTGGAAAGATTACAAATGTGGTGTTGTTTCTCACTGCTGAAAATAATGTGCCCACTTAGTCAAAAAAACCTGGGTTCATCCAAATGCTCAATAAAACTGACCCTGATTACTTTATTTTTTTTAATTGAAATTGACTGATTTTATTTTTAAACCATATTGCCCAGCCCTACCAAGAACTACTTTGCTTCCTTTGAGGAAGTAAAGAACTACTAACTACTTTTTTGTCAGTATTAAGTTGAACTCTTAAGGATGGCAGCCCCGGGAAAGGTTTTGTTGGCTTTACATTAAGTTTTGACTTGGAAGTACTTTAACATGTTTGAACACCTGAAAAAGAGAGCTAATTATTCCTGTTGCAAGTGTTTAAGCTAAAAAAAGTTCACTTGTGTAAAACAACTGAAAACACATTTGCACAATCAAAACGTGGAGACACGAAAGACAATCCTTGGGATCTGATATTATCTCGAGTCAGTTTTAATAAAGGAGTTAAAGGACAAGAGGTTGGACTTCAATCACAAGTACCTGTTATTGAAAATATTTTCTTTATACACTGACTTACTGCAGGCCGATTTACATTTCTTTCACATTTTCAGATTGACACACTGAGCTCAGTTATTGGTGCTTGTATTATTACATAATCTATCTCCTTTTGGCTTATTGACAATAGTATGTTAGGCGTGAGGCTGGTCAATATTTGAGTTCAGACTTTGGGTCAGAAATGGATTACTGCTTTGAACCTGAGGTAGGTCTTGCCACCTGAGGCTCCAATTTTAATCCTATGGGTTTCATAAATACAATCTAGTGATGTGATCTCAAATATCAAACCTGACGTGGCCTGAATCTGGCAAAATATATTTTGCCCTAGCCCTGGATGCAGATGGTCCCAGATGACATTTGACAGTACACCAGATGTTATCCATCCCAACTAGACATGGCCTTATGGCACAATGGTGCCTGGTACAGGCCTACAGTGCTTTACAATGTTGGTCTGAAAACACTTTTTATTAATTTTTTATTTTGGAACAGAAAGGCAAACTGTCCAGGGTTGGATAAAATTAGAACTCCTAGTTTTCAAACACTCTTGTCACATGAATCCCTGTTGTATATTTTTTTCTTCTTTGCATCTGATGAAACTTGGTCTTTCTGATCTCTTTCAAACTGATACTATTGTACACATATACAATAGTACACATTGTACACAGCGTGATTCTTTGTTTTTGCTTCACAACATGGTTGTACTGTCCCATGTTATTTCAGTTGCTAAGCTCTGTTGAGACAAATAGCATCAATGATGTGTACCAGCGATTAGTACTTTATGTACATTTAAAGAGATTTTTTTTTTTTTTTTTTTGGAACCACATTCTGTGTCCACAATAAGTTACTGTGGAGATTTTATTCAACCCCCAAATTACTCCATGCATTTGCATGGCTGTTAGTGTAATAAGATATAATTTTCTGTGGTTATCTAGCACTTAAGCTCCCTCCACATACCTAAAAGCTACTAGAAATGTGTGGGAACTCTTAACACGGATAAAAGGTGAAACTATCTTTGATTACCAGGATGGCTGGAAAGCTTCAAAAAACATACATATTTTTACCCGTCATAACAGTCTTGGTCTCCATAGTTTGATTTCACATCTAAGCTAACTGTACATTTTTATTTTCCCATAAATATAAACTATATGAACCCACAATTATATCAATATTTATGAGTGTAATTTTTTTTGACAGGAACATTGCAGTCTTCTGTGTCAAGTGGCTAGCTATCAATTTAGCTACTTTGCAATTTTAGTGAATTTCTAAGCCATCAATAAAGAGCCAAAAGAGCAAAATTATTCTTAATTTGTGGCCTCTTTTCTGGCTTGTTATGCTGCTTATGCTAACAGACCGCTGTGACTGGCTCTGGTTTGTGTTAGGATCCTTTCTGAAAAGATTCTAGCTGCGTGATCTTTGTTGGAAAAGAGAGTCTTGGTCGGCTAAGTACAACACAGATGTTTAATTGCAATAACGTGATCACGGCTCCCTGGCAGAGGCAGTCTCTAGCAGAAGAAGACCGAGCTAAACAATACAACAATTTATACAAAAATGTGCATCACGAGATGGGGAGGAGCCGCGGTTTAGACTCGGCTCTCCCATTGGCCGGTCCGGTCCTCCATTCATACGTCCAGTCCGTTGTCTTCATGTTGTCCTCTTCTGGTCCAATCCACTGCCGGCGTTTCCTGAAAAGAAGAATGGCTACATATCCCACAATGCTATCCTGTCTATCTGGCTAGGTCTGTGTTTCCAAACACGTGTTTCTAACCGGCTACAGCTGGGCTAGTTTGTTCTGATATAAAGTAAAGACAAAACATACACTAAGAATTATCTAAGACACTGTAATATGGACATATGCTTCAATAAACAAAATAGTATGATAAAAACAACGAGCAACAATAAAACATGTGATATAAACTAAGAGGTAATGTCATTTATGCTTCCAATACGAGAATATTATTAATGATATTGATAACAATACTAAAATCAGTATGTAACTAGTGTGTAACTGTACAAAAATGAGAACCACTAGCTACACTAATACTGGACCTGAAAAGTTCAGGAAATTCCAACTTAACATTTGGCTTGGAAGAGTCAGGGGGCAAAGCGGCCAGTAGCAGCAACCATTACACCAAGCTGAGGGATGCTAGCCAGGGCTAACCAGGAGCATGGATGGCTAGCTTGTCAGCCACTAGCACTGGCAGCACCTTCCAGGTTGGCCTACATCCCTTCCAGGCGACTAACCAGACTACTAACCAATGGTCAGCTAGCTACCTTCGCCCAGACTGAGCTAATCTCATCAAGGACCCTTGGGTGGTGGAGGGTCACCAGTTGTGGTCAGGTATCGGGCATGTTCCAACCAGTTGCTGGGCTTCCTCATGCTGCCTCCTTTTTTTTTTTTTTTTTTTTCTTTTAAATTAACTGGGGGGTGAGTGGAGGGAGTGAGCTCCTGCTAATGTAGCATAACAAAGAGCCCTGAAAAATGAGCTTCAAAAGAACTCTTCAGTGCTTTTGTGTGATGTCTCAGAGGCTTTGACCAGATCTTTTTTATACAGTCTATGGAAGAAAAACACAAAGTATGGAGGAAAAAGAAAACCCCTTGTGGTTGACACAGCTACACGTCGCTCACTTATACACACTCACTTGTTAAGCAGATTGTTTTCAGCTCTTTGTCTGCACGCACATGCACAATGCTGAAAGAAGAAGCTATTCTCATCACGACTGCACCTAACTGCAGGTTACTTGGGTTCAGGGCCGTAATTAGACCATATTAATGTCAGTACCTGTGTGTAGTCTTTGACTGTTACACCTTAAATTAGAAATAGTGGTTTAATAAGCTAATATATTGAATAAGTAGTTGAGGGTCCTTTGTTTCTCCTCATTGTCTATTAAGGGTGATAAGTACACTTCTAAAGTTCAGAGCTGTGCATAAAAAAAGTAATCTAATGTTGAGTATATGCATGCAATTAAAACTCCTTCTTATAGGAGTTGGATTTATTCTACCAGACATTTAAATGGCTTAAATGTAGCTCATGGAACCTAAAAAGGGAAAATAAATCTAATCAATTCACTTGATAGGTATTTAAAAGCCACTTCCCCTGAGTTGAGTCACACCGTAAAGATGTTTCATTTAAACTTTAATCATCTTTGATTCCGTCTTTTTCACCTTACAGGGTGGACTTTAGCATCAGGAAGCCACAGTTCAGGCCATTTCCAGCTCAGCAAGGTGCCGGAGATTACGTTTCCTGTCAGAAAATCCCCAACATTTGCCGAAGTATACTTAAGACATGAGTTTGTCACACACTACCCGGTAGTTTTCACACTGCATCAAGTGTTGAAGCCTGGAAGACATCTTCAATGGATTGGTTCACTGTGAACTCATAACCAAGCCATTTCAGATTATATGAGTGGAGAAATACCTGTAATAAACTATGCTCAGGGAAACAATGTGTTCTTCTGATGACCTGATACTTTTTTTTCTCTATCTTTATCAAATGGAGGTGGGAGTAATCTTTCAGCATGGAACTTGAGGGCCCACTTTGTCCTAATATATATGCTCAACAGTGACAAAATGTTATATTTGAATTTGAAATTGGCATATCATCCCCTAGCAGGGTGCTATTCTTCCAATTTTACCCATGTGGATTCCACTCATACATTTTAAACCTGCTTCACACTCGATGTAGTTATTACAGGCCATGAGACATGAAGATGTGCTATAATGCGTTTTCATCCTGTGTCCCTCTGCTGACAAGATATCACAGCGGAGTAGCCAACTCCCACGCTCTTTATGAGGATGCAGCCTCTGCCGCTCAGGACTTATTTTGGGCTTGAGGGCAGATCCAAAGAAAATAACTATGTGTCTTCGAGCTTATTTGCATCACTATACTTCAACACTCTTTTTTTTTTTTTTTTCTCCATAAAATCCGATGGTCATTTCCTGCAGACAGAGTAATAAAAGTCAGATAAAAAAAGGCTTGAAGCAACAGAAAAGCTATATTTTTTTTTTTTCCACAGTCATATATGTTTATTATTGGGCTTGTTTTATTAAAAAAATCACAACCCCGTCTGTATGTGTGTGTATATATATATATATATATATAATTTTCCCATTTCTAATGTGATCTCCACATCCACTGGAAAACCTCTTGCTCATGTCCACAGTAGGCTTAAAATGTATTCTTACTATCTGACTATAGTGTTTACTGCCTCTTCAGTCCTGTTTTCCTGCTCAAAGCCAGAGTTTTTTTGTTGTTGTTTTTCGCACTCACTCACCAAGTATTAAATAATTTTAGTCAGTAACTTCAGTGAGTTGAGTCACTGTATCTGTAAATAAGAGCCGACAAGGCAGATCACTGTTAAAAAAAAAAAAATGCCATCCCCCGGCACCAGCAAAATATATTTACATGCTATTATTAACTTGCAAATCACATTTCCTATGAATCAGACTGCCTGAAGAACAAAGGCAAAGTCAGAGAGCATTAAAGGTAATACAGCAGACATACAGGTACACCGTATCAGTCTGTAACGCCTTTGTTTACTTCAGGTACTTAAAATATCATTCCCTTATTCAAGCTCTCATTGTTATTGGTCTGGCTTGTCATTACTTTCTACAATGCTATCTTCTGATCCCTCGAAAGGTCATTTGAAATAGTGTGCCTCGTTTCCACGTACCATTGTCCCCAAGCTATGGAGAACCAGAGGTGTCACTGAAATGCTGGATTTGCAAGGGCAATGCAAATCAGGTCCTTGGAGGAAACAAAGCCCTGATTGGTGCAGCCTGATTCTTATTATTCTTTAACTATCCATTTATTTATTTATTTATTTATTTATTTATTTATTTATTTAAATTTAGTTATTTATTTCTCATGGATTTTTCATGAACCAAAGTGAATTCAAAACAGAACACAGAAATATCAAATGTTGAAAGAGGGTCTTTTAGCATTTCATGAAAAATATTTGTTCATTTTTGAATTTAACGGTGGGGGAAAAAGGCTGGAAAGTAAAACGAAAAAAATGATGTAACATCTTGCAAATTATTTCAGTTAATTTGTAAGAGGTCACTGACATGATTGGATATATGAAGCAGGTAAGGGAAGAGATTCAACTATCTGTGAAAAAACTGCATCTAAAAATTCTGATACAGTTTCAGAATCATGCTCCCAAATTCAAGTGTGAATTTTTTAAGGTTTCATCATCTACAGTAGGTACATAATAACATTAAAAGATTCAGAGGAATCTGGAGAAGATCAGTATTGGAAGCTTGTGATTTTCAGGCCCTTAAAAACAGGCATGAAATCACTGCATGGGCTCAAGCATCCAGAAATCACTAAGAACACAGTTTTTCGTGCCATCCACAAATCCAGATTAAAGCTCCATCATGCAAAGAAGAAGCCAAAGAAGAAACATCCCTGGATGATTCCTGTTGAACTGGATTCAGTCAGGTCTAACCTGGAACCCTTCTGTCCAAAGGACGTGCCTGGAAAACTGCCAAAGGTGCTCACCTTTGGCAAAAAGCAGCTGTATTGGATGTGCGAACAACCTCAACTTGGTTCCTTTTGAACATTTAGGGGCAACAGGAAAGAGTCACAGAGGAGAGAGATAACTGAAACACAAGAACATCACGTGACCACATAAACAAACTTCTGCCAGCATTCAGTAACATCCACTTTAGTGTCTGACTTTATTATCTGGTTGGCGGCTCTTTACTTGTGTATTTCTTTTACTTTTTCAGGTGACCGAGAATTCAGAATTATTTGCTAATTTTTTTTAGTCTTTTTCACTTTTGCTGTGGCAAGTCAGTTGTTTCAAACCTTTGAACGAATGCCAGATCTGAACCGGAAACAAGATTTCTTGCAGAAGTAAAAATGTTTTATGACACGGACAGACAACTTCACTAGCGTCAAGTCATTTCACCCAGAATTTAGTGTTAATGCTTTCGGGTTTGAGCGAGAGCTTTTAGTAGTGTTGGCAAAACAACTTGACCTAAGATGAGAGTGATGGATGGATGGTTGATGTACTTGAAAACTGACCTACTGCTACATTACTTAGGGAGAAAATGAGAAAATTACACTCATTATCTCATGAGCAGAATTGTCGCAACCCACCCCTGAATCAGCTACTCCTCAATGACCTTGGCCATTTACTGTAGCCACTGACAGGCCTGTCACTGTGTCAGTCAAACTGATTTCATAAGGACATAGAGCGGTAAAATAGATTATATATGTGTCAAGAGTCCCAACCACATTTCATCTAAAAACCCCCACCGAAAAAAGAAAGAAATCACAGGTTTGAAATCACAAATTAGTCTAAATGATGTATGACATATTTATGGTCATAGAGGACAAGATAGCAGTGTGGAACAACAACAAACACACCCCGCAAAAATGTTTAACCATGGAACTGTTATCACTAGAAGAATTATCCCAGGGATGATTGGGTATAATGGCCCCTATACACTGCATGAGTTTGACTGTTGGAGACAAAAGATCACAGTTGTAAAAGAATTATGGAGATATCTTTCATTTTTTGTCAAAAATTTACCTATATTATTTACCTATATATATCGAGTTCACACAGAGATCTAATGGACATTTCTCTGGATCTATTCAATTCAATTCAACTTTATTTGTATAGCATCTATTACAATAGAAATTGTCTCTCGGCGACCCAGAGCATGACCCCCGAGTAAATATTATTAACTCCAGTTATGTAATTATATCCTAATTTAAGAAATAAAGGCAGCTAAAAAAACTCCCCTAGTGAGAGAAAAACCTTTTAGCCAAACCGTGGTGTAACAGAGATGAAGCTTTCACTATCAACCACACTAACAATAGGCCTACTAGCTAATCAGGAACAGGGTGGTTGGTGGGCCTTGGGTTTTGGAAAAACAGATTCCTTCAGATCCACCAGTCGCTTCACGTGCTGTAGAATGTGTTCCCCATACTGGCAACAAGGGCCGCAAGTTTATGAAGCTGGGGAAGACACCATGCCACTCAACACACTTCGCGTTTGCCACGGACAACAGCCATGCTAGACATCCCCCCTCAATGGCCGATCATGTGTCCGATTTGAAAGTTCATGTCTGCGCTTCTATTCAATTCAATACATCCATCCATCCATTAACTCCCGCTTGGTCCAGAGTCGGGTCGCGTGGGCAGCAGCTTCAGCTGAGAGGCCCAGACCTCCCTCCCCTCGGCTGCTTCCACCAGCTCCTCTGGGAGAACCTCAAGGCGCTCCCAGGCCAGCCAAGAGATATAATCTCTCCAGCGGGTCCTGGGCCTGCCCTGTGGTCTCCTCCCAGTTGGACATGCCTGAAACACCTCTCCAGGGGGGCATCCTAGCCAGAGGCCCGAACCACCTCAACTGGCTCCTCTCGATGGCTCCACCCTGCGGAGAAAACTCATTTCCACCACTTGTATCGGCGATCTCATTCTTTCGGTCACTACCCACAGTTCATGACCATAGGTGAGGGTTGGAACAAAGATCGACCGGTAAACAGAGAGCCTTGCCTTTGGGCTCAGCTCTCTCTTCACCATAACGGACCAGTACAGAGTCACCACCACAGCAGACGCTGCTCAATTCAATACAGTACAAGAATACTTAACTGAAAGGAAATTAAATTGTTGCAGTAACTGCCATGATTTAAATCTCCTCAATGATTTATTGTAGATGGTTATTGCTGTGGGCAGGAAGGATCTCCTCTAGCGGTCTGTGCTGCAGTGGATCTGAAGAAGCCTCTGACTGAAGACACACAGTTGCTGAATCACTGTGCTGTATAGATGATATTCAGGGTTGCCCATGAAGTTCTTTATTTTATGAAGTATCCTCCTTTTGCAGAATCGGCTCCATCAGCTCTAGAACAGTCCCCGGACCAGAGCCATCATCAGGGTTGGGTCTCCAGTCCAGCTTGTTGTCCAGGTGAACATTGAGGTATTTATACTCCTCCACGACCTCCACTTCTTCTCCCATGATGGAAATTCCGTGTGACTTGTTCCTGGTTGTCCTAAAATCCACAATCATCTCCTTTGTCTTGTCGTCATTTAAGATGTGATGATTGTTCCCACACCACACCGCTAAGCGGTCCACCGGTTCTCTGTACTCAGTCTCTGGTTCATCACCAATAAACCCCACAACTGTAGAGTCATCTGAGTATTTCTGCAGATGACAGGACTCTGACTGGTACTGGAAGTCTGAGGTGTACAGAGTGAAGAGGAGTGGTAAGAGTACAGTTCCCTGTGGTGCTCCTGTGCTGCTGACCACCTGGTCAGACACATTTAGTCTCCCAAACTATGGTCTGTTTGTCAGGTAGTCAGTGATCCTGGTGGTTGTGGAGGCATCCACCTGTGTCTTCTGGAGTTTCTTTTGCTGTAATTCAGGCTGGATGGTGTTAAATACACTGGAGAAATCAAAGAACATGATCCTCACAGTGCTGCCTGCTTTGTCCAGACCTCAATAATTCACTGTCTCCCTCCGTAACGGCTCTTTTTTTTCTTGTTGAGGAGCTCTTTCAGGTCACTGGCGGTCCAGGGTTTATTAATGAGGAAGCACCTCACTGTTCTGGTGGGGATGGTGGTGTCCACACAGAAGTTAATCTAGTCAGTCACACACTCGGTCATGGCATTGATGTCATCGCCATGTGGCTCACAGAGTTCATCCCAGTCTGTAGCTTCAAAACACCCCCGCAGAGTTTCTTCCAGCCTCCTCTGACCACCTCCTCACAGTCCTTTTGGTCTGAGGGATTTTCTTGGTAGCTTTTTCATTTTTTAACCACCTGTTAGTTGAGTAACCATAGCAACGAGAGAGTTGACAAGGCTCACATTGGGTTTGTTCCTCTCATGTCTGACTGTTGCCCATTTATTTCCACAAAATTCACCAGAATCTATCATTTAAGGTTCTATTTTTCAAAATTTTTTCCCTGGGGAGATTTTTTTTTTTTTTTTAACCTTTCAGCTCTCTGTTAGGCTCTACAATAAGACCAGTGACAGAATTATCAATCAGTCATATGCCCTAAAAAAATGCATTTATCTAAATGTGATTGTGTGCCATTTCAGTGAAAAGTTTGGTCATTTTAAAAGGCTCTGAGCTATTATGGGCTCGACATGTGTCATGTAGGTTTTTTGACAAATTTCTTTGCATCTAAAATGGAGGTTGACTTCTGTGGAATGAAACGTAGGTATAAGAGTGATGAAACAAGAGCTTTCTAGAGAAATAACAGCATTTTTTGTTTAGTGTAATATGTATATGTCGTCCTGACAGGCAGCCTGTTATGTGTCACGAGTAATGACTGTCTTCTCCAGAAAAATTTACAACATTGTTGGAGTTTTTCTAACCAGTGACCTCTGGTGTGTAGTAGGGCGTGAAGCAGCTGGGAATAACGAGGTGCCATTCTCTGGAAAAGTGGAGAATGCCTCCTTTGTGTTGGTAGGATATGATCGTCATTTTCATACTAATCTCCAATATTAATGTTCTCCGTTCTTTCTCAATCCTAAAAGGGAGTATACATCACTACAGGGAGTCATTTTGCAGACAGAATCTTAAGATCCGAGACTGAAGTAAGACTAAAATCTATTTCCACTGTGACTCAGTAAATGGGGACCTTTTCTTTTTTTCTAATATTAAATGCAAGGATGAGATGAAAACATCTGCTTCTGATGCCTCCGAGTCACTATCCAGTAGAGATATTCCAGACACATCCCACTGGGAGGAGATCCATGGAAAATGCATTGGGATCATAGTGTACAGTTTCCCATCTGGATGGGAAAATCCCTGGGATATTTTAGGATTTAGATTAGCCTGGAAGAATGGTTTGGATACCATGGTTAATTTACATAGTGTACTACCACTCCAGTCTGGGCCATGAAAATGGTAAATGGTTGTCTGTTGCTGTACTGCAAGCAGTAAAAAACTATTTAATACTGAGCCAATCCAGGGAAGTGTGAGGTTTTGGGTTTGGTTCTTTGTGTTTTCAGGACTCTCTTGGTTTGTCTGCTTTTCTTGTGTCCCTTGTGCTGTTTTATGTTTATGCTGTTAACTTTACTTCTTGTATTAGTTTAATAGCCTGCTTGGTTTTGTTCTGTTTTACTTCCTGTGTTCATCTCCCTGATTGTTTGCACCTGCGTCTCAATTGTCCCTTTGTTTATTTAAGTCTTTTCTTCTGTTGGTTGCTGGTCCATCTGTTCAGTCCTGTCCATTTAATTCCCTGTGTTGTTGCCCCACTTTTCCTGGGTTCTTCTGAGACTTCAGTTAATTTTTTACTCTTGGGAAGAAATTAATCATTTTTGTTGGAATCTTTTGCCTCCCCTTCTCCTGTTTTTGTAACAGGAAGTTTCAGTGTAAGAAGGTGCAGTAGAGGGAGAACCAGGAAATGTGTAACCTTAAGACTGGTAACCAGGGGTTGTTACTCAACTGCTGCATCTGACTGGCTTGTAGGACCCAAACCCAACAAAGAATATTGCAAAAATGGTATCCACTGGGTAGCAGCACCCGCTTGAAAACTGTCTTTACTGCTCACCGCTTAATTGGTAAACTTCTAGCTTTGAATTGACAATGCAAACTCCCACTGAGTTGAAATATGCTAATTTAGCACAAGGGTAAGGTCAAAATGGGGAATAATATCAGTGTGCTGAACCTCACAGGAAGTTCCAGGTTACGTGGCATCCTGTCTCCTTTGCCTTGAATAACTAGAGGAGACCATAGCGGACAAAGATATGTGTCTGCAAAGTTCCACAGTTCTTCCCCTAGTGTGGTGAGGTTTCTGTGCTCAAAGCACTGAATCCCATGTTGCGAGTCGACAAATGGCAGGTGTTTGAGTGTCTCACCCACCTCCTGTAGAAATGTATAGTCCTGTTTTCCAAACTCTAAAGTGGCATTTTGTACCAATTTTCACATAAAACTGATAAAAATATGCATTTCCCCATCATTATCTTGGATGTTTTAATTAATGTTATTAACTACATCCCCATTTCCAAATTAGTTGGGACTCTGTGTGAAACATAGATAAAAAGCAAAATGAAATAATTTGAAAATCTTAAACCCATATTTTATTCCCAACAGAGCAAAGCACATATCAGGTGTTGAAACTGAGAAATGTTACCATTTCATGGATAATAATATGAGTTCATTTTGATTTTTGATGGCAGCAGTCCAACTGAAAATAGTTGGAACAGGGGCAAAACAAAATGTAATTGGTGCAAATGAAAAACAAATGGAGGAGCATTTGACAAGTAATTAGGCTAAATGGCAACAGGTGAGTAACATGACTGAGCATAAAAGGAACAATTCAGTGAAGGAGAGCATCTCAGATGTAAAAATAGGCAGGGATAGAGAGTCAAAACCAAAGCTGATTTAAAATGGTCTGAGGCTAAATGAGAGACTGTTCTGTGGTCAGATTAAACAAAATTTGAAATTCTTACTTCTTTACAGATAGTTGTTAAAGGAAGTGCTCATGCTATTCAATGATAAACATCACCCTGTTCCAACTTTTGTGAGATGTGCTCCTGCAATCAAAGTCAAAATGAGCTAATATTGTCAATGAAATGATAAAAAGTCTTAGTTTCAGAATCTGATTTGTTCTTTATGTTCTGTTGGGTTTATGAGAAAAAACTGCTAGGTTGAGGGTGGTCATTGACCTCTCTGGTGATGACTCCTCTGGTCACAATGGTATCTTCCATCTCACCGGGGTCGCGCCATATTTTTCATCAAGGATAACATCAATCTTCAGGTCCCAGAATCCCAGAAAAAAAAAAAACAAGCCAAGACATGGCAAGAAGTGGTTAATACTTCTAATACACAGACTCCCTTTTACCTTCGTCACCTCAGGTGAGTGTCTTGGCCGATTTTTTTATTTTTTCGGTGTCGACAATCAATTTTATCATTTTAAAGTTCAGAATTGTTGCTGTACTTTGTGTGCGTCGCATATGCATCTGCATTTACCTGCACAGACAAACTCACTCGTGAAAGGGTTGGGACTTACTTCCCCTTCAGCTGTATAACCAATAGGAGAAACAACTGTGGGTCAAATCAACTGAGTGACAGCTTAATAAACGAATGAAACTAATTTTAAAAATTAAAGAAATACAGCATGAACTTAAGATTGTAACCGGCTCAATTTACTGCTGAGTTATATGTTGTTCATCCAGCTTGATCTCCCACTAAAGTTGTTAAAGTTGTGTCTTCTCATTGGTCTATACCATCATAGTGTATGTAATAGAAACACAGAAACCATCTTAGCTCCTTCATTGGTGATGTTTGTTTCCCTTAGTTTTTTCTTCTTTGATTTATCAGCAGCTGGTAAACAATGAATGCAGTGCACTGCTGCCAACAAGCAATATGAAATGGTTGTTTGCTAAGCCAGTAGATCCAGCCGGGTCCATCACTGTAATGGAGCCACAAAGGCTGAAAGGACTGAGGAGGAGGTCAATCCTTTACAATTCAAGACTCTTCGGGTTTTATTTTGAACTCAGCTAATGGAAAACTACCTATATACATTTTCAAGTTTGCAGATGAATGCTCCATTTCCTTAGTTACAGCCACCCTAAAATTTAATAGTCTTCATTTCTGCAAACAGTTGGAAAGCAGCACATATAAACAACAGTTTCTTCACAATGATTTCTACAAACTTAAGTCAACAAGTGATAAAGATATCGCCAGCTTAAACTTATGTTACTTTGATCAATGCTCGTTTGTAAAACAGGATTTTTACAACCTGGGTCAGCTTCTCTCTTGACTCATGACAAGATTGCACCTGAAAGAGACAGCTGCCGAGGGTAATGAAATACTTGAGAATAAATTGCCTGTCAAGTATATTTCACTTTAGTAAGTGTAAACAACTATACATTAAGAAATAAAAAAACATGTAAAAAAAGTGTATAAAGGTTGAGCAAAAGATCGATGATGACAGCGTTCTTTGGATTGCATGCTTTTTTTGTGTGATCAGCCAATGTATCGATAAAGTTAGGAGACTACGATGGGTTCAGTCTGATAGTTTAGGTAACGTTCTACTTAAGATCCAGATAGCATTTACATGGGTCCATAAAACCTGCTTTGCTTCTATGTGCTCTGTAATTTATTTCCTCTAATCAAGGGTTCAGGTGACTAAATGACTTCAAGAGCTAAGCAGGTGTTTCTCATTTTTTTGAAAGTGTATTTTAATTGCTCATTTTGTGAGTTTTTAAAATAAAACCTCTTCAGAGACCTGGACTCCCAACAAATACTTTATACTGAAATTTGGCCATCCAGGAACTTTTTTTTTTTTTTTAAGTTTTATTTATTTTTTTTGACCGAATATACTCTACAAAGAAAAAATATACATAACTATGTATATATTGTGTTTCAGGACTGAAGTTTCAGTTGCTTGGCAGCTGTTTGCCGCCACCAGGCCAGGTACCCAATTTAGACTATTTTACATATTGAGGGATATAAAGCAATGCAGTTAATATTTCAACAATATGGAACTGCTCCTTCTCTTGGCTGAGAGTTAAATATATAATAGCATTGAGACAAAATAATGCCTATCACTTCAAGAAAGAGTTAGGCTGCTTTCCATGGTCATAAACACAGTTTAAAAGTGCTCATTTATAGCTTGACTGCACAGCTACAGACTGAATTTATATATTTTTTTATCTGATAAATCCATACAGTCTGAAGATAAAACCCCAGTCCTGTGGTTTTTGAGTGTGCTTAGCTCCATCTTCCCTGCCAGCATTTCATTCAAGCTTTAGTCCCTTTTGTGAAATCTTAAAATGACCTCTGATTGCCTTACCTCTGAGGTAGTTTTCCTCAGAGTAGCCCCGACTCTGGCCAGTCTCTCGCAATTCATGTTCTGTGATTTTAGCCACTTTATTGAGTTCATCTGTTCAACTGCTTGTTAGCACAAATAGTTAATCAGCCAATCGCCTGGCAGCAACTCAATGCATTTAGGCACGGAGACATGGTTTACAGAGAAGGTCCAAAAAAAAAAAAAAGAAAATATCCAGTAGGTGGTAGCTGCGTGGAAGAAAATGCCCTGTTGATGTCGGGGAAAGGAGAGTGGGCAGATTGGTTAGAGATGATAGAAACAGTTACTGAAATAACCACGTGTTACAACCAACATTTGCAGAATACCATCTCTGAATGCCTAACACGTCAAACCTTGAAGCAGACAACTCATACAGGTTCACCACAATTGGACAATAGATGATTGGAAAAATGTCGCCTGGTCTCATGAGTCTGGGCTTCAGCTGCAACATTCAGATAGTTGGATCAGAAGTCAGATCAGAAGGTGTATTGGTAAGGGGGATACAGTGGTACCTCTGCTTACGAAATTAATTGGTTCTGGAAGTAGTTTCATAACCGGAAAATTCCGTTAGTAGAGACACGTTTCCATGTAAATGCCCTAATCCAGTGGTGCACAAACTGTGGTATGTGTACCATTGGTGGTACGCGGGGAAACGTCATGACTGGACAATGCATTATAAATACAACGTTTCAAATGAAAATCAGGTAACAATAAATAACCACAATAAGGAATAAACATCTCTCTTGTGTGCTTAAAGCTAATTGAGAAGGCATATATGACTATATTTTAAAATTGGTCATCATGGTGGTACTCGGAGAGCTCAATAGTTTCTCAGGTGGTACGCAGCATTAAAAGTTTGAGAACCATTGCCCTAATCCATTCCAAGCCCCCCAAAATTCAGTCAAATTTTTTTTTTATAAATCATTGGCATCAATGCATCAAAACATGTAACAAATACTTGTTACAATTAGATTACTGCACAATAAACATAAAATGAGAGTTGTACATAATGGAAAAAACAAAGAATAAAGTATAGAATAAAAATTATGTTTATTTAACTTTTAACTGCTATCGTCGTCACCTTTTCTCTCTCAGCAGTGGTTTTTGCCTGACATTTTGTAAAGAACCGATCCAAGGACGTTTGCTTTTGTCGGATTTTAACGATCCTTCAAAAATGTCCAAGGCAAACATCAACATAATGAGCGATAGCCCGACTAGTGAACACTGTTTCTGGATGATTCTTTTCAACAAAGTCTGAAACTTCATGGAATTTTCCTAAAAGTCAATGAGATCCCAGGAAGATGCTAGCTGATAGCCAATGGCAGACCAGCTATAAGTATGTTAACGTTCGGTAAACTCTGGGAGCTGCGAGTAGCAGCGCTACTTTAGCTAATTTATACAAGAGGCAATATTTTCCCATTGAAGCGTTTCGTAACCTGAAAATTCCATATGTACAGACGTTCGTAAGTAGATGTACCACTGTAATTTGTTGTCACATTGTGGAGCCCTTAGTACCAACTGATCCTCTTTTAAACACCACAGCCTACCTGAGTATTGTGGCTGACCGTGACCATCCCTTTATGACCACAGTGGACCCATCTTCTGATGGCTACTTCCAGCAGGATAATGAACAATGTTACAAATTCTCAAATAATCTCAAACTGATATATTGGACGTGACACTGAGTTCACTGTACTCCAGTGGCCTCTGCAGTCACCAGATCTCAATCGAATAGACTTGAAAGTTGCCAAGCTCACTGACAGAAACCTTTTATCGGAGCCAAGTCGGCAAACAGTCCGATCAGATTAATGGTGATGGGTTCTTAGATGCCTCCGCAAATTTAAATTACAATAAAAAAAAAAAAAAAAATCAAAAACATTGAATTTGTTGTTTGTACTGTAAAAAATTAAGACTGAATGACAAACTTATAAAGACTGAAAAGCGCATCTGTTTAAATATAAAGCCCCAAAAGCAACTTAGTAAGACTAAATTGATTAAATGGTAATGAATTGAGACTTTGGTAGCTGCAAATGCAGCCTTTTTATAACATTTTATGGTGGAAAGTTTTTGAAAGAGGAGCCTGGAAGGACTGAGCATGTCTCTCTCACAAACCGAGGCAGGTCGATCCAAGGGCCTTCAGCTTCCCTCAAGGGTTATTCATCTGGGAAAATCTGTGTCCTTGTGATGTTAAAGGAAAAAAGTGCAGCTCCTGAGAAAAAACACGTGACACTCATTGACTGATGTCGCACTCTGATTCGTTTCTTTTTTTCATTTTTTTTTTTTGTCACAGGTTTCATGTTTCTGTCCTAAACTAATCCAGAGATGTTAATAGTTTTGACAGAACTGCTTACAAAGCCTTAACTGCCTCGCGGAGCTTTAGTGCTGACAGGGAAAGAAACTTTCAAAGCTGCTCTCATGCTCCTCACGCACGTCACACATGTCAAACTTTCATTTTCATTTGTGTCTTGCACCCCAGTGCTGGATAGATGAGAGCTATAGCCGCTTCCAAAAATATGTCTTGTCAAGATAAAACCCTCAAAGGGCTTGCAGAGATGAAGCTGACCCTTTCCTAGTACTGGATAATGTGGTTTTATTTGAATTAAAGCAGGGAGCGAGTGTAAGCATCCGTCAGCATCGTATACCCTGATGCTACAACAATGATTCCTGTAAATTCATGATCCACTCCAAAGCTGGTCATTTTATCTAGAGATGAAACACCAGAAACGAGTTCATATAAGGTTTTGCTGTGCTTCCAGCTGAGTAGCAGAAAACGTGCACATATCTGGGTAAAGTCGCCATGTGTGCTGTCATTACGCTCTGTATCACTGTCTGTGGAGCGGCTCCAGGGCTTCTTTCTCCACCACAGCAGCCTGTCTCTTCTTGAAATACATGTACCAGATACCAAATATGAAATGCTATTTAAGTTGAAATATTCACTTTAAATTCAAATAATTCCCAAGCAGCTCTCTGCCGACACGAGATCTCGTGAAACGTACTAATCTGTCATCTGAAACACTGCATTTAACCAGCTTTGAATGGTTCCCAAGCAGACATTCAATTGCAATTATCCTCGCCAGACACACAGCCATTATTACTCCCGAAGAGTAAAAATAATTTTTTAACCGTTGCCACCGTATTCTCTTCCTTGAATGGGATTTTGACTTTGACTGGCAGAACGTTTGAAGTGTCCTTAAGATTTCACAGCGTGCTTAGTTCCTCATCAAAATGAGCTTTGGGTTATTTTTAGCTGTTCTTAAAGTGCTGGAGTGATGATGCTGGCAGCTTCAACAGGGTAAATGAAAACGTGATGAATCTACATGGATCAGACATTGTTAAGCACATTTGGTTGATAGTATTCTCACACTATTATTTTCTTGTGTTCCTTAATTAATACAATACAGATTCTGAGGCCATGGTCTCTCTAAGGGTACATTCGGACCTAATGGTCTAGACTCAGTACGATTGCGGACTCAGTTCATTTGTGGTTGTAATATTCAGCTGGCTCTTAGTTTCCTTTCACACTGCGCTTTGACAAACGAACAAATCTTTTGAATAACGTATTCCCCTCCTCACCTGTGGTGGCGCTGCATCAAGAATTAATGAAGGCGAAGCCAAAACAAACAATGAAAAAATTAACCGCATTCATCTTTTGGTTAATTTATTGTTTCATTTTTGTCATGTAAACTAAACATGAAGCAAGATCAAATGTTAGCAGTCTTGGGTTCTTTATTTCATGCAAATATGATATGTATATTTACATAAAATGCGTCAAAGCTTTTATCTCGTCCTAACTCCACATCGGACCGGAAGCCATTTCATTCTGACTTTTGTGCTACACTACACATGCGTTTGTCTTCTGACTGTGTTTACCCACAATGCCCTGCATTGTAGTTGCATCTTACATTTGGTTCACTTGAAACGGACTGGAACTTACATTTGTAGGCGGACCAGAGTTTGCTTATTTGGTCCTTATCAGAGTCACTTCTCTCCAAGCAAACTGGAGTTTCCGAACAAACAAACTGGTCTGTTTAAAGCGGCCCGAACAGGGCTGGTGTGAATGCTAAAGCTCAAGTCCAGCAGGACATGGAATGGAAGCGGTAGCAGAAGTGCCGTGCAAGCTGGTTTAAAGTGACATTCAAGTCAATGAGAGTAGAAATGACCTGCAGCGCAATGCTCCAAAACTGGAGCGCGCTGCTTTCCATGTTCCGTGAAACACTAGCTTAAGGCACTAGAATTAAAAACTGTCAACCTGATGGCGGCCAAGACTCCTTTCTTTTATGTACTTCATCAGGTAAAATGGTATAGAGTCAAAATTTTGTGGATGCTTAAGGGTGTGGTCATTTTAGTAAGGGGTGGCTTTGGTTAACAGCTACCTAACATAGCTTTATCTACTTAGCGCTTAGCACTGACTTGACAAGACTTCTGATGTGAATATAGATCAAACTGTGCACAATCATTTTTATTTTAAAGATAATGTTTTCGTAGTGCTGTTGACTATACTAACAAACTGCTGCGACTTACTCCGGGTTGGTCTGGTAACGTGCGAAGAAGAAACTTAGCGAAGCAGCAGGCAGGAGCTGCTGAAGAAGGCAGCTTTGTCCTTGGGTCTTTCCAAGCCAAATCCACAACCAGTTGCCGCTGTCTGTTAGTACAATTAATGCCAAACACAACAATGACCAAATGTCTTTACTTTTGAATAAAAAATGACTGTGCTCTGTTTTCATTCACAGCTCAGAATACAATATAATGCTAAGCACTAAATAAGTAAAGGTATGACAGCTGTTCCCTGGCGATGCCTGGAGCCAATCAAAAGACTACAACCCTAACTACACATACATTTGTCGCCATATATAATTTTACCCGATGTGCTATTAAAATGTAACCCCTTGTACAGTTTTATGGTTGTGCCCTCAACTGGACAGTCAAGGAACTGCAACAAAACCTGCAGTGGAATGGTCGCCCCTTCTTTTAGACCTACAGGTCTTAGTCTGTTTAAAACAAACTCGAGGATGTTTTCCCACTTGATGTGATGTATTTCTCTTGTGAACACGGAGGTTGCACTTGGGTGCGGACCCCAACAACTTAACCAAACTCTTCTGCTGACCCCCTTATGAGAAAGCACTCTGACTCCAAATTTGAATACGAGCCTAGAATCACATAACATGGGGCATTGGATTATGGGTAGACTTTAACTACTGCAGGATTAACACAGAGCTAAATCACACACGGGCTTACAGTTCTCTGAAGATGAATATCAGACAAATGTGAAGTGCAGTGCCAGATAGAAATCTGTTAGGTGAGCATTTATATAACCGTCCTATCAGTGACAAACAACAATTCAGATATTTATGCGGCGCTTACTGAATAGTTCACCAGGTCATATAAAAGCAGTGGAGCAGAATATTCCACAACACTGGACCTCCTCCCTGTTTTTCTGTTTTTTATCCCCCTGTAGCCGACACCTCTAAGCAGTGAGGTCGGCCTCGCGTGGTTTGGCAGTGTGCTTAGACTTTTCTCACCATGAAAATAAATCAAAATAATGGATAATATATATATAATATATGATGATAATAATAATAATGCAAGTTTAAAATCTGAGGGACCACTAAACACCTGAGGGCACTAAGCATAGTTTGATTTTATTTTCATTGTTTGGTTAGCTATAGCTGACAATGAATACATAAATAGAAACTAAGTAATGAGAATTAATAATTATAATGATTGAGGCTATAGGTTCAAAAACAGGTAATGGTTTGAAATGAATGTTTGGAATGTAGGATTTAAATTTGAATCAGTATTTTCTGCACATTTTGTTTTTGTCGAATAATAATAAAAAAAAAAGTAAATTATTATGCAGGGAAATAAAACACAAGCTAGTCTTTTGATCTTATTTGCTTTGACAAAAGTAACAGAAAATACCAAACCAACCATTCTGTAGTTGCTTTTATTTCATTTCTTTATAACTCTTGCACTGCAGTATCCAGTAGTATTTCTTGGTATGGCACAGAGACTTTCTTTTTCCTGCTGGCACTGACATATTTCAGTTAATTATACAAGTCACACTTTGAGACATTCCAACATGTCAAACCACCAGGGATGCTGCCTTCTTTGCTTTTTGCCAAGTTGGTGCCTCAGCTCGGTACGGCACCTTAGCCACCCAGTCATGAAACAAAATACATCTTCAGCTGAAACCGGAATGAAAGTTACAGGATGCAAAGGTCGTCCATTTCTCCAGCACGCCCCCAGAATCCCCACCGACCCCGACACACATCCTCAACCCAGAATATGAATTCCTACCATCTGGTAAAAGCTACAGAGCCAGCAGACACAGACGTTGCTGCTTCAGTCTCTCCTTTGTCCCCTTCATCTATAACACTCTTGAATGACAAACAGACGTGGCTTATCTTAACTGTAATTATCAGACTGCATTCAATCAGTATTTCCTTGTTATTTAAAGACCTATTTATATTACTGGACAAATATGTATATTTAATCTCACCTATCCTTATAATGAACAATACTAATCTGTGCAATATTTATTGAGGTCTTATCTTTGTGGAATCGCTGTCTGTGCAGAACAGCAGCTGTGTTTAGTGCTCTTAAGCCCAAAACAAATTTCCTTTGGGTCAATGAAGTTTATCTTAACTTGTGTTTGCAACATTTCCCGGGTGTGATATATGGGGGCCAGATACCATTTTACATCACCTGTAAGTATCTATAGCAGTGACATGTTGTCGACCAGGGAGGACTGTGGAGAGATCAAGAGATGGGACTGGAGTTGCTCATTCTGTGGACTCTGTGAGATGAGGGCGTGCTAATCGTCACCCACCGGCTACTTCTGAGCGACACACGAGCACGCACTTGCACTTTCACGAACTTGGATGAGCGTTTTCTGATTCTCTCCAGCTCTCAGTCTTCTTCACCTTTGCCATCTCACCACCACCTTCTACCACCTGATACGCAAACACACAATATGCACGAAACACCGCCTCCTTCTCGTGTCTGGGCAAGGACAGAGTCGAGCTGACTCATGCAGAACTGAGCTGTCATCTGTGTCACCCCAGGCTTGGATGCATGTGTGTGTTTCTGTGCTTTTTTTTTGTTTCTTTCTGAAAGCGTCACCTTGGGCTGGGAGTGCATTGTGGGAGGTTACTGTCAACACGCACAAGCTGGAGTGTACGGGCAAAGACATTGGACTTGATTTGATCATCATCTCCGAGACAGAAAGAACATGACTAATATGCCAATGTGTGTACGTGTGAGAGAGAGTCCTCCTGGTTTTTCAGAGCGTGCACGCTCCTCCTACAGACTCCCAGCACACAAACACTCAGGCGTTCACGGACACAAAGCAGGGTCAAAAACAGAAGGGCTTACGCTCAACCGTCCACATTCATATCCATAAGGGGGGACTACGGTGTGGCGAAAAAGCACGAGAACCCTTTGCAGTTTACATTTTAAAAGCACTACTTTGCCTTTTGAAATGTAATCTGATCTTACTTTAGCTCACAATAATGAACAAACACAATGTGCCTAAGCTGATAACAGATTGAGTTAGAATTTTTCAGGCCTTGATTGAACACGACCATTAAATATTCACAGCGCTGGTGAAAAACCCTTGGCAGGAATGACTCCCTGCAAGCACTGTCAGAAGCTCTGAAGCGGACCTGCACAACATTCAGGGGGACATTTTGATCATTCCTACTTACAGAGCTGCTTCGGCTCAAACACATTTGAAAGAAGACTTGAGGTCATTCCGCAGCACCCATATGGGATTAAAGTCTGGGCTCTGATGGAGTTAGTCCACGGGACCTCCTTCATCCGAAATCATTCTCCTGTGGATTTATTAATGCTAAGCCTCTGACTTCTTTCCTGTCGGATATTTTGGTAAACTTTGCTTTGATAATGCCAAGTGGAGGCCCTGAGACAGTAATATCATTGTACCTATGTACAGTGACAATAAAGGATTCTATTCTATGCTAAGGCAAGCCCAAATCATGATGCACCCTTCGCCATAATTTTTCAAATGTACATTACTGATCAGCCGTTGGGATGGCTGTGGAATAGTTGGTATGGCTAGTTGCGAAATTGTAATTTCTTTTTCTCTTTCATCGAGGGAGCCGCTGTTTTCACTTGTTTTTCATATACAGTGGTACCTCTACTTACGAACGTCTCTACATACAAAATTTTTAGGTAACAAAACGCCTCGACGGGAAAATATTGCCCCTTGTTATGAAAGAAATTTCAGGATACGAAAGGCAAAAATACAGTACGCGTTGCTACTCGCAGCTCCCAGAGTTTACCGAACGTAAACATACTTGTAGCTGCTTTGCTATTGGCTATCGGCTAGCATCTTCCTGGCATCTCTCTTTGAATTCTCTGAATCTCGGAAATTTGTTGAAAATGAATCACCCAGAAAAAGTGTTCACTAGTCGGGCTATCGCTCACTATGATGATGTTTGCCTTGCACATTTTCAAAGGATTGTAAAAAGCCGACAAAAGCAAACGTCCTTGGATCGGTTCTTTACAAAACATCAGGAAAAAACCACTGCTGAGAGAGAAAAGGTGACGACGATAGCAGTTAAAAAGGTAAATGGACATAATTTTTATTCTATACTTTATTCTTTTTTTTTATTATGTACAACTCTCATTTTATGTTTATTGTGCAGAAATCTAATTGTAACATGTATTTGTTACGTGTTTTGATGCATTTTTATGATTTCTAAAAAAATTTATATCCGAATTATGGGGGGCTTGGAACGGATTAGGGCATTTACATGGAAAACGCGTCTCTACTTATGAAATTTTAAGGTTCCGAAACTACTTCCAGAACCAGTTAATTTCGTAAGTAGCGGTACCACTGCATCACTGTATCATTGAGCCAACCAGCAGCGTCTGTAATCTCACTAAAGCATTATAACACCCTGAAGATGCACCAGAACCTTGTGGCTCATCTGGTGTTTGATCAACCAAAATATACCTTTTGATAGTCAACCATTCAGCTCCTACTGGCGACCCATGATGCTTCAGGTCGCTGTCCGGCTGTATCACCCAACTTCTTACTAAGCTTCAGCTGGCAGTCAGCCACCATAACATCCCAAAATAACCATTCCTGTTGGTTATTTTGAGAAACTTGAATAATAGGAAGGGGTCCAGGTCCTGAGGCAGTGAAGCAAGCCTAAACCATGATGCTCCCTCCAGCATACTTCACCACAGGCTGATCTTTTGATGTTGATAAACTGTGCCCTTTTTACATAGCGCTGAGAATTCTTCCCTAAATAATTAATCTTTCGTTTTATTAATCCACAAAAATTCTCCCAGTAGTGTTGCCAATTGCTAATTTACTCTACAGCAAACAAACACCATTCCTGCTTAATGACTTGCATATTGTAGACTCATGAGCAGAAATATCTGCCAGTCCCAATGATGGCTTCAAGCCTTTAGCTGTGGATTATGGATTATGGAGTAACTATAGATTGATGAATGCTTAAACACTTTGAGATGACTTTCTGTTCCTTTCCAGCTTTAATGCACATCTGCTACTCTTGATTGTCTGTTATTAGATATGTCCTTTGAGCGAGACATCACAGCACGGCAAACTAAATGTGAGTGTTTTTTAATCAATCAGATGGACTCAAGTTAATGAAACAAGTTTAAGGTATGTATGGCTTAAAGCTACTCTGAGGAAATAACTGACTTCAATTGATCTTCATGGGGGCTGTTAGTTGGTGAGTTCATTTACCTTTCCCACCAATATTGTGAATGTTTTATGAGAATTTTCAACAGTAGGGCTGGGCAATATGGCTTCAAATCTATATTTGATATTTTTTCATCTATAAATTCAGTCGTATGATCTTCAGGGGAATATTCTGTCTGACGGCATCTGCTGCATAACTTCTACTCTTCATTGATGAAGTGGATTGTGAGTCTAATGTAAGGCTACATTGTGCGACTCCACCACAAATCCGTAGTAGTTGCAGAGTGTTTCGCAATATCTTTCTCTATTTGCTGGCGGACTTTGTCGTACATTTACCTGAATTTCCCCCTTGGGGGATCAGTAAAATGTATCTAATCTAATCTAAACTAATCTAATTTCAGTTTGGCTAAAGCAGCCATTTCCAAACTTCAGAATACCAAGGCCAAATTTGAAATGTGAAAAATCTCTGCGGCCCATGCAAACCTTTAAACACCACTTTGATCAACATACAAGACTAAAAGCTACATTCCAATATTAATGTAAGGAGTCAACAAATAAAGTCAAAATTAAATTAAGATTACAGTAGAATAAAATTATTATTTCTAAATATTTTTAAATCATGTAATAAATATTTTACAGTAATTTAAAAACATATTTGAAGAAAAAAAAAATCAAGGATTTAAAATATATTTGTTAATTTTTAATGATCTCTCACGGCCCCCCTGCAGTACCATGACAGCCCACCAGGGGGCCACGGACCACAGTTTGGGAATCACTGGGCTAAAGCACTCGCGGATACTCGTAACTCGTACTGTCCATCAAGTGTCTTTATCATGTTCCTAAAGCCACTTTTTTCCACTGTAAGAAATGGCGCCATGACCTTACACAAGTAAACATTTGTAATACAAATTCACCTCTTGATTCTTTTTGTCGTATGAAGTGACCGATGTTGCACCGGTCTTTTTTACTAGCACTTCCTCCTCTTCACCTCGCTCCACTTTTTTTTCACTATCGATCAAAGTAGGCGCAGCTTGACATTATCAACTTGCACAGTCGCGGTAGGCCGGTGTTGTAAAAATCTCTACTGTTAGCTACATTTATATCGTTTCTACAGTATACCATTTAAACTGCCCACTCCTTGATTCCAGTAACTTAAATTTCTCATGCGTCATCTTAAGTCCATCATTTGTTCCCCTATTATTGTCACTTAAATGAGGATAAGATCCCATTTTTTGACAAAATTAATGCAGAAATCCAATTAATTCCAAAAGGTTTATTTCTGCATGTTACTGTATTTAAGTATGTTTGAACCGAGCTGTCCCTGAACGCACCACACAGTCACTTACATGCAACAGCTGCAAGCAGACTACCTTGTTGAACCCGCTGCTTTTTATCTGATCTCACTCTCCGTTTCTCACAAACACACGTGTACACCGAGGCAAAACCTTTCCTACGAGCATCTGGGCAACAGACAGGCCTATTAGCCCACATGGCCTCGCAGTGCCAAAATAACAACTGCAGCATATGTCTGCGTAATAATTGCATTAATGTTGAACATGTCTCTCCAGGGGGCGGCTGTGTTTGAGGACTTGAGGGAAATTAAGCCTTGTTCTTGAAAGCATGAAATGAGAATTTAGTAAATGTTGGAATGGGAGAGGCTACAGCTGATGATCACTAACTACACTGTAACAGTGAACGCTTACGCTGGGGAACAGATCATTACCTGCAGCTCAACGCGTAGCATCTCCATAAAGGTAAGCCCCAAGTTTCTAAAGATTTGCATAACTGACAGCCGTTACTCAGTTATGTGCAGGTGTAATTTCTGTTTTACTACCATCCAGGCCGCTACATCTAAGCCAGCAGAATCTGTAATCATGCTGAAACATTATCCAGAGAAACTTTTGTTGATACTCGTCTGATTGTCACTCAACCATTGGTACGTGCTTTATTTCTTTGATTAGTTATATGTCTGTCCAGTAGCATCCAGTGGCAGTTTTTTTCTGCATCTGTTGGTAGCACTCACTAGAAAGAAATCAAACCCAGAAGAACCAGGCTAATGGAGGCTACTCGAGTACCGCAAAATATGATGTGCTACCCCACTCGCACTCATGGTAGGCTTTGCGGATCTGTGCCTTTGCGGTCCTCCCCATGCTTGTGGCTTCTTTTTAGTTATTCTTATTCTTCCTCGTTTTTGTCCTTCCTCTCATGCCAAATCAGTGCCTTCAATCTTCTCTCCACAGAGAAATCTCTCGGCCACTTTGCCCACATCACCTCAGTCATGAAGGGATAGATGTGTAGCGTCTTTGTTTTGGATCCATGTTATTTACTCTCCGGAGCATTGCAGTAGTACATCATGGTTGTTTAAACAACCTGTTGTTTCGGTTTGTTGCTTTTTTCCCCCAAAAGTAGTTGTACCTGCAAAAAGCCCCAAATGCAATGCATTACTGCCATCTAGAAGATAAAAATAGCACCACTTTGCGGTACTTGGGGAGCCTCCATTCTTTGACTTGTAGAGGAAAGAATCAGTATGGCTGACCAGGCTAACCCACGGCTGCCTTAATCCAATTTACATCACCAGTGTTTATCTTCAGTACAGCCTCACAGTCTGGAGCCAGCAGTTTAGCCTGTAGCTAGTGGGCACCCCCTGGTCCAGGGGAAGCTGATGCAGACATCATTTAAGCCTTTTGTAATCGTACAAAGCATGATTCAATATGCGCATGCAAGTTCAGCTTTAAACTTATAAGGATGATTTCCACCTAAACAAAGCACAATCACAACACAAATCATCATCATTAATAGACAAGAATGTGGCATGTCTAAAAAAAAAACTAACCTAGTGACCAGCTGCTGCAAAGAAAAGACTACATTCACAGACTACAACATGTTTAATTAACACTCACTGGAAGCAGCAATTGATTGAAAATGTGTGTTTGTTTTTTTTAATTGTGAACTTTGCCTTTAGCTCTATTGGTTGTGAAGATTCCATTGAGGTCTCCCTCAATTCTCTCACTCATCAATGGGTTCCTGAGATAAAGCCTTAAGCAAACACCCAAACCACAGCACAATTTCCACATGAGGCTGCATAAGACACATAAGCTTACTGAAAGTTCAACTAATACAAGCAAACCTAAGCTAGACATATTTAAAAAGAACTGATATATTAGTGACATGACTATCAAAGGTGTGAGTTAATGTGCCAGTTTGTGCCAAAAATGGCTAATACTAAAAGCCCATTGAATCATCCTCCTATAAAAACGTCTAAAAACTTGATGAAACAAAACAAAAATCAATCTTTGTTCATTAAATGGTGAGACGTTATGGATTTCATGTGATCTTTCTCAGTGCAGATCGTTTGTGACAGCGGCACATTGAGTTAACATTGACATAATAATGTGAATAGGTGCGTATGAGCGAAGAAAAAAAAAACATGTTACCAAATTCCAATGAAGGCAGAGGTCTGGCAGAACTGGTGTGAACCAGAGAACATGTTCCTTTTCTGCAGCCACCTGCCAAGATCAGACTTTTCAGATTTTCCAGGGTGATTTTCGGGGTAACAATTGAAAGACCAGATTATTTAATTTCTTTAGATGCAAGAGCAGGTTTTCACATCCATGGAGCCCATCGTCGCAGGACCAGCAGGGAGAACGCCGGGGCTGGATCTAAAAACTTTTTTTCTTTTGTCAATGTATGAAGTCGGTCATGGTGCCATGCAAAAATCGAGACTTTTTGGTTAAGATATTTTTGTCTTAAAAAACAGAATTGGTTTTAGGCGTTTTCAGTTGGACGTCGGATGGTTTAGATTTATTGGTTTTGAGGGTTTTTTGTTTTGTTTTGCATGCAGAAATGTAAAAGAGTTATTACAATAATAACTTACATGTTCACGCATAAAGAACCTCCTTGGGATATGTCACTATTTTATACAAAGTATTACACGTTGAACACGTTAAAAATGGTTTATAGCCCTTTCCACAATGATGTACAATAGTTGCCTTTCTAAGACTTTCACTTATGTCTTTCTCTCTTGGCGTTATGTCAACACACCTGAATGTTCCAGAGCAGCAAACACCTTTTATTGAGCTCTGTATACATACTGATGATCATTTCATCAAGGACTAATGAATAGAAGCACCTGGCTGCAACTTCCCCCCTCAGATCCTGTGGAAGCAGTTGCCCAAGTGATTTTATACCTTTTTGGCTCCACTTTTAAATACTTGCATGGTGAGAAAAACTGTATGTTGTTCATCTGAGGTTATAGCTGTGAAGTTGTAACTCATTTTGCAGAGTCAGAGAAGTCAGAGGAGGTCCAGTAAACTTCTAACTGATAAAGGTAGCAAAAATGTATTTCCCTCATGGCTGTAATTGTTTTAAATTATGTTTCCATCTTAAGACGTAATGTTTAAGGGACAGATATGATTCAAAACTTTGGTCACAATGAATGTTCGACATGCTGAATGAGCTCAACTCTGCAGGTTTTTCTATTGAGCAGCATCTTTTCACCAGGTAATAGCACCATGTTACTGGGAATGTAATAAAGCTGAATTAATCAATTGCTCTTCATAATTAAAAGTAACTTCTGCTTTGCCTCTGACTACAGTCTTATGCCAGATTGCTTAAAAATTACAGCTCACATAAGGCCTGGATTCTTTTTTATATAATTTATAGGTGTTTTAATTCTGAAACTGATGAATTCAAGTAAGTGACTAGGTGGAAACTGATTATAAAGCCCTCGTCTGACTTTATCCTGATGAGCTTGTTTTGACTACAGTGCATAAAAACTCACTCAGAGGGCCATTTTATATCCAGTCTTTATGATAAACCATTTAGCGTGCTGAGGTGGTTGGGAGCAGGTATGGCAAACAAGTCATGGCCACCCCCCCCCCCCACCCTCACCCCACCTCCCCAAAGGAAAAAAAAAAAGAAAAGACTCCATTTAGAGGCTACATCACCTTGCAAAGTTACAAATTGTTTTTGTGCCCCGCAGCTAAACTTAATGAAGATTCAAATCGTGCCAGGCAAAGCAGCCATGTGTGTCCGAACGCTCACAGGGGCAGGGGAGCCCATGCACTGTAGATACCAGGCATGTACATGCACAGGCTTGCACATACAAGGGCAGCCAGAGCTAAGCACACGAGCTTAAGCTACATCTCTTTGCCTGGTGGTCATTCATTAGGATGCAGGGAGGAGGGATAATGTGGTTTAAGCAATCAAGGGGCTGGCAGACCGGTTTCCATGCTGAATTAAAGATAAGCCCTATCACCTTGTGAGAGCAGATTATAAAGCCACCTGTGGATTTGCCCCGAAGCAGATAAACATGTACACAATGTCTACATGTCCGTCAAGTATGGGGGTCATGTTTGCATACAGGTACAGTGTCAGCACGCATGTGAATTTGTGAAGGACATATGTTACTTTTACATGCATGACACAGGAAACTACATATGCTTAAATAATCCAAATTGATATTTTGTTTAAAGTATCCAAACTCCAAAGTGACACAAAGAGGTTTTTAATTTCAAATTTATAACCAAATATTCAAAGGAATATTAGCTTATTTCTTAAGAGCACTGTCTTGCTCTCGCTGTCTCCCGTCTCTATGATCAGCACCACCCAAAAGTAGATCCTGTCCCGGGCCATCTGTTGCAATCAACTGTGTATCGCTTTGCGTCGCTATGATGGTTAACAGTGGCCACAAGATGAAGTTAGCTCACAGAACTACAATAGACAATGTGGTAGAAATGGCTAAGAGACCCACTAAACAAGGGTAAATCTTAGACAGTGTCATGAAATTAACCTCCATGTCACGGCTGACCCTCTGAGCCCACAAATTGCAAACGTTCCTTTATTTGTTGCTTTAATGAAATCAGCATTGTCATTGTTTCCCTCTAAATATGAACTATCTCCTGAATTTTAGCCAATTTGATTGATACAGTAATTTCGTGAGTAAAATCGTGAGTAATATCAGGTTTATCAAGCCTGAAAAGACGAGCTTTGAAAAGTGGAGGCCCAACTGTCGTTTAAAGGTACACCAAGGAGTTTTTTTCAAATTGAAATAGCAGCTTTTATCTTATTTGAAGAATCTTTGATTACTCTAAGGAAGTGTTATCTAGTTCTCGTTGTTTCCCTTCCCTTCTATCAGCAAAACCCATCCAAGGTACAGTCATGGAAAAAATTATTAGACCACCATTTTTTCTTCACTTCCTTGTTCATTTTAATACCTGGTACCACTAAACGTCATCATGTGACTAAAACAGACAGAAAAGAAAACACTGAATGCATAAAAGCAGTGTTTTTGGCAGTACAACGCCATAGCTATTAAGTAAAAACTTAAGTGATTTAGGTTATGATCAAGAAAACCATGGAAAATGGTAAGATATCAGCTCTTAAATAAAACTCTTATGAGCAATCTTTGTGGTTATCGTTATGTTTGTCCAAACAAATGTACCTTTAGTTCAATTCAATTCAATTCAATTCAATTCAATTTTATTTATATAGCGTCTGTTACAATGACAATTGTCTCTAGGCGCTTTACAGAGACCCAGAGCATGACCCCCGAGCAAATATCATCAACTAAGATTATATCATTAAATCCAATCAATGAAAATGGCAGGTAAAAAACTCCCACATAGGGAGAAAAAAAACCTTTATACCAAACAGTGGCAAGGAAAAACTCCACTTTAAGAGGAAGAAACCTTGAGCAGGACCTGGCTCATATGGGGGGACCTTCGTGCCGAAGGCCAGCCGGGTAGAGAAAGAAAAGAGGGGAGACAGGACAGAGAGAGGATGGAGGACAGAGAGAAGATGGAGGACAGAAAGAGGATGTAGGACAGAGAAAGGAGAGCACAGAAAAAGTAAAAAATAATAATAAAGAAGTAGTGGAATTGTTGTAGGGTGAATGCAAGCGGGCTATGGAGGGCCCTTGGGCGTGTGGTCAGCGTAATGAGCCATGATAGGCTCTTGAGTATCAATAATGTGCGGGTGGGGTGTAACAAACTCTGAGAGTTGTACCAGGCATTAAAATGAACAAGAAACTGAAAAAAACAAGGGTGGACTAATAATCTTTTCCATGACTGTAAGTTTGGACTCCCGACCCGGTCGACTCTTTTGACAACAGCGTATGGCTTTCCAGCATTGACTTACAAATGAATCTCATAGAGCTCCTCTGGACATCCGGCAGATGTGAGGAAGAAAAAATCACAAGAAAAATCACAAAAAAATCACAAAAAACACAAGAAAAAATCTTGGCCACTGTCATAAAACTGACTGAAATCCTAACCTTCACTCCCATAGGTGGAGGCTCAGAGCTAAAAATTGTTTCTTTGTGCCAGCTTGAAGGAAGCGCATTTATCAAGTGATGCTTAAAACGAAAACTATTTGAATCCGTTGATCCTTATCCTACTCTATCTTCAGCCTGAGAATCTTCTGAGGAAAACTTGAAAAGCTGTGAGGTGTCTGCAGAGCTGTAGGATGCCTTTAGTTTGACTGGAGAGAACCAAAATGTGTCGTTTTGAAAAGTTTCCTTTGAAAAGTTGAGTATAAGTTGTAGATGTGGCAACACAAGCAAAGGCTTGTATCAATCACCTTTCAGTCTGCTCAGCCTTTTTAAAAAAACAAAAAACAAAAGCAACATGAGGACTGAATATTTTTTTTATTGAATATTTATTTCAATCTGCAATTTTTAGATAATATTATACGTGTATTTTTTCACGTCACTGATAATAACATCACTGTGCTGCTTTGATTTAAGGATTCTACAGGTTGGCTCATAATTCAGAGCTAGTTTTTGACAGAGAGGAAGAAGAGGCAGAAACTAGTGAACAGTTACCTTGGAAACAAGCCTTAAGTGCAGTGTCTGAGCTTTAAAAGAGATGTCAGGCCAAGCATTCCTACCAAGGTCAGTTTATTATTTGTATTTTCTCAATTGACACACACACACACATTGATGTAATCTTTAAATTAAGAGGCAGTTGCAGTCAGAGGTGAATATTTCTAGACTCTAATGGATGTCATCCAAGACGTCACCCTTGAAATTAATTTTTCAAAAGGGCTCACCAATGACACAAACCATCTTTAAGGTCTTACAAACCATGTTTTCCTCTGTGTCAATTATTCAAGATGGAAAATGTAGAAATTGGTGGGAGAATGACTCGGATATAAAAATGTCATCAGAGTTACTGAATGACTTATGTAACAGTGGTGTCGTAATGGTTTGTAGCCTGGTCATCCATAAAATCCATGCAAAGGTGAAATGGTTTCCAGTACCTCTCCCATTAACATCCATTTCCATGGGGGTAGAATGTACTGGACCAATCAGAGTAGGGCGGGGGCGGGTTTTTTTTACAATTACTCATACAAAAACATAAAAGAGCCTCTATTCAAATCAACCAAGATGGCTGCAAAATTGCTAATAAAACCTTGGTTCAACAATTTTTTACAGCAAAACTTACATGCAGTCGAGTAGGAATGTCAGTCAATACTGTTGTCATTTTGAATGTCTTTTATTCATACCAAAGAGCTACATCTGGCTCGTTAATCTGATACGAGCCAGGAAGTGATTTTAACTGCAGTTCCTCAGCTGACCACTGGGAGCTGGTGAGTCAATCTCCACTGACCCCCTTCCATGGGAAAATGTCCATATTAGCAACAGAATTAAACATATTACACCCTAGTTCAAGATTTGTTTTTGGTCTCCATAGACAGTATATCTAGATGTCACATCTGTGACAACTGTAAAGGGGGTGGATTTCTTTTGTACTACATCATGTAAAACTATAAAAAGCACCACATTTATGCATGATTGTGGGAGTACTGTAGTCTTTGATTGAATGGCGAGCCGATAGGTAGCTGGCAGAGCTCCTCCGCTGTTACTTGACTGAAGGAGCTGTTAACCAGCTGTGATGAAGCCACAGGGGACTACAAGACTGCCTCCATTTTGTGTCGGCTTATCCAAGGTTCCACTCAATCGAATTTCCACTGATCCTTATTTTAACTCTGGCATTACTAGATTCAAATGTTGTATCGGTGGCAACATCAGAAGTGATTGACATGTTTGATTGGAATGAATACAAGATAATGCTAGTTAGCATCATAGGTTCGTGTGAGCTAAGCCAAACTAAAACAGCTCGGTTGCAGTACCTAAACTAAGGTGGGTGTGTCCCAACTGGCTTCGAGGTGTGCCCGTTCCTCTCAGTTGTACCAAGACACCGTACAGGACACGGAAAAATCCTAGTCCGGTTGTCATTCAGCCTAGATCACAGGCTTCATTTCTCTGATCGGTTGTATGCCTCTTCAGTGGTGCCCAGAGGCAGCTTCTCATGCATCCATTGGTATTTCCCCCTGGAAATCAAAGTCAAATCCCACAGGAGTTAGACTACTTATTCATATCAAAGACGAAAAGAATAAGTGTGGCAGTTCACTAAACTCAAGATTTAGGGTAATTTAGTATCCAGTATATATTTTTTACGTACTGTCTTCACACCTTCTAAACTTGTCAAGTAAAGAGTCAGTCTCTCACCTCTTTGTTTCATCTGTGCTTCAGTTGCCTTTATTCATTCTAACTTGGCGTTGTACTAAACTACAGGGTATTTGGCAGGGGATCTGTAGTGCTTTATCCAAAATTCATGGATTCCCTTTCCCAGTGGAGCTTGAGATATGCCTTTTGGGCAATTTCTAAAAGATGAAAACTCATTCATCACTTTAGGAAGTCTTACTGGCAATAGCCAAAAAAATGTGTTGCTGAATTGAAATGGAAGTCAGACATGCCTTTGCTGGGAGGAGTATACTTAGAAGTTAAAATGGGTTTTCTACTGGAAGAGAAAACTTCTTCAATAAGGGATAAGATACACCTATTCTTCAAAAGAAAGGAAGTCTTTATGAACAATGGAGAATCTCCCACTTTGTATGATTCCTGTCAGGGGAGTGTGAGACACCTAGCTAAGTTTGTGCTAAAACACTTTGTGTAATCAAAATGTATGAACATATTCAATGTTTTTGACAGCACTCCAGGGAGGGAGTAATCAGTTTCCGCTGATTTTTATTTTTTGTTTCCATAAAGGTCTTGGAAGAAATATGTACTTGTTTGTTAGGAAGCATTGCTAAAGCAATCTAGCTCAAGCTTTTACAGCCATCTCAGAGACCTCAGCATGTCATCTTTGTTGCTGGTTGACAGCATTTATACTTTGATTCAGGCTCGAACATTGCTGAAAACGTAAGTAAAATCAAAATCAAAGTTTCTCAAAGTTTCGGGTATCATAGATTGCTAGATTTTCAGCTTTATTTATGTAGCATCTATTACAATACAGATTATCCCAAGACGCTTTTGAGAGACCCAGAGTGTGAGCCCCGAGCAAATATTAAATATTAAGTAGAGAAGTGGTGAAAAGTAAAAACTCCCCTTTAAGAGGAAAGAAACCTTGAGCAGAACCTGGCTCATAAGGGGGGGACCTTCCTGCTGAAGACCATCTGGGTAGAGGGAGAAAAGGGGAGGGAGATAGGACAGAGATGATGGAGGAGAAAGAGGGGAGGGGCACAAATTTATTGTCTATTTTACAAATGACAAAATATATCGGTAGTAATATTTCATGAGGTGGAGAACTAAGAGTTTTAGATTCTTATATTATGACTGGTACATGTTAGTTAATGTACTACAGAGACTAGGGATGTAACGATATGGAAAATTTGATATCTCGATTCTAGTGACCAAATTATCACGATTTACGATATTATCGTGATATTCTTAATTGCTGTACAAATGTCTAAAAAAAACATACAATTGAATAATTTAACAAAATCTTGTGATTTTCTTGTCATATTGAAACATCAGAAGCCAATAAAGTACTTGTTTAAAGTCAAAAGTTTTTTTTTATTTGAACTTGCACTATAATTTTTGTTCCTGATAATTGTTTGCATATTTTGACCTACGATGGTTGTTAAAGTGTTTATTTAAATTTACACCAGACAAATCAGCTTTGTTCCTGTGATTTTGTTCATTTAAAATAAAACCTCTCTCTGTTGTTTCTCCGTTTTATGTGGAAGTTTCATTTTGATAAGATTTTGGCTTCTGATGTTTCAATATGACACGAAAATCACAAGATTTTGTGAAATTATTAAAATGTATGTTTTTTTAGACATTTGTACAGCAATTAAGAATATTGCAATAATATTGTAAACCGTGATAATTTGGTCACTATAATCGAGATATCAAATTTTCCATATCATTACATCCCTAGTCTGGACAAGTGTAGGTAGTTAACACTGGGATGGTCAGAGGGTGGAATACCGGGTCAGCATGTAGTTCTGGAAGCTCTGGAAGCTCTGGTCTGATATTAAGCCAATAAGAAAACACTTGAAGCAGCATTGTTTCTTTTTGATAAAGTTGTAATACTCATGATATTCGCAAATTTTTTAATCAATCTAAATCTATTACAAACTGGAGGTATGATGGGTACGAAGCTAATGCAGAAGTACCCCCAAATTGAGACAAAGGAAACATTCAGCTGATGTCCACTTAAGGACATCAGGAAAATGTGTCAGCTCTTGGGAAAAAAAGGGTATTCTTTTTTTTTTTCTAAAGCAAAGCTCCACACTGAGAACAAAACTCTCCATCCATCCATTCATCTATCCATCATCCATCTATTATCTATACCTGCTTTACTGCAGTTCAGGGTCACAGGGTTCTGCTGGAGCTTATCCAAGCTGTCACTGGGAAAAAGATCCATATTCTCTTGACAGGCCAGAAAATATGGATTTTCCTTTTCTAACTTCTTTTGAAAATCAAGGAATTGAAAGTATTGGATGTACTGATGAACTGGCTAAATGCATAGTGAAAGACTGGGATCTCTCTTTGGATAACATCGAGTAGACTTAGAGTTTTGACATTTTTGTCTCCAATTATAACATTAATTTATTTAAATTTTAAAGGGTTGCTGTACAGCTCACATAGCTGAGCAGGATGCTCACATATAGAGACTGTGGTCCCTTGTGCAGCTGCAGGTTTGACTCTCAGCTGGTGACCCTTTTGCTGCTGTGTGTCTTCTCCTTTTCCCTCTGCTCCACTTTCCTGGCTATCTGCTTTCAATAAGGCCGCTAGAGATACAAAAATCTAAAGACAAAAAAGGCGAGAGGAGGTGACCCAATTTGCCGTGTTGTAAAATACAGATTTTTTTTGTGTAATCTAAATGTCCCATTTTATATGATACAAAAACCAGCATTTTGAATCTTTTGAATTAGGTTTTACAAAGGTAGATTTGCTACCTCCCATCACACCGTCTGCCCTACAAACAACAGCTGAGGTCAGCTAGCAAGGCTTTAGCCACCTGCCTCATTCTGTGTGAATTTGTGTGCTTTTGCGCATCTCGGTTTGTCTGTTCGAGGGGGCGTGTGTTCGCATGGGTGTCTACGCGCTAAGAATTAAGGGGTTATCGGTCTTTATGTCCTTAAACTAGGGCAGGCGGCATTATGTAAAGTGCTGAATTATATATCCGGTCTGTCTGGTCTGACCAGAGAGAGAGTGTCAACAGTCAAACACAAACACATGCCCATGCTCGTCATCTACCCCTGGATCCCCGCGTATTCACGGAGAATTTCCCATTCTCGGCATCTCGTTACCCACACAGAAGCGGCACATGTGCATTGTCTCATGGACGGCTTCAGCATCCACGCATGTATACGTACTCGACATTATCTCACACACTCAGGCTGACAGATGGGAGCAGCAGATGATGAGCGCCACCAGATTTGTGTCTCACAGTGGGAGCCATTGCTGACACCATTTAAGCTGAGAGAACACTCAGACTTACATTAGCACCCTCTCTGTGTCAGTGTGTGTGTGCGTGCACATGCACTCATGACTATATGCGTATACTGTATGTGAGGTATGCAGCAACCGCTTGAATATGTTGAATAATTTACTGGATTTCTGCATTATTTTGCTATATAATGTGACCTTAACTGCACCTACAGTAAGGGTGAATTCCAATTCCTCCCTTAACCCTCAATCTCAAAAATGCACACTCCTGTGAAGTGCAAGTGCTGTCCCGATTCTTAGAAAGTCAAGTTGAGGGACAAGTTTGAGGGTTGTATCGCCCTCAATATTGAGATTCTCCAGCACCACCCTTGGGAGTAAGGGCTACCCAGAAGGCATTGCGTATTTTTGCCAAAACGTCTTCAAAAAGTATGACTCTAAAAAAAGCGAGCTTTAAATGTAAGTATTTTCGTAGTTAATAAAGATATAAATGTTACGAAACTATCTTATTGTCTTAATTATATATATTTATGTTATCTTATTCTTCTTCTACGTCTTCTTCTGCGTCGTCGCCGTTTTCTTGACAAACTGGACGTAGCTTTGGCATAAGGCCGCCCCTCACAGTCTGAAGACGTAACTGCACTCAAGGCGTGTCCCATTTCTAAGTCATAAGATAACGCTTACACTTACTTTCGAGGGCAAAGATTGAGGGTTAAGGGAGGAATTGGAATCGGCCCACAATCTACTGATGACACACAGACAATTATATTTTCTTACGCCTCTATTACTTGTAAACCCACCCTTTAAAAATGTTGCGTACTGATGAAATGAAAGCTGTAATATTCTGCCATTTCTGTCTGCAATGCCACAAAAAGTGAACGGCTTACCAACATTAAAACATCTCATTGGTGAAGTACGGTGGAGGGAGCATCATGATTCAGGCTCGCATGGTTGCTTTGGGGGCAGAACCACATGGCATCAGGAAGGAGAATATAAACTGTCATGTTTACCAGAATATGTCACATATTTTCAGGGTGCTGGTCTGCCAGATGAAGCTGAGTAGGAGTTGAGTGATGCAGCAGGACAATGACCTGAAGCACAGAAGTAACTCCAGCACAGAATGGCTTTAGAGGTAGAAAAGCTCTCTGTTGGAGTGACCCATTCAGAGCCGAGAGCTTAACTCCACACCAGACAGTCTGCAAATGTGTGAACAGTTTTTATATAGAGGAATGGTTAAAAGGTCTGATCCAGAGCTACTGAAAGCTTTTTCTTGAAGGTACTGCTGATGCAGGAGGCACCCAGGGTTTTTTTTTTCCCACCAGCACTATGAATGCTTGATGTTCAATAAAAACACAAGAAATTATAATTGTTGTGTGATCATCTTCAGCACATCTTCGCATCACATTTTATAGCAAATAAATGCAGAAAACCAGCTAATTTCAACAGATTTACATACTTTTTCTTGCCATTGTATATGATCCAGAGGTATATAGATGTTAGAATAGTATGTGTGTTTTAGCTTAAATTAAAATCTTAATTCTTGCACATATGCACACAGACAGTACGTAGTCAACTATGCAAATGAACAAATGGGCTTGACATTCTCTGCTTGCGCAAGCTGCTTTCATCTTGGCATGAAAGAACAATGACCTATTAGTAAACCTCTCAAGCAGTCATTTGACTCCCTCGCTCTTCTCTCTTCAGACTGCTTGCTCATTCTATGTTTCGTGCTACACCACTGCCTCCAGCTCCTTTTCTTTTGCTTTCTGTCTTTCTCGCGCCGTCTCCCCGCTCTCTCGCTCCCCGCGGACCTCCGGTCTAAGCAGCCTGCCTTTGAGACAAACTGAACTTAACCAAACTAATCTATAGGAGGAGTAGAGGAACGGCCGCCTTCCTTTTCTTCTTCTTCTCCTCTCGAGACGATGCTGACATTTCTCAATGAGAGAGTGTGTCATATGTGGGGGGCCGGGCGGCAGACGAAAAGAGTAGAGCACCAGAGACGTGACTCGACTTAGACTGAAAAATATTCAGCAGGGACCTGGTTCCCACGTTTTAGCCTGGCAAATAATAACCTCTCACCCTCTGATAATGTACCAATGTGCACCGATGGGACTGTCAAGTCACAAGCCATGGAAAGTGTTGCAAAGTGGCTTGAGACCTTACAAGTGCTTGGACATAGTTCTGGTGACCAATAATGGATTTTCCTGTTATACTTAGAGCTGATCTTGGTATTTGACCTGGAGTGGAACAGACCATTTATTTGGCATTTGCTGTTTTTATTGTTCTTTTGTTTGTTTTTTTCCCCTGCTGTGCAGTATTTGTCTCTGTATTAAGGCTTTGTGAAAGTTTCTCTCTTTGCTATTGCACAACAGCCCTACAGAGATGAAAGCTAGAGCTTGAGCTTTCTATCCAAATTATTTTGCATGTGGTCCATTAATGTGAAAAAAATGATGCACTTGTTATAACTTGCAGAAGAAATAGGCAAATAAATTATGACAAACCTTTTTCCATTGCACTTAGCTGCATTTACATTTTATTTATTGACTTTTTGGGGAATGCCCCACCCGCGCCCGTTATCCCCTTCCACCAGATCTTTAGGAGATCTGGCAGAAGATCGGGGCCATGATCTCTCCAGCTTTTTCTGAGACTTCCTCTGAGGCTCCTCTTGCTTGGCCCAAAACAACTCCGATAAGGGGACATCCAGGAAGCATCCGAACAAAATACCTGGTCAACTTCAGTTGTCTCCTCGATGTGACTAAACAGTAACTCTACTCCCTCTTCAAAAACTGAACTTCTCTTCCTGTCACTGCAATCTTGGTTTTACGGTTACAACCCACAGTTCATGACCGTAGGTGAGGGTAGGAACATACTAGATGCACCAGTAAACAGAAAGTCTTGCTATTTGGCTCAGTTCTTTCTTTACCACAAGACCGGAGCAGTTCGCCTCAGTCTCCCGCTCCATCCTTCGCCAACTCATAAAAAAGACCATGAGATATCTGAACTCCTTTGTTTAAGGCAGCACCTCACTTCCAACTCGAAGAGGGCATTTCAATCCTTCGACTCAAAGTGAAAACCATGGTCTCAGATTTAGAAGTTGTGGTTCTCACCTTATGCCCACGTGCCAAAAAAAGGAGGTCTTTTGGAGAAAATATTTAGGTCTAAAGACGGAGGATAGCAAATACTGGTAACCTTTGCCAGTTAAAGGGAAAAACCTCAAAAGTGGGTGTGGGTGTGGGCATTTCTGATGAGAGAAAAGCACCATGCACGTGGCGTGGTTAAAAAGGTTAAAAATCGCCAGAGATACAAACCAATCCATTGTTACATTTTAAGGTAATAAGACAAAACGTGATTTTTTGCAATCGTTCAACTCTGGTAGCTAAACTCTGACTTACACAGGCAGTTCCAAGAGACAACACTCAGAAGATACCAAGTGAGATGGACCAATGGAAACTGCCCTTTTAGAATCATGTCTGCAGTGGAAATAAGTATCATGAGCATCACACATGGTGCAGAATGGGCATATCAAATATAGATGGCTGTGGCTTTGAAGGGATCACATGATCACAACTCAAGCACCCAATCTTCTAGCGTTATTAGTTTACCTTCTTCCCATAAATATGGAGCAATAGGTACCTCCTCTTCCCAATGGATGGTCAGAGATTTGGACCATAATATTATCCTGCGCCACCTATTGGTTTTAAAAGTTGACTCTGTTGACTCACCTAAACAAGCAATCAAAGTGTGTCATGAAACATGATGATAGCATTCAGACATGTATTTTAGGCCCATGCATCTTTAAAAAGTACTTTTAGAACCAAAATCTAATGAGGAATCACCCACAGGAAGCAGACACTGAAACCAAAAATCAATACTGCAGTTGAAAGTAAAGTGTGTACCAATGCCAACCACCTGGCTCCTTCCTCCTTTTGAAGACTTTGCAATTTGATCAACAGAATGCTTTGTGATAGCATTTTTCTTGTCCTTAGATGACAAATTAAATTGGTAACAGGATCTATTTTTTTGGACTCCATTTATTGGATAAATGTAAGTAAAATGGTATGCCAACAATAAGATAAGATGGATGAGCAAATACTGGGACATGATCAATCCAGGCTGAATCCCCTAATTCCCATTCAGCTAATGACTCAAGAGTGCATCACCAATTACCTGTCCAACTGTAGGATAATTTGTGTAACAGAGCATGTAAACTATCTGGCATGGCATGTTGATAAAGGGGATTAAAATGATTACTTGTTCGTCCTAAAAAGCCTGACAAACTGCCATTTTTTTCCTTGTTAGAGGTTGTCTATGTTTCCATTTATCCAGGTTGTAAAATGTCCTATGCAAATACACTTGCACTTTGTGATGCAACCGAGCTCTGGGATTAACAGGCTCCTGCGTTTATTGTTCACATTGTCAGGGTAATATGATCCGCTGTTGCCCCATAAGCTAAATCATAATGACGCTGAATGGTGCGTAACCCCTGCAGCTCTGAATGGCAAATGGAAGTTTGTTGGGCATGTCGAACTGCTTAGGAGGTCGTTTTGCGATTGTCTGAGAACAATTTCAGCGCAAACTGTCAGTCCACACATTTCTTTCCCCCCTCTCCTGCCTTTCAAGCACACATGCTTGCTTGCCTCTGAAATGGCCCTCTGAACACCCTAGCTGTGTGTCTCAGTTGTGATTTATGCCCCGGTGGAAGCCATCTCTCTATGGACTGTATCGGACTATGAATGTCAGTTCCAAGCTGTGCCAGATGCCATCCATCACCGGAAAAACAATCTGACAATGGGGCTGAGTTCAGCCACCGCAGGTTCTCACTCAACTTCTCACAGCAGCACTCTCTCTTGATATCAAGTGAGTCGTTTTCTGAATTTCTGGACAGAGAACTAACTTTCTACTACTGGACCCTAGAAGTCTGTCCTTATGAAATTGACTCTACTTTCTGTATAAAACTGATCTTTTCTTCTTGCCTTTCTTGCCGACTAGATGAAACATTTATCTTAAGCCGTCAACATGAATATGACATAAATGCAGTTCTCCCCTCAAAGCCATAAATTAGCCTCAAGTTGCGCCTACATCTTCAGAGATAGTTCTGTTCTAACTTTTCTCACATTAAGAAATCTCTATAAACCCAAAGTTTTAATCAATGCAGTGTATATGACACTATACCCAAGGGATAACTGTCTGCCCTGAGGCAAATCCTCAAACTAGAAATGCCCCCCCACCCCCACCCCCCTCCCCACCCCCTACACCCCTCCCCAGTTCCCCAGAGTTAACTCCACCAGCTATTTATTTATTCTCCTGATATCTTTCGATTTCATGCTTGAACTCCATGGTCTTGTTAAAAACTGTTCGCTTACACCAAAGTGTATCCAAGAAGTGCAGAGAGAAAGTTCCTGCATGCAAATATGTCCTCTTTTAAAAGACGATTGACCAGGAATTATAAAGCACAGTCCCGCTGCAATCTTAAAGTTGTCTTTGCATAAGGTTGAAAGAGTTTTCCTTTCACAGCTTCTGAGTTTTGGACCATAATAGCATACTGAACTTATTCCAGTCAGGTTTTAGGAATTATTATAAGACTGAGTCAGCTGTCTTGAAGACGACAAATGATTTGTCTTTATGCTTGGAAAGTCATGCAAATTTAAGGTCTGCTAAATCTCGTAGCAGCTTGTAACAAAGCTGATCATTCAGATAACTTGGAAGACTTTAGAGGCTTGGTCAGCATTTTTCACCTATAGGAGAATCAATAGTGGTGTACCAAATGGCTCAGTTTTAGGCCCCATTTTATTTATATAAATGTCTATTAACCTGTGTTTTTCATCCATCCATTATCTATACCCACCTAATCCTCTGCAGGGTCACGGGGATCTGCTGGAGCCTATCCCAGCTCTCTTCGGGCAAAAGGCAAGGGTTCACCATGGACAGGTCGCCAGTCCATCGCAGTAACCTCTGTTTTGAACAACACAATTTCTAACATTTCAAAACATTGTCTTGGAACTTGGTAAAACTCAAATTTCAAAGTTTATATGATTTATTTCTTCTTCTTTTTTTCTTATTATCATCATTATTAGTTTCCCCTCCTGGACAGACCTGGTAGACCCAAACATGTAGTGAGGGTTTGCTGGGAACACCTGGCAGAGAAATCTGTCCAACGGATCTTCAACTACTACCTAGCAGAGCTTCAAACTACAAGGAGGTGGGGGACAGTGAGTCAGAATGGGTCATGTTCCTTTCCTCCATTGTCAGAGGTGGTTCTTGTGCTCCTTTTGTCTTCCAAGTACAAGGGAATCACACTCCTCCACCTCCCTAGTAAGGTCTGTGCAGAGCTGCTGGAGAAGAAAGCCCAGTCGATAGTTGAACCTCAGATCCAGGATGAACAATGTGGGTTCCGTCTTGGTTGTGGACCACTGGACCAGGTCTATACCCTCACTAGGGTCCTGGAGGAAGCATGGGACTTTCTTGCCAGAAAGTGGAGGGATTCTAGTTTCGTAACCTCAGATATCTCTTTTTGGAGATGATGTGTCCAGTTGACTTCATCAAGCAGGGACCTTCAGCTCTTAGTAGAGCGGTTAGCATCTGAGTGTGAAACAGCAGGAATGAGTATTAGCACCTCCAAATCCGTGGCCATGGTTCTAAGTCAGAAAAGGGTAGAATGCCCTCTCTGAGTTGGGAATAAGGTTCTGTTTCAAGTGGAGGAGTTTCAGTACATCAGGGTCTTGTTCACGAGTGAGGAAAGATTGGAGCAGGAGATGGACCAGGCAGATCAGTGCAGCTTCTGCAGTAATGTAGACTTTGTACCAGTCTGTTGTGGTGAAGAGAGAGTTGAGCCAAAAGATAAAACTCTCTGTTTACTGGTCAATATTTGTTCCTACCCTCTCCTATGCTCAGGGATTATGGGTAGTGGCTGAAAGTATGAGCCACTTTTTATGTATTTATATGAGATATATACATAAAAATATTATTACACAGACAATTCCTATCGGCTACCTGAAAGTCCCAGATAGTTGGTGCGCTCCCGGTAAACACGCTCTGGTAATCTGTGGTTTAAGTGGCGAGCACGCCGTTTAAGACTATCTCTGCCATTTTCTCAGGGGTTCAACTGAGCACGCTTTTTATACAAGAGTTAATTCGAGAGGTAGAGCCGTTTGTGCACATCCACGTGTGTCCAGGTGGACGCGCAATGACGCCATTTGTACACGCTCTTGTATGCGCTGACATGCGGGTTGCAGGTGGTCTGACGACCCGCTACCCGCAACCCGCATGTCAGCGCGGGTGACGATCGCAAGATACCAAGTTTGCGGAAAGGGCAAAAACACGCCCATTGCCACACCTACAAAGTAAGTAAGGGAGTCGGCATCATAGGTAGTAGCTTTAGCGAGCAGAAGATTGCACTGGCGGTTAGCGGAGGTTCCTATACCTGCAATTTGCGGGTAGCGGCTAGTGGGAAGTGTATGATCGGGGCCAATGTTTCTTGGCTAGCCTGGGAATGCCTCAGTATTCCCCCAGAGGATCTGGAGGAGGTGGCTGGAGTCAGGAAGGTCTGGCCCTCTTTGGTTAGGCTTCTGCCCCTGCAACCTGAATTAGGATAAGTAGAAGTTAATGAATGGATGAGGAGTTTCCCCTCCTTTTTTAACCAAAATTTGAACCACGTTTTAAGCCATTTGTTCTTTTGAAGATAGCCCCATTACCAAATGTAGGTTTTTGTTCATATCTTGGGAGTCTAAGGTGAGAATATGATCACTTTTATATTTCATCTTATATTTCTTTCAGTTACAACCTGACAAAAAGGTGGGGAATAGAAACTCCACCAAGGTGCTTCATCTACTTGTCACAAGAATTGTTATTCACTTGTCTCCTGACCACCTTGATCTTTTAAAGCTATGGGCGAATGACAATTAAAGTTCAGTTTTCAAGAAATTGAACTCAGTGGCTCATTTAGACATTCTTTCTGCAGTATTTGGTAACATTTTATCTTGAAGGGGCATGATTGAAGCCATTCAACTATTGGCTGCTATTGTGAATCTAGACTTTGAGGATTTTTGCTTATAGTTATGTTGTTTTGTTTTGTTTTTTTCCCTATCTCCCTCATGCTTACAGTCACCCAGCAACTATATTGTACATGCCATTGAATCACAATCAAACAGATGTTTGCAAAATTGGTTTGGAAAAATTCACCATCTAAAAGGCACTTTTATATTCGTGAAAAAGTTCCAATAGTGGAACTATATCAACTGGGTTATTGATATATCAATAAAAATGTTGACTGTCCATTCAATTTGGAAAACAGAGAAGGTAATTACAATAAGTGATGATATCACAGTTCATTAGTTAATATCATTTGCGAGTTTCATAGACAGAATGGTCCATTAACTATGATGTGAAATTTCTGCTGTTCATCAATGACTTTCATGCATTGCTTGCTGGAATTCATCAAACAGACCAGCTCTTCCCTGAAGACATCTGTTAAACAAGATCAACACAACAGAAAATTACTTTTACTTTTGTTCTGCAAAAACAGTGTCTGAACTGCTTCAAATCCTGTTTTCCGTTCTATCAGAAATTAAGTATTTACCACTGTAAGTTGATGAATTTACACAATTAAAAATTAAATGTGCTTTTTGCAAGAAACCAAATGAACACCAATGCCTTGCTGTGAAATCAATTTCAATAGAATTGCAACAATCACAGTGTTTACAGAAATCAGCATGAATTATCTTCAATAAAATGCATTTTAGGCCTTTTCACTGACTGCTAACTATTCAGTCACTGCCAACTAGTATGAACTCCAATAGCTGACAAATGAATTGTTTCCCATGGTACGTTCACTTCATCAACACCATCTTAAAGCTTGTATTTCATCAGCAGCCAAGACAATAAACTTAATAGCTTAGCAGAATGCTGAACCCCACATTGCCTCATTGCCCAAGCCACCAAGGAGTCACAACCCAGTGGTCTTATAGCGTTGGTCCTAAACCCAGATAATTGGTGAGGGTTGCGTCAGCAAAGGCATCCGGTGTAAAACCTGTGCTAAATCAATATGCAGAGCACAGTGATGCACAATGATGACCCCTGAAAAAGGAAAAGCCAAAGGAAGTTATTTTTCACTTGGGCATTCACATTAGACCTTCCTTCAACCCATTTATTTTTTATTTTTTTGCTTTTTGTTGCTTCAATCTGGTATCTGGTACCTGATATCACCTTTGATATTGGTTTCATCCAGGTTTTAAGTTTAAGCTTCGTAGATAGTAAGAAGGGGACACAGCAAAGCTGGAGACAACTGATTTGATCATCACTATGTCCAATATCATTGGCAAGAGGATTGCACTCTGTATATTGTTAACAACTGGAACACCTATTTATAACCACAGTCCAACAATCAAGAACATTCCTGCTACTGCACATCCTCCATTATTGCGGAGTGCTCCTCCTTTGTAGTTATTTGGCACATCTTGTCCTCCTACGCCTGGTTAACACTCTACAATTTTGGCCTTCTCAGGTGAAAAATGTGCAGTCATGGGAAAAATCCACCATTGTAGCAGTCGTACATCGCACAGTGAGACAGGGACAAAGTTGAAAGAACAGTCCAGCGACCAAAAACAGGCTACGACAGCTATCAAACAGTGTCAGAAATGTGAAGGAATTGTCACACAGTGTGTGTCTGTCTGTTGCTGCCTCAACGGTCTCTGTCAGATAGCCAACCAATAGGAATCCACCATTAAATGGTGTACACATCACTAGCCTAGCAACAACAGCACCATATACAACGGAGAAAGGGGACATGAGCACCATTATGGCAAGGACTAACTTTCAAGTCATCGGTGCATTAGCTCATTAGCGGTCACAATGATGTTGTGTTTGGAGATTGAAATACACGCGGGTTTACTTCTGTCGTAGCAATGGCTCAACATATGTTTAATCGCACAGTGTAGCATGCACTTAATTAATTATCTACCGATTTCACGTTGTGCAGTGTGCGAGCATTAATTGTCAGTGTGAACCTGGTTTTAGAACTTTGCATTCAAGATGAGGGAGTAGTGAAGTGAAGGAAAATAAGCTGCAAAAATCTGCAATTCAAATGAAGCACCTGGTGCTAAAGGCGTGTAGAGGTGAAGCAAGGTGAGGCGAGGTGAGCCAGTGCCAAAGTTTACACTGGCATGATTTTATCAGTCATTTGCTTTGCGCAACTTGAAATTTTACAGCTTCAGTCAGAATATCTATCATGATCACAGAGAAAAACAAATACAGGCACAAAACTGAACAGGGTAAGCCAAATTCCCCTTATATATCAATAATCCAAATTGGTGAGAGGTAAAATGAGTTCCTGTCATCTGGGAGGTACAAACTGTCACAAATAGCATGCATAACTGCATGCAAGCCAGCTCTGTGATATTTTGCTGGCCCTCAGTGCATATGTGTAGACAGCATGAATCCTCTATTTAGTAAATCCTGCATTTATTCCTTTTGGAAGCAGAGATGGATCCTCCAAGGGAATGGTGTGCCAGTGGGTAAATACCGTATAATATGGCGAATGTCTACATTTGAGTTCTGCAACCAGTTGCAATGGTATGACAGCATCATATCAATAAAAACTGAATACAAATATTATGACTCCACTTTTTAAATGGTATGAAAACATACAGAATAAATAAAAGATCTATGAGGAATAAAGGATTTCTTGCATGTGCTGTGTAATGTTCAGTATGCTAAAGAAATAACACAAAAAAAGGAAATACACCACATGCAAAATAGCCTGGTTCTACAATGTCTCCAAAAGTAAACGTCAAAAATATCACTCCTTGTTTTATCTGTGCAGGTCCACAGACCAGACACCTTACAGTCCAGTGGAATCCACCAACTGTGACTTCAGCAACCTCCTCCCTCTCACCTATCTGCCTCTTCACTGTGTATTTGGGCGTAAGAGACGAGGTGTCACTGTGAGTGGCACACACTTTTTTCACAATTGATTCCAAACTCAAAAGCCCAAACAGAGATTGACCGAGGTGGGAAGACTCAGAAATGCAGAAGCAAATGATTCAGGGGAAAAATAAAAGCAAATATAGCATCACTGTGACATGATGTCCTCTTTATTCAATGTATGTTAAGGAAGTAAGCGTTGATGTGGGAGCAGATATAAATTTTGAGGTCTCCAAATGTCTATATTTACAATGGTTATTTCTGGTGAAAATGCACACGGCATGGCTTAAACGTCTTATCCTCAGTGTTCTCTGTATTGGAATATGGTCTGGAAGTGGAACAAGCACCAGTTTTGAAGCCAGTAATGGGAGGACACATTGTCAGTGTACAGTCATGGAAAAAATGATTAGACCACCCTTGTTTTCTTCAGTTTCTTGTTCATTTTAATGCCTGGTACAACTAAAGGTACATTTGTTTGGACAAACATAACGATAACCACAAAGATTGCTCATAAGAGTTTTATTCAAGAGCTGATATCTTACCATTTTCCATGGTTTTCTTGATTATAACCTAAATCACTTAAGTTTACATCAATAGCTATGGTGTTGTACTGTCAAAAACACTGCTTTTATGCATTCAGTGTTTTCTTTTCTGTCTGTTTTAGTCACATGATGATGTTTAGTGGTACCAGGTATTAAAATGAACAAGAAAGTGAAGAAAAAATGGTGGTCTAATAATTTTTTCCATGACTGTATGTTAACACAAGTGCTAGCTAAGTAGCTAACAGCAGACAATTTTAATAATGCATTCATGCTGAAAGATCATTCCAAAGTTAAATTGACCTCAGGTCTGTGAACAGTTTAATGAGGAACCAAAATAAGGAGAACTAAAGCAGTTTTAAGTGAGAATGAAATATATTGTACATTTGTAGCAAAATACTTCTCACAAAATGAGTGTTAACAGTCAGGCCAATCAACCTACCTGAGAATAAACTGCTATTTTTTATATCTGACAGGACACAAAAATGTCATTCCAGTCATGACAGTATTGATTGGCTCTCTAAAGACATACAAAGGTAATTTTGTGAATGTATAGAAAGTGTATAAAATAAAAAGACTGTACCGTGTCCTTTTATACACTTCATTCACTACATAGCAAAGTTAAAATGACCTTGGTTTGCCTGTATGGACCCAACCATCACTAAAATAAAATTACATTTTTGAGTCTTGCCAGAAGGTTAAAAAATATATATTAATTTTTTTTTATGTATTTCTATTGCTCCCATGCCTTTACACTAATTTCCATTTTTCCAATATATGTTATGTGCTAACTGAAAACCGCTTAGAGTTAAATGGTTCCAGTCCTTAACAAACATTTACACTTCTTACCATTTAATAAATCACTGACAAAAACAAGATAAAATATTAGAAATAAACATTAAATTCCATGTGAAAATGACCCAGTGCTAGTGAAATTATCTGTCCGTCCAGCAAAATATTTCTACTTGTGAAAGAGAAAGCTAAAAGCTGGAACTCTGGGTATTACAGTTACTCAGTTAACTGTACCATCATTTTTGACAGTATATTTCAAAAAAGCATTGGGTCTTTATCAGCCCAGAGACAACAGCTGACTGACAAAGCAGAGATCATCCAGAGATTAACAATGTCGTAAGAGTGAACGCCACTGTCCCCATTTTACCCTTTACAAGTGGATTTGCAGCAAGTGTCTTAACAGAGTGTTTGTATGTAAGAGCAGACCTCACAGACACAGAGAGGAAGGTAAGACGGCATGAATTTGATGGAATTTAAACAAAAACATGGTGGTACAAGATCACACTTTTATGTATATCTGCACAAATGTGAGAACATTTATTACGGAGACGTGACAACGTAACACACTCTAGTGGTTTGTTTTCTTTGAGAAATTTTTCTCGAAGAACATCACCTTTCACTTATTTGAAAATAAATGTAATCCAGCGTTTTCCTATAAAACAGTGGTTCTCAAACTTTTAATACTGCGTACCAGCTGAGAAACTGTTCAACTCTCTGAGTACCACCATGATGACCAATTTTAAAATATAGCCATATATGCCTTCTCAATTAGTTTTAAACACACAGAGATGTTTATTCCTTATTGTGGTTATTTATTGTTACCTGAATTGTTACTTTACTAAATCAGACATTCACAACTCTGTATTGTAAGTTGTTACATCTGCACTGCAACTGAATATGCAACAAATTCTTTTTTTAAAAGACAATTTTAATTATCTCAAGCTACACATTTGTTTGAAACATTGTATTTAAAATGCATTATATGTAAAATGCATTGTATGTTTCCGATTTTTTTTTTTTAAGTGAAAATGTGGAAAAAATGTGGAAAGTCATGAGGTTCCCTACGTACCACCAGAGGGTGCTCCCGTACCACTGGTGGTACACGTACCACAGTTTGCGCATCACTGCTATAAAACATGGAAATGGATGCATTACCACTTAAAACTATATAAGGATTAGTGAATAAATTTAATTCTCTTTCATTGAAAGACTAACACTATACCAGTAAAATGAAAAAATCTCCAAATGCCGTAAAGGCCTTTTTAATAGCCCTGCACCATGTTTGTTTGCTAAAACACTTGGAGTCATTGGTGTGAGCTTCCTCATTCCTGCCAATTAGATCTTAAAACTCAACATCGTTGCATATTGCATTTGGCTTGTGCATCTCTCAAATTCATTTGGAGCTAATGAGTTAAATAAAGCTGTCCGACTCCTTGAGCGTCCCTGTTCCAGAATCTGTCTGAAATATCCCTCCAACATTTCAGCAAGAAGTGGAATACAAGCGTAGCATCATGTTTTCCATATTATTATTTTTAGACTTTGGTAGGCTTCATGGTTTCACGCAATAATATGATCTAATCAGTTCATTTGTTACTGAAACACACAGGCGAGTCAATGGTGTGAGTAGTCGTCGACAAAAATTCCTCAAAAACTGCGCTCTGTGTGGATTTTTGTGACTTTAGTGGGAAAAAAAACTCATTATTCAGAAACACCAAGTCACAGATTTAAGCTGCTCTCCCTCTTCTTTTTTTCATGCAGAGGTGCATTTTATATGTATATCCCCAGAGGCAGATAGCAAAAAACACGTACAGAGGAATCAGAAGGGAAGGCTCATGGACTGTGAATTGGAAACACTAGTCCCTTTCCAACAGATACCTTAAGCTTTACAGCTCACAGCTCAACACCCAAAATGGCAGGTAACAAAAACTGAATATCAAATTTTTGCTCCGTGTGAAGTCTGAATATACACCCTGCTGAGTTTCCCCAGCAGCTCCGGCAGCTCAGCGCTGAAGCTGAAACTCTACCTTTACCTTCCACTGAGGTAAAAAGATAATTTCTCCACAGGTGATCAATTTAATATAATGGTTTTTTTCTGTCCTTTGTTTTATTTTGCTTGTACAAAGCCATTGTTTGCCATACAACATGTATGTGCTCTTCAAGTATAGAAAAAAAAATCCATAAAAAGCACTGAAATCCAATTTCAAGCAAGATATCAGTGTTATATTTCTTTAAGAGACACGTCTATGTGACATGCAGCCAAAGGTCAGAATTATTATTTTTTTTTTTTTTGTGAGGTTCATTGCCCTACCTAAGTACATTTTGGCACGTGATGCTGCTAGGGATCAATTCGCTGACCTTTCAGGACCTTTCATCAACTTGACACTCAAACATTAGGAGATAGTTCAGGCAGACATATTCTATGATCACTCTCACCTCTTCATATGGCTAATGCCGAATACTCCGTCTTTCGTAAGACACAAGATGTACTCGCCTCTAGCATGTTTTCTGATTCAATGGAGGGGAATTCAGTTACGTTCGGTATCTCTATGCATGCCTGAAAAGTTCGAGAGTTGGGAGCTCTGAGTAAAAATACCCAGCTTCCTTTTCGACCATCTTTGCTTCATCTCAGTGGAGGGTCGCGCAAAGTTGTAACACCAGTTTTAAAATGAGGAGCACCTCTGTAGGAGAAGGGAGAGGATTGGAGTGGCTGGACAGAGCTGTAAAGACATGAGCTATGTTCCAGATGGCACCCTTTCGTGAATACACATTAATGCCGTAAACTATGTCTGCAATGTTCTGACACGTGCAATGATTGAGTCCCTAATTTATGCTCCTGCTGGAAATGACGATGGAGAACTTTCTTTGGTTGCTTACCCTCGATTTGACCTTTCTTTGATTGGGAAATTCCAAACAAAATCAGCCAAATTTTCCTTGTCATGTGTCTAATTTCTGTCTGCAGCTGGCACTTAAATATAATAAGGAAGTAATTTCATGACTTGGCAAAGATTGCCTGCGGTAGGACGAATATTTACGAAACCAAATCCAGTGAAACTGCGCCATTCCACAAACCAAACAGGCAGCTATATTTTCATTACAAACAATTTTTTCTCACTTTCTCTTTAGTACTGAAAATCCCTTCTAAAGGAGTGCTAACTCACTCCCTCACCCATGTTCTTTGTCTTTTTCCTCCTTTTTTTTTAATCTATGTTGTGAGCAATAATGGCACAAATCGCTTGCATCATTCATTTCCTCGCTCGTGCCATTATAAAATAATAAACTTCGTGCTTTGTGCGTCGTTATGCCTCATTGTTCTGTTGACAAAGTGTGGTTTTAGAGACCAGTCGGGTGACTTAGTCGCTCTCGGAGTAGCGTGTTACTGTTTGTCGGCAATCTGTCACGTAATGTGAACAGTGAAATGACTAATCACAGGGCAGTCACGTAATCTGAGCAGCCCAGCTATCTGCTGAGAAATTTGAAAGGAGCTTCATGTGCTGTATTTCTGTTGTATTTAACCAAAGCAAGAACCTCAGAAAACAATTTAAAAAAATTTTTTGAAAAAGGGCATAATCTGTCTCAAAAATTAAGCATCCATGACATTTTTTTCCTATTTTTCACTGTGAGATTTATAGAATCATGTGAGAAAAGTGTTAAAATGAAAACATAAGTGTGTACCTCTGCTCCAAACAACAAGGGAAATTAGTAGGAAAATGACCTTTAGAAAGCAGAAGAGCTACCTTGTTTTACTGGATGATTTATGGTATTGCATAAATGTAAGATGTTTGTAGCATTTTCAAGCTTTTTTCCCACTCAAAGACCTAGAAAAACCAAAGCCAGCTAGGACTTTCAAATAATTTAAACCATCTCTGCATGTTAAATAGACTCACTTCCTCTGTAAGATTCCCAAGTGTGATCTTGGCTAAAGTGTATTGGTCCCATTGTCCCATCAATAGCCTTACACAAGTTCTGCAGACTTGGTGGAGCGCCATAGCCTCAATATGACAAGACACTATAAATGATGCACTCTGTGGTTTAATGTGCACTTTCCTACTGAGGGTGAGATGTGGAAGAAAATCTCAATCCATGTCACTGCCGGAAGCTTTTATTTTCTGTTTCGTCTAATTCTGAGCAATTAAATTAACTGCCACATGTAGCGGTTGATCTGCTGCTTCTTAGCACTGGACAATTTCAAATTATTTTCTGTCTTGCCAGACTCTTTCTTTAGGTTCTTTTCATTTTCCTTCCTAAATCTGATTTTCAGCAGTCTTGAGCACTCTTGATGATGCTCTGTTTATGCTTTAAAGAAACTGCTGGATTATCACAGCTTGTGTTTTATCACTGAAGGACATGCTAGTATCTCCAGCTTGATAATCTTTTGAATGTAGCTTGTGTTTCTCATTTTGTTTCTGTATAGAAATGGCTCATAGTTTAGACTTCTCAATGCAGATGTGGAATCACCTAGATTAAAGCACTAAATATAGCCAGCTAGCTTCAAGCACTGTGCTAGTTAGCAAACATCCAGACAGGTCTCAAGACGTCTTTATTGCCTAAGTAAAGTGATTTCCAGTGTCTTCAAACTCCTAGCCCCTTAAACCAAATAGAATTATTTGAAGATGAACTTGCACTTAGAGTCGCTTAATGGCTTGAGAATGGATATAATAAATCAAGAGTGATAATAGCTTCATGGTAGCAATCCAAACTGGGCCTCCAAGTGACATCAACTGCTGGATGATTAGTTAGTGGTAGCGGCAGCTTGAGCTAACTGGGTGTTAATGAAACCTCACAACAGTAAGGAAGCAGGGGGTCGAGTAACTTCAAGAGGGGCTGACCCATGATAACTCTTAAAGACTTACTTTAGTGCTCTTCTCATCAGTCAAACAAGACAAGCTGCTAAAGTGCTTATCTGCGTTATAGGGGCGCGTCTATGAGGAAGTTAAAGCCAAACAGGGAGCTTCAAGAGGGCTAACCCACGAGCCTCCGCGCATAAGTAATGCTCTGCGATTAGACCCGCGTGATAAAGGTCTTTATCACATGACCCGTACGGAGACTATGGAGAGAGGAGTTCATCTGAGGGAGGTGAACTCTCTAACGATTCCCTCCTTGCAGCCATAATTAAACCCGCTGCCCATTGTCTTGATTCATTAGCTCCGCAAGCCGGTTTGCCACCCTTGATCAATTACGTGACCACCTATCTCAGCCGAGCTCTTTAGTTAACACTCTCACGTAGCTTTGTCGTCATTTAAGTGACAGCGCGGGAGCAGCAGTGTGTGCGCGTGTGAAAGCCTATGAGTGAGTGTGGGAGGCATTATCATTCAACACTCTGATTAGGGAAACCTTAATGGATGTCTCAACGGCAACACCGCTAAGATGAGACAAGCATTTAGCTCATGTCTAGACTGAGGCAGGATGTGAGAATGCGTGTTTCCTGTGATCTTAGGAATCACACAAGCCCTCGAATCCTCTCACCTGAATATATTAACACATATTCGGCATGAATTAATGTACTGTTGCTAATTAATGTATTGTTTTTTACACTGTTATTTACGCAGGGCAGATAAAGCAAGGCAGGGTAGGTCTGGTGTAAAGGCTATTGTGAGAAAACGGAAGTGTTGTTGGTGGTGTTGCTAAATGATAAATGACACAAACTGCCTTGCACACCGAAACACACAAATCTTTGTTTTGTTTTGTTTTTTTTTTTTCTGAAATTATAGGGAGTCTATTAAAATAAAGCACTAACCTCTAGGGCATTTTTAGGTCTCTGCTCAAGAGCTGAATATCTGTCACAAAAAATAATAAATCTCTGCAACCATTATTTGAGTACATTTGGTCTCATAGTAAAGGGAACACTTGTGAGATTTGCTAAGATGTGTATCACTACAAAGGTTAAACCTCTTTAAGAGAAGTAAAATTAAATTATATAGGTTTAATTACAGACAGTTCAGGCGAGCTCACGAAACTAACTATATATTTAACTTGTATATCACCAATGGTGTTCAATACATCCAAATAAATACATCAATTAGTCCAAATGTTATTCCAGTTGTTGTGAGATGATTATAAACTTCAGATCTCACAAGGGTGAGAGCAGGAAAGTCAGTGATGAGGGTGAAAGTCTACTGCATATGAAGTTCCATTCATGTCATGTGTGTTTTTTTTTTCAAAGTGTCAGGACTGTTTTTGAACCACAGTTTGATGAAGCAGCTCTTCTAGAAGAGCTTTCTGACGGGAGAGTGTTCACATCTGACCCACTGATCTTTCTACACCACCCATTCCCAAACTTCATTATACCATGGCCCAATTTAAAATGTGAAAAATCTCTGCGGCCCACCCAAACCTTTAATCACAACTGTGATTAACATACAAGACAAAAAGCTTTGTTCCAATATTAATGTAAGGGTTCAACAAATACACTAATGTTATTCTAATATTATTTGTTACTTGAGCATTGGTGACTTGAGCAATCAAAAAAATGATGAGGGGAAACAATGAAAAAGTAAAGTTTCTTCACTGCTTTTGCCAAATTTGCATTTAGAATCCAAATTCCATTTTCACCTTGTTATTAAAATTGTTGGACCTGGATAACAATTATTAATTAATTTCAATAATATTGTTTGTTTTTGTACTGACCAGTAGATGGCAGCCAAAAAAACAGCCACACTTTAATATTCTAAAATATGTCGAATGATCAAAGCATTTTCAACACAATGTTTCTGACATTCTTGTTGGATATTTTCTTGCTGAGAAACAGTCATGTGTAAACTGCTTTACCGTACCGTACCGTACCATACCGTCTTCTTCCGCTTATCCGAGGTCGGGTCGCGGGGGCATCAGCCGGAGTAAGGAAGCCCAGACCCCCCTTCTCCCGGCCACTTCCTCCAGCTCCTCTGGGGGGATCCCAAGGCGTTCCCAGGCCAGCCGAGAGACATAGTCCCTCCAGCGTGTCCTGGGTCTTCCCCGGGGTCTCCTCCCAGTGGGCCGTGCCCGGAACACCTCACCAGGGAGGCGCCCAGGAGGCATCCTAACCAGATGCCCGAGCCACCTCATCTGGCTCCTCTCGATGTGAAGGAGCAGCGGTTCTACTCTGAGCCCCTCCCGGATGACCGAGCTTCTCACCCTATCTCTAAGGGAGAGCCCGGCCACCCTGCGAAGGAAGCTCATTTCAGCCGCTTGTATCCGCGATCTTGTTCTTTCGGTCACTACCCAAAGCTCATGACCATAGGTGAGGGTAGGAACGTAGATCGACCAGTAAATAGAGAGCTTCGCCTTCTGACTCAGCTCTGATTCGCAGCCGGTTGTGAAGCGGCTGGGATGAGAATCAGCACCTCCAAATCCGAGACCATGGTCCTCAGCCGGAAAAGGGTGGAGTGCCCTCTCCGGGTTGGGGATGAGGTCCTTCCCCAAGTGGAGGAGTTTAAGTATCTCGGGATTAAGTAAACTGCTTTATCATTTTTTTTTTCAAACAGCAGAAAATGTAGGTGTTCAGTTAAAAATGTGGACAATTTTATCCAAAGCCACTATTTGCAGCCTTCCAAGTTGGAAGTATTGCTGTCGCCTGCATGAAATGACATTATTAGGCATATTAGGGATTACTTTTTACCATGTATTTTTGTATTGGGATATCTCTGTAATCACCCACAGAAAGAAACCTTTTGTTTGTTCTGATTTTTTTGGAAGTAAATATATTTATTTATAAGTTTTGATGAGCGACATCACTACTATATTCTGTTGTTTCACACTGCGTTTGCTTCATGCTTATTATGTAGCAAACATACTGGGGGACTTAAACCAGTTGAGCCCCGCTTAAAACCAGGCAGATAACACCCATAGTCCCACCCAGAGTCCACATGGGGAAAAAAACAGGTAGAGCCACCATGAAACAAATCCACAAGAGATCATATTGCAGCCTGTGTTAAGCTCGTATGGGGCTCACAAATAAATCTGCAGATGCTGCTATACAAACCTAAAATGCTGTATCTACAGAGTTGTTCAAAAAAGGAGTTAAGATTTAAAATGGGCTTTGTAACATCAGCTCTTTCTTGTGACAAAGTCTCCTTCTCCTTTTAGAGAAATGAATCAAAGTTAGCCTGGCCAGCCATCCTAATTATCTTCCTCTTCAGAACAAAGAGCGACAACCACACTAGTATTAACAAACACTTGTCGACTTATTAGCGCCTCAGCAGCCATTTTGGTTGTTTGCAGACCCATTTCACAAGAAAGTATTTTTGTGAAGTGAATGAGTATTGTCAAACTTGCAGTAAAGACAAAATCCAACCTCATTCCAAGGCAAGTTCGTATTCCAGTAAGTAACAGACTCAGCTTACATGCAATAAACACCAAAACACAATCCTGCTGAAAAATAATGGTTGAACTAATGTTAAACTAAAAGTATCCAGTGAAAGGTGAGTAAGGTAGCAAAGTATGAACACCTAGCAAGGCAAATTACATCTTTATAATCAGTTCCTTTTAAACTGCTGCGTAATCAGCTGCTAGCGAATACGACTTTGGATGTTAGCTTGTTAGGAGCTACCTAAGTTACTAGTCAAATCTGGTCGTTACCGCTGCATTTGAGGCTTTTGGTAGATGCGAAAACTGACATTAAAGAAAGAAACAAGCTAAAACCCTCACTGATTTGGAAGGTGCTGATTCAATGTGAGAGGAAGGACAAAATTAGGAAGCATGTTGATGTGCTGAATGTCACACAAAATTCCAGGCTATATTTCCATTATTTTGGCAAGGAGAAGTTCAGCACTGACTTTCTTCCAGTTTCAACCTCAGCAACAATAAAACAATTGAAGCTATTTCTAAAAAATCATCATGTAGTAAGAAGTAGTGCAGTTGGTTATTCAAAGGAAGAGTGCAATCTTTAACTTTTTTGGATTAAAAGTCACATCACTGGTCATATTTTTTTTCCCCATGAACTTATTCTTCCTTGGCATTGCATGAGTTTACTATTCTAACCACAACAAGTTGAACCGGTCGGTGTAAACACTTTAAAGGCATAGTTCTCAGGTTCAGTATTTGCAAAGTTTATGCACTTTGTAAATCTGTATACATGCTTTAACTAAAAAACATGCACATGGGCCCTTGAAGAGTGCTGCCCCCAGAAGAATCCAAAAACCAGAGTGTTAAAGTTAGGATGAGTAAGGCCCATCATCATAATTCTCTTACTGGTGCTTGCATAAGTTCTTGTTTTTAAAATGATAGAGGTGCTTCAGTTGTGATATTGTGCAGGAACAACCTTGGCACCTGTAACTATAACACCATTAAATATTATACCTGAATGACTTTAAATTTGTGGCAGACTAATACACAGTTTTGGAGCTTCTGTGAAGTCTCCAGCGACAAAAAGGTAATTTCAGTCTTCACATTTTGAGGTGTCTGAAACTGGATTCTGGGAAACCGTGACCTTCAAAAGAGGTGATGCAGAAAGTGATGGCAGTTCCTTGAAACCAGGCGAGTTATATCTCCACCGATTCTTTGACTGACCGCCATCACGTGGCCATGCACGTTAACAAGGACACGCACACCCATCGCTTCACTGCCTCGCCTGTTGTCTCCTCCACCTGTCTCTTCTTACTCTAGCTCCTTACCTTTTTTCACAGTTAACACCTCTTTTTTTTCCCTCCCTTGTGCCCTTCTACAGTTTTAAGCACAGCTCATTTATGTCCCTGGTGAAGAATGTGTAGCACAAGCAGAAACGCACTCATACACACTTGTGCATGAAAGCGTCTATCTACACACAGTGTGTTCACACTCCATTCCTAGTGTCATCTACAGGCACAGAGAGATCTGATAAATGACTTCAGATGCAGTTTTTTTCTTTTATTAATACCCAACCGAGCTGTCAAGCACGTTACAAAGAAAATTGACAAAAGAGGGGAAGGACTGACATAAAATCACATTGCTTTAATTGCCAAGACATTATTCTGATTTTTTAAATCTCAATATAAAATTTAAGACTTTCTGTTTCATTAGAAGTACTAATTTTCCTATGGGGAATGTTGTACTGTCGGTCCCAAATTTGCTAAATCCATCAATAGATACAGCACTGTTGGTTTCCTCACTGCTCCTGAAAGATTAGTAAAATAAAAGCAACTGTTCTCATGCATACCAGCATGCCTTAAGTTAACAGAGACATGCAAGAATTAAATCAATGAATAAAGAAAGGGCTCATTGTATATTTTACAAGGAAATTCTGAAATAGTTTGGACAGAACCCCCAAAACCATCAGAAAATACAGTTTTTTAGTCAGGTTCCAAACTGTTTAATCTAAATCGGCATCACAGGACTCTTCAGTGTTTTATCAGTCATTCAGCCCACCTAAAGGGAGAAACATTGCTACTGTGTAGTTTCATTGGTATTATTGTAAGCTCCAAATTGAACATGGACTGGAGCGAGCAAAGGAGAGAGCTCTCTGTGGAGGTGAGAAATAAGATTTTAGCAGGGAAGGTTGAAAGTCAAGCCTATAAGAGCATTTCCAAGCAGATTCATGTTCCGGTCAAAGTCAAGGGCAAATTTATTTAGATAGCACATAAAGACAACAAGAATTACCAAAAATCATGACAAAACAATTAACACAATGTATAAAACATAACAGTAAAATAGAAATAGCAGTAGATCCATCTGTGTTATACTCTACTCAGAGTTGAAAGCCAAAGAGAAGAAGTCTGTTTTTAGCAGTGATTTGAACGTGTCTAAAGTCTGAGCAGTGCAAATATGAAAAGGGAAGCTATTCCAAAGCTGTGGAGGCTGCCACTGACACAAGCACAATCACCTCTGTAGTATAATTTTGATCTGGGAACATCTAAAAGCAGCTGGCTGGTTGGGTCTGTGGATGTGTAGGAGGTTAGCAGATAAGGAGGGAGCCAGTCCAATCAAAACTTTAAAAGTCAACAATGATATCTTACAATCAATTCAGAATTCGGGCAGGGAGCCAATGGAGGGATGTCTAGACTGGAGTTTCGTGATCACCCTTCTTAGTGCCAGTTTGAAAATGAGCTGCTGCTTTCTGAACCACCTGCAGATGTCGCAGAGAAGACTGACCCACGAGGCTTTGCATCTATGGCCTGGGTCCCATCAGATGGGTGAGGTACCACCTGGAGCATTTCTGAGCACTGCCTGTTCAGATGGACTCCTGTTCAGAGTACTAAACCGACTCGGCGTGTAGCTTTAGCGGAGGGGTTGCTTCTGGGATGCTGGAAAACTATGCTGCAGCACAGTTTCACGACGGCTGGTGCGGTGCAGTCATGCAGCAGCGCTTCCATGACCAGTTGCAACCAAGGACACTATCAAGACATTTTGGAGTTCACTATGAGGAAGCTCAGCCTTAGATGCAGGTAATGGGTCCTTCAGCACCGCCTCTACAGGCCTCTACGATCAGTGATGCTAATCTGGTTGAACATTTAAATCCTTCAAAGATGAAACAGCAGGCAACAGCACATCCTGGCCTTAGCAGTGATTTCTACTAAAAAGCTGTGCAACAAATTGTTAATTTAAAAAGTTCATTCTTTTGTGTCTATGCCATCTGAAAAATTCAGATGAATTAAAACTCAAAAGCAAAGTGTGATTAATGTTAAACATGCCATTTTCAAAAATAGTTGCCGGGGACTTTCCTTTCTTACAACGAATCCACGCTTGTAAATTTAGACATTTAAGAATGAAACGGAAGCAGCTATTTGTCAGGTTGCACTGGCACAATTCAGAGGATAAGTCACAGCATCAGCGCACAGGGAGACGACATTAGTGGTTCATTATCAGCCTTAAATAGGTGATGAGAAACATGACAGACGTGTTGCAAAAGAGACTGCGCTGGCTTGTGCGCAGGTTTTGATATCACTAAAAGCACCACATGCCAGTAGGAACTTCCAATCATCCAATGTCATTTTAAACAGCTTACTTTAAGTCAGAGAGAATGGATTGGAATCAACATTTAAATACAGAGAGACTGAGCAGAGGTGAAACAAAACCATTCATCCCTTAGATCATTTTTTTATTTTATTTTCATTGGATGTGAGGAATCATTTCAGAGATTATCAGTGTTACTGCAGCTATTTGGGAGGCGGCTTTCACTCATTGCAAGACTGCAATCAGCAGGTTCCTTGGCTCAGTGGTTATTTTGTTTCCATGTCAGCAAGACTCATAAACCTCGAGATATTTCAGGTTTTATCTGGACAGTTTGATTTAATTGAACAACATAAGCCCTGCCTTGTATTTCACGCCTGCAAAACATTTCCAAAAAAAAGTTGACATGGGGCCAATTAAGTTTGAACAATCAGCCATGTGGACCATCCAGAGGGTTGATATCAAGACCAAAAGGCTCTGTGATGATGTCAGGTTATAACAGCGTCCTTGGTAAACGTTGGTCATGTGATGGCAGAATTAATCCATAAAAGTACAAAAACGTTTTAGAGCATCTTTTCCAGAGAACTCCATGCAGTTTTTAATAGGACAAGTTGTGGGTCTTATGAAAGCATAGCCATTAAAGAAGGTACAGGACTGGCCCATTGGCAGTCCTCATCCGCCACCCAATGAAGAATTTATGGAGAATTTTGATATAGACGTTGACCTCAGATCGGGTCAAAGTCAACACCTGAGATGCTTCTCCACTTGGCTGCTTCAATGAAAGAAGGTTTTAAGTGCTGTGAGAATGAATGGCAACATTACAAAAGCATGAGACCTTTAATGTGTAATGAGCTGCGGGCCTGAAATGCAAATAGGATGCATATATAATGGAAGGAACTTGATGAGGAAAAACAAAACAAAACACCAACATACTGGTGCAATATGAAGGTATTCACAAAAGCAGCTTCTTTCAGAGTTCTGTTTGAGTTTCTGTGAGAAAAGTGGTGTGATGGTTTAGAGATTGTGCTTTAGACTATTTCTAAAGGTCTTAATGAGATGTTTGTGACATTTTGTGGTCAAGGTAGCACAGAGATACAGAACAAAAGCGCCCTTTTCAAAATGACTTTACAGCTCTGTTCATAGTGGCTGGTCTTAAAGGGGCGGAGTCAGCCACTTCACAGTCCTTCTCTTTCATGAAACTGGTGCTAAAAATCTGAGCTACTCTCGTCAGGGTTCATGCTTCATGATCTGAAATTAAATGAAGGAAAAGTTGGGGGCTGGGCGGGTCCGGATGATTCTACTGTGATTCTGATCTCAGAAATGTGCAAATCTGAACAGCTCACTGAATGATATATTTTCAGACTAAGGCTGCCTAAAATTAAGCGACAAGGCCGTTTTATATGACGTTTTTTTTTATTTAGTAGTTACTTCAAAAACCAAATATATGCTCTTAAGCATCTTAAAAAAGTTTCCTTTAAAGTGTCAGTTAAGATGTCAAAGTTGCGTGATGACAGTGATGGATTTTAGTTTTTTCCCAACCTTGTTAATTTATCAGTTTTATTAGGGACTCAGCGATTTCGATCAGTTAATGATGTTTGAACAATAAAAAAGAAAGGTGAAGAAGATATAACTTGTGCACATAATGACTTTAAAGCAAATGATGAATCCTGTTAGAACATAGAGTATTAAACTATTTAAGATATATATATATATTTATTTTATTTTCTGTACCATTTTTCTGATTTGGGGGATTGTATTTTTGCATTTTAGAGCTGACATGCTAATCTCCTAAAGACCCTGTTGAAATGATCCATAAATGCACCGTTCACCAGTCCTTTCTGTCAACACATTCTCACTTCCAGTGCGAGTCACACATGTGAGGAATACTTGCCAGTACATTTTCTTACACATCGGGTGCCATTTTCGTGTCATTTGGCAGCATGTTGAAAATTGTTGCTAACCTTTTTACCAGCATGTTGCCTGGTGAGGACCAAAGAGCATCAAGAGCATAAAATTAAAAAAAGAAATGTTTAAATCTGGTTGACAATTTAATCAGAGCAAAATACAGCAGCCGCAGAGTAAAAATGTTAGCCAGTCAGCAACGGATCAGTCTGCAGTCTAGCCATGCTACAGAGGTAGCTCCAGGGATTTTAATGTAATAACCTTTAAAGACACTGACTGTTCCAGTTGACCAAAGTGTTTCACCTGTTTTCATCTATAATCATCACAAGGATTAACATTTTTAGCTTCTTGTTATATCACGCTGATGCTTCAGGCTCTGCTTCAAGGCCCAAACTTGTCCTTTCACGACTGCTTTGAATCAGGTGCAGCCATCTGACGCGTGAACATGTCTGCCTAAAAGACGTTTGCGGCGAGCATTAAGGTTATCCCACAGGGATGCCGAGCCCAGGACTGTTCGGAGATTATATTATCTCACAGCTGGCTCAAGGACCGGAGGAAGTCCCCCAAGGAGGTGCTAGGTGAAGCGATGTGTGGCCTTCTCTTAAGACCTGCTGCCACAGGCTGAGAGATTATTTGGGGGTGGGGGGGGGTGGCTGATGACTCTGTCAGTACTGCTCATAAAGGAGGTAAATTAGAGCAGCCCTCGGCATGGATCTAAAAAGGGATTATCAAAAGATAAATAATTAATTTGGATAAATAATTCAAATTGTCATGGTAAGCGTGGATGCACTGGTTCTTGTTCTAAAACCTCCCAATTTCAATAAATTCATCTGACGGCTTGTCATGGCTGCCTTTTCCACAGTCAGCCCGGCATTAAAGCTTTTTATTTTATAGCACCACTTGGCCTCAGAGCTCAGCAGAGGAGACGTGATATACAGGGAGACATTGGGCGATCTAAAGCTTTTAAGCTGTCGTCCATCTATCCTCAAGTGCTTTTCGGATGATTGATGTTGTGTACAGACTTTACACTTTTTATCTATAATAGGAGACAATGTGAGTGAGATGACTGTGATTACATTTGCCGTTCCCTCTAAGAGGCTTCCCCCACGGTTCATTCATGTACTTGGACGTGGAGTTTCAGCAGCAACCCAAGTTACAATCTTCATGAGATGAGCCATCTATTTGTTGATTTCGCAAACATTACTTCAGAGTTTAAGTGATCGTCTTCCCAGACAGACAGTTACCATTCAACTGGTTAGTTCTTTCTCTTTTCAGGAGAATATCTCACATTCTCATGTGATAAATTTTTACTGTACCTTGTTACTGTCATGTCTAGACCCCAATGGACGATTGGACGATCAGCCTGAATGAGAACAACATATAAGCTTCAGCGAGAACCCTGATACTAAATCTACTTGATCTATTTAAATAAGCAGTAGGAATGAAGCAGGTGCAGAAGTGGGAAGTAATAGCAGGTTCGGGTGTTTGGAGAGGAGGTGTTCTCTGAAGAGACGAGTCTGAAGAGATTCTCGAAGGTAGACGGGAAAGCCACTGCTCTGATCACATTTGGCAGCTCATTCCACCATCATGGCACTAAACATGTGAACAGCATGGACTGAGAGTGCTTAGTGCTTAGTGGCAGAACAAAATGGAATTCCCAAGAGGGAAGCTGAAAAATGCCAGCAACCATGGCCTAATGCATTCCTGAGGACAGAGCAGGTGACATAGATATCCTGCTGAGCTGAAAGAAACTGAAAGCCGGGAGATAGGCACTGTACTGACTCTCTGATCCCGAGAGCGACCTGTCCAGCATGGCAACCTGCGAGATGTCCTCGTGACCCATATGTGTTAACAATGTGAAGTGAAAGACGGAGCATGACTAAGAGACAGATGGAACGTGGAGGCAACGAGACAACTGACACCAGGGTTTCTTACAAGCCTTGTCAGGTTGCAAGGAGATGCTAAAGAGGCTATATTTATGTTGGTTAATATCAGTTAAAAAAATGGTGAGGAGATGAGAAGAGCCGGAATCAGGTGTTTACCTTTTATCTCTCTCTTTTTTTTAATGTACCAAGCTAAGCAATGAGCAGACAAATGTCCTACATGGTGATGCTGTTGAGTAAAGGATGAATAGCTTTCTGGACATTTCAGCAGCAGATTAACTCGAAGGCTTTGGGCTTTGGAAACTGCAGATTCTCGTATGCACATAAAATTAATATGATGCATAGAAGACAAAAGAAAATACCCGTATACCATGTTACACCAAAGAAAGATCTTACGGTACTAGGGATGCACATGGTTAACCGTTTAACCGTTAACCAATAACAGTAACTCTAACCGATCAATACTAACGGTCAATTTTGTTTTTAAGATAGTAATTTAATCAACTCATGGGGGCGTGTCGACAGGTGCAACACGCCTCTGATTGGTCAATTCTACATCCGCCTAGAAAAGAGCGCGTGATCGAAAAAATGAGGAGGTACCCACATTTGTACGATTCTCGTTCTCCACACTACAAAACAGCACATATTCTACGGTTCATGGAGGGCGATTGCGATGAATGTGGGTCTGGATACGGCCGAGACGGAGAGGAAGTGGAAAAACGCAAGAGATAAGTTTAGTAAGTTTAGCTAGTTCGTGTTTGTCGCTCTTGCGTTGTGGCTTGGAATAACATAGCGGAGACCGTGCTAGTGTAAATCAAAAGTGACGGCGGCATCTCTGCAACAAGGTGATACCGACACATTGCCGTGAGAGTAAATACGGGGAAGTGTCTGCATGCGTCCACGACAACGTGCGCAACATCACGGCAGCCAACCCTCCCGGATTTATCGGTTAACGGTTATTAATCGTTAAAGGGTGTCGGTTAATGGTCATAAAAAAAAATCCAAAATGTGCATCCTTATACGGTACTATACATCCCTTTTTTGTTTGTGTTGATGTCTTTTGCCATCATTACATTGGACCCGTGAATGGATGGTCCTGATGACGTCTCTACCAGTAATTATGGTTTATATTTCCATGAAGAAAAAGTGAGCGAAACCACGTTTGACTTTATGAATATCAGTGTTGGTCAGTCCGGTTGGATTTATTACAATTTGACTTTAAAATGTAAAATTCTCATGGCAATCAAGTCTGAATAAAACAAAGGCTCGGGATCAAACAACATCCCTGAGCAAACACCAAGGCGAGCTTGCCTTAACACATTAACTTTGACTGACAGAGCTCTTGGCTGGATTTGGATGTTATATAACCAAATTGGCAGAACTCAAGACCATGTCTTGATTCGCATAGACTACCTAAAACATGGCAAGAGCAAGACAAGGAATTGGCTTGGAAACACAGAATTTGTGGTGGAAAATTGGCTCCAGAACAAATGTGGGAAGGGGACAGAATGACACGTGTCTGGTCTGTCCTTTCTATCTGACTTAAATTTAAGCAACAAGTGTGAACTTCATTAAAGCTGTCCAGCTCTGCCACAGGTAAGTGTGCAGCAGAACTCAACAACTGTGTCTTACTGAGGATATAGAATATGCACGGTATATTTTTTTCTTTCCAAACGAAATTTCCTGAACCGACATGTGTATTCAAAGCAGCCACCTTCTGGTGAAAAGCTCCCTTATCAGCGCAGCGGAGAATGGAAGCATTGTACGTCAACCATGACAAATGAACTACACACTGAAACATTATCAGCACTTTGTCATAAAACTGAATGACTGCTGCCTATTAAAATTCTTTCAGAGGCACTGGAGAATGCAGCGTGTTCATTGTGTGGGATTTGGACTGAGATAAATTATAAAACACGCTGATGAACATGTTACTGTAATGGTTTTTAAGAAATGGCTCACTAAGTGCCCCCCCCCCCCCCCCACCCCCCGCCCCAGTAAATAGATGCACAAGACTCCACACCTTGAGACATGCAATTTGCTTGAAACCTCCAAATGAATTAATTACAGTATCATATTCAAATGCTGTCTGTAATTTATCTAGCCCCGCTCCGGTTTCAAGGCAGCTCCAAGACTTTCAAAGCTCAAGTCCCACAGTTAGCAACCAGCGAGCCCCGCCCACTCGACTGTATTCGGAACTGATAACAAACTCACACGAAGGTTGAGGTCAGAGCCACATTTAGATGGATGTTAGGTCTCAAAATGATCCATAGAGCCTTCCCATCCAAGGGGCAGCGTCAACGGTTGCTTCTCGAACTGCCTCTGCACGCAGTTAGTTAGCGCTACAACCAATTAGCAACGAACAAGGTGATGTATTCAGAGCGGGAGCACAGTTTTGCCAGCTTAGAGACTTTATTGCTCTATTAAGAAAGTATTCAGACCCCTCTAGTGACTTTTTTTTTTTCAAAAGAGTGACTCGCGACAAATCTATTGACTTTTTCTAGTGTTATTGGAGACTTTGATGTGAAAGCACGTATTGTTACTCTTCTCAGCGATTTGCTGCAGTGAGCCCCTCTAGCCAGTCTGCAGCAGACAGTCCCTCTTAGAGAAGGACATGTTCACCCCTCCAGTCCAGACGTAGCCTGCTGCTCGATGATCCCCGGTGGGATGAAAGGTAAAATTGTCTTTGTCTAAAATAAATCGCTGCATTTGACTCACACTGATTGAGTTACTCACTCGCCTCATCCACTGTCTGTGAGCCTCTATGTGACATCAGATAAACCAGGGGTCCTCAACCCCCGGTTCCTGGCCTGGAACCGGTCCATGGGTTATTTGGTACCGAGCCGCAGAGAAATAAATAAATAACTTCCATTATTACCGTTTGATTTATTATCGGAGTTTTATTTTGAAAAATGACCAGATTCTCTCCATTACATCCATCTATGACTTCCTCTTGATACATGACAAGACTTCAAGACCCGTGACTGGGTCACCTGGCAAAATGAGTAAAAAACAAACGTTTTTAGAAAATGTCTTTCTGAAGAGTGTTACTGCTGTTTTGTTGTTGGTGCGATGTTACGAGGACGCTTCTAATAAAGTTGCACATGAATACACAACGTATTTACGTTTATTATAATATATAGAAAATACCACTGTTTTTATGCCGATCATTTCATTTTATTTTGTTGTATTTATCTGTGGCACATTTTACAGACCCATCTGTGAAAATATTGGCTGACATTAAACCGGTTTGTGGCGCAAAGAAGGTTGGAGGCCACTGAGCTAAACCTCTCGTTGGCCAGCTCATCATGTCTCAGTCTGCTGTCCACTCGAAAGAACTGATTCAAGAGCCTAGGGCCTGTATTGAAAGGCTGATTTCTACGACAAAATTATTGATATGTTAAAAAAAAAAAAAAAAACTTTAGGACATAGTCAATGAGCTCCAACAGGTGATAGCTAGATGGACCTGCCGAGCAAATTTGAATTTTCCACCAGTACATCTAAATTTATAGGCCTACGAATGGACTGAATTATGCAGGAATTTCAGTAAATTGGACTGAATTGGCATACGATTTGGATTTAACTGGATCATGTTTAACTTATAATGGACTCTGTGTTAAATACCTTCATCCAGCTTGCTGAACTGACACCAATGCAGTTCCTACAAATGGCCACTAGGGGTCTGGCTCCCCATGTTAAAAGCTTCCTGTGTTAAAATGCTCTACTTTACAACAGAAATAAACAGATTAAAGTCTTGAAAAGTGACAAAGGGAAAAGTGGAGAAGAGTTTTACTGTATATGATGTGACAGCCAGCTATTATCACTAATTAATAGCAGTTAGCATTTTTGGTGAACTTGACATGTGAGCTGTGAATTACCAGCTAGGAGAGCATAGTCACTTGTTGTGCTGTTATTTGTATGAACAGACATTTTGATCAGCTCTGGGTTGACTGGAAGTGTCTGGGGAAGTAAAATTAAGGCTCACCTGAATAATGCCAGGATGGCGTCAGCTGTAGTTCAGAAAAATGGGCCTCAACACCACTGTTAAGAAACCTGTCACTGATGATCTCCTGGCATTAAACTGCTTTCTTTTGTCCAGTTCTTTTTCAAATGCAGTCCATGTTCAAAGATACAGTCAGTACAGCTTAGCACAACTAAAGGTGACAATGAAAAAGATTAATTAATTTGTTTCTTGTTTTCTGAATTGATTAAACCAAAGAACAAATAATGCACTGATTCTGCATGTTTAGGTCATGTTTAAAACTAATCGTGTGAATTTCATCAGTGGCTATTCCTCCAACTCTAACAGTCATGTTAAATAACTGCACTTTTTTATTTTGAATGTTGACATGTTATTTTAACCACGATGACTTCTCGTCCTATTAAAACTTATCCTTTAGTCCTCCCGTAGCAGAAAAAGCCTTCATTCATAGAAGGAAGGAAAGGATTATACACACACACACACACACACAATCTCTTGGCATTAAACTGCTTTGCACTTCTCCTAAGCCTTTTAAATATAAAAGCATTATGCGTTAAATCTGCATAATGCATATAGGGGTGTATACAGGACTGCATACATTGTACAGTGTGGGAAGTAGGGCAGTGATGGTGGTCCTGCTGTCTTAGGAGGATTACAGGCACATTATACCAGGGCTGAAATAACTGCATTTTATTTCAAATGAAGCTGTTGTTTATCTCCATATTGATGCACACGCAAGTGTAAATACATCAGATGAGCACCACTTATGCAGCAGCTTGCTTTTCACAATCCTAAAACTGAAGTATAAAAAAAAAAACAACAACTATAAAAGTGCTGTTTAGTCACACTTTTTAGCCCCTTCAGAACCAAATAAATGCAACATGCTCTCCTGAAAAACAACCTGAGGGAGAAATGAACCAGCGGGAAAACTACTTGAGCTCTTCAAAACAAGCGACACACACTAAACATCGGTCTGAAGTAATTGTGTTGCGTAACCGGAGAGAGCTAGCGGCTACAGCTCAATAAGGCATTCCTAGATTCCCCTCAAGACTCCCTAAACGCTTCCGACACCGAGGGCCGAAGACGGGGGGGATTACAACCCAGAAACGTAATCCTCTTCAGGAACAGGGCCTTGAATAAACTCCAAACAGCGCTGCAAAGGTTAGGTCCTCAATAAACTGTATTTCTATTCATTGATTTAAAAAAAAAAAAAAAGTTTTTTTCCGAGTTTGGCAGGACACCTTAAAGCAACCATTCTCAAACTTCAGAATACCAAGGCTCAATTTAAAATGTGAAAAATTTCTGCGGCCCATGCAAACCTTTAAATACCACTTTGATCACCATACAAGACTAAAAGCTACATTCCAATATTAATGTAAGGGGTCAACAAATAAGGTGACACTTGTCACGTTAAGTTAAGATTACAGTAGAATAACACTCAATCAATGTTTTATGATTTCCAAATATTTTTTTTTATTTTTAATGACCTCTCACGGCCTCTCATGTACCTGCAGTACCTCGAAGGCCCACCAGGGGGCCTCGGCCCACACTTTGGGAATCACTGCCTTAAAGAATGGAAAATACTCGTAATCAGGGTGGTTATATTGTTTTGTGTAGAAAATACAGGAGCACTTGCAAAGGTTCCAGGGTCACTCACCTGTTGATATGCAGCATTTAGAGTATCAGAAAATAATTTTTTTTTAATTTTTGACACCAGTGGCCTTTAGTATGAACGCAGCATTTGTTTCTATAGGGCAAGGATTAGTCTGATCATCCAGCATTTATCTAAACTGCCTGGGTGCAGTGAAGGATTGCCTGCAGCTGTTGTGTTTTCTTTGGTTTGGTTATTCATTTTTCCTCATAAAGATACCAGTAATGATGCAGGAGGAGGAGCCCCGATTGGACCAGATCTGCCTCACTGATAGAACGCTGGTTCTCTCAACCGATATCCTGGCTCTTTCAGCGTTCTCCTGCTGCCCTTGTTGCCTTTTCTTCTCATATTTTTCTTTCACAGCTGTTTCAAAACCCGTACGGGCAAACCAGCAGTTAAAACCTGCATCACATTTACAGTCCAGACCAGTGACACGTGCAGGCCCGCGTTCACACCTGTTATTCAGTTGATTTGGACCAAAGGAACAGGTTCCCAGAAAGAGACTGAACTAAAGAAATTGTTAATGCACATAAATGTTTTCTCAGAAATAAATAGCGATTAAAATGACACAAATAATATTAATAATGATATATGTTTTTATGCAAATCAACAATAGGAGTTAATCATGAATTTTGCATGTATTAATTTGGATATACCTATTTCTTTGTCATTTTTCTCAGTCCAATAAAAAAAGGTTATTACATTTACTTTGACTTTTATTTCTTTCCAGACAGTATGATTACTAGACGCTTCACGTTTTTGCTCCACAGTTTGATTTTATTTGCTGATTCATGTTTGGATTTCGGCGCTGCAACATGTTTCCAAAAAAGTTCGGACAGTTACGGTTTTACCACTTCATGTAGTTGTTCTTTTATAGGAAAAATGTTTTCAAATATTCCACTTACTTTTTTTCTGTTGTTGTTGTTGAAAAGGTGGAGACCTTCTACCCCATCTTTGATCCTCAAAGATTCCAGCCTTCTGCTGTTTTTGTATTCCGAATCTTTATTCCGAGTCACCTGCTAACATCAGATCCTTTTCTTTTAGCTTCTTTACACTCCATTACACAGCATCCTGTACCAGGTTTAGCAGAGATCCAGACTGGATCTGGCCACATTGTTCACCAGGTCCTGGGCACAAATTCAGATGATTACCCCAATTTTCCTCTGCAGCACTCGTAACATAATTCTCTCCTTTCTGAATAGTGTAATAGGCTACATTAGCAAATATTTTGGACTTGCTCGCAGTGCAAAACAGCAAGCTGTTGCTTTCATTTAAGATGAAAAGATGCCAGCAGTCTAAATATATCTGTAGGAGGGGGTGGAGGTGAGTCCAAACTTTTATTTATCAGTTTGTCCCTTCGAAAGCAAGATCTGATCCAGTGGATTATTGACCTAAAAGGTCACACCATGACAACCAGCGAATAAACATACTGGGAAATGTCTTTTCAGGTCATCCAGAAAAGACTGCTTTACCTACCGTCAGCCAGCAGGGGCAGTAATGAGGTAGCTGAAAAAGGGGTACTCAGGTAAACATGGGGGAGCCACAGTTATTCATCACAGCTTTTCTGCCAGGACAGTAAAATTTACTGTGATGTCCTTGTACAAATTATCTTGAAATTTTTTATGCAGCTGGTGTGATAAAAGATCTCCATGGCAACACCTGCAAAGAAAATCCTTCAAGCAAGCAACAGAAAAGGCTGAGAACCTCAATGTGAATGAATGGTTTTCACTCCAACCTGATCTATCTGAAACAGTTCATGCATGCTGAAGTTAAAAGGCTAAAAATCTCAAAAGGACCATTTAAGCATAATTTTCATTTCTAGTTTGAAAATTAAAGATTCACTCTCTTGAGAAGCAACATAGACGTGATGGACAAGCAGTGAAAGGAGAACATCTCTCCATTTGGATATTATACAAGTGATTTTTTTTTTAATGCATAATGCAATTATTTACTTGGAAAACACTTGGCATAGTTAAACCTCTGACATCATAACTGCCCTAACAGATGCAAAGTCCTGTTCAGATATACACTATATTCCCAAAAGTATTTACTCATCCATCCAAATGATCAGAACCAGGTGTTTCAATCACTTCCATGGCCACAGGTGTATAAAATTAAGGACCAAGACATGCAGACTGGTTCTACAAACATTTGTGAAAGAATGAGTCGCTCTCAGGAGCTCAGTGAATTCCAGCGTGGAACTGTGATAGGATGACACCTGTGCAACAAATCCAGTTGTGAAATTTCCCTCCTAAATATTCCACAGTCAACTGTCAGATGGATTATAAGGAAATGGAAGTGTTTGGGAAGGACAGCAACTCAGCCATGAAGTGGTAGGACACGTAAACTGACATAGCGGGGTCAACGGATGCTGAAGCGCATAGTGCGAATAGATCACCAACTTCCTGCAGAGTCGATCACTACAGACCTCCAAACTTCATGTGGCCTTCAGATCAGCTCAACAACAGAGCAAAGAGCTTCATGAATGGGTTTCCATGGTGGAGCAGCTGCCAGACATCACCAAGTACAATGCAAAGCGTTGTATGCAGTGATGTAAAGCAGCCACCACTGGACTCTAGAGCAGTGGAGGAACGTTCTCTGGAGTGATGAATCACACTTCTCCATCTGGTAATCTGATGGAAGAGTCTGGGTTTGGTGGTTTCCAGGAGAACGGTACTTGTCTGACTGCATTGATCCAAGTGTAAAGTTTGGTGGAGGGGAGATTATGGTGTGGGGTTGTTTTTCAGGAGCTGGGCTTGGCCCCTTAGTTCCAGTGAAAGGAACTCTGAATGCTTCAGCAGACCAAGACATTTTGGACAATTCCATGATCCCAACTTTGTGGGAACAGTTTGGAGCTGGAACCCTTCCTCTTCCAACATGACTGTGCACCAGTGCACAAAGCAAGTCCATAAAGACATGGATGGCAGAGTCTGGTGTGGATGAACTTGACTGGCCTGAACAGAGTCCTGACCTCAACCTGACAGAAGACCTTTGGGATGAATTAGAGCAGAGACTGAGAGCCGGGCCTTCTGGTCCAACATCAGTGTTTGATCTCACAAATGTTCTTCTGGAACAATGGTCAAAAATCCCCATAAACACACTCCTAAACCTTGTGGACAGCCTTCCCAGAAGAGTTGAAGCTGTTCATGCTGCAAAGAGTGGAGCAACGTCATATTGATTAGGAATGGGATGAACTAAAGCTTGTATGTTCATATACGTGACCTAATACTTTGGCAATATACTGTAGCTTTACATTTTATTTGCTTTTGACTTGATGTTGCTATTTTTATCTGTTTATTGACTTCTTCCTTTGATTCTCCTGAATGCCCTCATTGCTGGGATCATCAGTCAAAGATCATTATTGAATATCATGCAGTGACAGCACGGCTTCACACAGTGATTACACGCCTACTGATGAGAAAATAAATATTGTCTGCATGTGAATTAAAAAACATTGGCCTAAGTGTCGCTGGGCATCTGGGACAGTGCTGCTCTCCGTGATGACATTTATAATCAAAGCCTGACATCTGTCATCGCTCCCTAAGGGGCCTTGTCTGTTTTGATTACAGTTCAGATGAAGCATATTTTCATAAGTGCAGCTGATTCAAGGGAAAATGTCTTTTTTTTTACCCCCCTAAAAATTTTGTTAACCAATAATCAGTGGGATACGTGCATCTTAAAAAGACATGCTCTATTGTTTTCTGATGACGGCTCAGGGAGCTGTTGTCCTACACATCTGGTTATAGCAATTTTTAGAACCCATTATGTTATCACAGGGTTGACTTGTGGTGATTGCAGTGTTGATATGCCTGCAAAATAAGAAAAAAAAATAACAGTGGGAACAACCAGAACTTTGTTCTCAGATATTTTCTAAATGCCAGTGGGTCATTTCACACCATCAACCTCCCTGAATTAGTTGTAAATGAGAGCTGCATTTTTTGCGTCCTGGTATCTAAACTCAGAAACACATGGCATCTGTGAGAGTGATGCATTCGCTATGATTGCAGGATTGAGGACATTTATTGATTTTTCTCTTTTTTAATTGTACAGAATGACGAAAATTGATTGTTCATCAGCCATTATGACAGTAAGTGCCTTAGGAAGTAACAGGTGGCCAATTATTTTGCTTCACACCGATTTAACTTGAAAATTGTTTGATGTATTGTCTAGAAATTTGGTAAGAACAGTAGGAAATACTGCACCAACCAGTGCTCATCTCGAGGCAGGTTTTCATTGGCAGGGAGTCGGGGTATTTTTAAAAGGCCTAAACCATTGCAGACTGTCTCCAATACCAGGGAAAGGAAAGCTCCACAACGGCCATTTTTGGGAACTTCTATGGAGCGAAAAGTCCCATAGAAGTCACAAGTCCCTAAAGTCCCAAACACCTCTTTGCCTGTCTTCTTTTCTCTTTTATTCAGTAGTTGTTGGCCAAACAGTGTACACCGTGGGGTATGGAGGATTAGTTTGCTTAATCATTAGATCCTACCAGGTCTGTCACTGTTATGGAGACACAATGTCTGAAAGGACCGAAGACAAAGTTGGTCCTGATACAACTCCAGTATCTAAGGTTTTTTTCTAAGGTTTTTAAAACACAACCTAAGGAATTCTGCAATATTTATATTTTAATGTGGACTTATGACAGCTTCCAATCAAAGTATATATCTAGCCAAGCACAGTTGTAATCCTCAGATGAATACTATCCAATGACAGTGCTCTGCCTATTTTATCAAGAATGCCTTTATTACTGCATCTACCTTCGTTCACTTGACATGACCAAGTATCCCAGAATGTATTTTATATCCGTGAGCAGTAGTGGACAAGAAATCTCCCAATTGTTAGTTACAACTCTGAAATAAATGGACCGCACTTATATAGTGCTTTCTAGATGCCATCATGGTGCCCCCAAAGCACTTTACAATGGCCTCCCATTCACACATCACTTTGACATGTGGAGAGTTGGAGTTGGGATTGAACTGCCAACCTTACAGTGAGTGGATGACCCGCTCTACCAACTGAGCTACAGCTGGAGAATGCAATTTTTCTAACTTTGAATTTGTGGCCAATTTATTAAGATAGAGCCCATTTGAACATATCCTCCATGTCAGAAGATGTGTGGACCGAACAGCAGGAAGGTTTGCTGCAGTTCCATGTAAAATGGGGTAACTGTATTGGCTTCATTTAATGTGTGCAACGGAGTTAGACGGAGAAAGATTTTCTCTCTCTTATTTTTTTAATGTTTTAAGCTGTTGCCAAAAGTAGATAGTGACTCAAATATTGGTTTTTACAAAGTTTGCTGTTACTTCAGTGTTGCTAGATCTGCTTGTCAGATATAACTGTGGTATACTATGGTATTCCCAGTTGGAGAGTTGTCGCATGTCCTTCTCAACATGTTATCTCGATGGAACGTTTCTCTCCTGTGGCTCTGTCCCAAAACTTTTGTGTGATTTGTCAGAAATTTGAAGTGGGCGGGGTTAATGCAGAAAAGCCGAAAATGTTTTGCACCTGAGTTTCATGTAAAATATGATATGACATATTCTGGCCAGAACTAACTTCATTCCTTGTCACCTCGAGAAAGTGAACACATTTCTGTTTTCTTGTGGAGCATGTCTGAAGGAATGAGACTAAAAAACTAGGACATGATAAATGTTATGACCTGTGTTATTACAGGGATCCTTTGTACTATAATGTCTGCATAGGAATGATCATTTGCAAATTAGGCATGTGTTCAATATTACTGTCACACTAAATGCTACATTAAGAAACTCAATGTAGCATTTAATGATGGAATGAAGCCAAGTTAACATGTTAAAATGACAGATGTTTACAACGTTAATTTATTCTTGAAAACTGAAATTGATACACAGGATTTAAAAGTTGTATGTATAATGTTTAGGTTCGTATGGAAGCAATTTCATATTTAGATGGAAAGGTGCAAAATATGTGTGAATAGTACATCACAGAAATTATTTTCACACATTTAAAAGTTGACTGAAATGCCAATCCCATATCCAAACTGTCAGATTTGACATGTAAGATTGTAGAGTGAAAGAGTGAAGCCATCCATTAATTTTTCACGTCTGAAGATAAGGGTCGTCTTTAAAAGAATCTGAGACAACGCACTATACAAATAGGAAACACTGTTTTCCAAAAGATAATATTCACAAGATAGAGCATGTTAATTGCATATATGATAGGAAGTGTCACCTTTTAAAGTAGGTGGGACTTCCAATATACATGCAGAGAATATTGTCATTGTGAAAAATAATAATCCCTCGAAGACAATTTTGAAACATAGAACATTCCTGTATAGGGTCACCCCAACTCTCATCCTTCTTTGCAGTTTTTATACATGTTTTGATGTTTCTGACAGCTGCAAATTACTGAAAAAAAAAAAAAGAAAAAGGACAACATATCACCCAAATCATATTGCAGAGTTTAAGGTGACGAATGACAATAGAATAGAGCATCGTACACAACACAATCTGAAAACCTGCCACTTGAAGAGGAGTCCATCAATTGCTCCATTGATGTAGTCTTTACAGTTATATATATATATATATATATATATATATATATATATATATATATATCTATTCTATATATATATCTATATATATATATATATATATATATATATATATATATATATATATATATATATATATATATATATATATATATATATATATGACAATAGAATGGAGAATATATATATATAGCTATTACGAAAATAAAGAGAAAAAAAAAGGGGGTTATCCTCTGGCCACCCTCTTCAGACCGGGGTTTCTGACTCACGATGGGAAAAGGAGCATCTTCAGCCCACATTCATATCTACACTGTACATCTAAGTCATAAGAAGCCTGTCATTTTAACAGGAATTAAGTGATTCTGTGGGGGCTTTGGGAAAATTGCTCTTGTGGGAGGGAGATCTCTACGGCCCAGATAAATCCTGAACAACAAACGTGTCTGTCTGTCTATAGTTCTTAAACACCAGCAGCGTTGCCAGCGTAGCATCTGTGGCTCTGGTCTTTGTTGTATAAGTAGCTTAATGCTGCCATTCGTGTGCAGAGGATAAATAAGACGAGAACAGACAAAAAAAAAAAAAAAAAAGTCGAGGCTGAATTTTCTTCTCAGTATGACCTTGGTCTTAGGTTTGAAAGAAATCTTTCAATAGAATGCCGTTTTCTTTTCTTCTCTGTCTTTTTTGTGATGCTATGCCGGGCCTTGACTGTAGTTATGTTGTCTTTAACGACAAAAATGGATGCTTGATGGGGGTGCGATCAGATGGCTGATTTGACCATTACAAAATATTCCACTTGGATACCTCCAGATCTCTGAGGCACTTCAGCAGCATGTTTGGGATCTTTGTTCGACTGTACTGTAACGTGCTTCTCCATTTGGCTTCGTTTTTAGCAGGCGGTTTTCAGACGATTCTGTCTGGTGCTGCAGCATCAGTGAGCACCGGTGACCCAGTGCTATCTGAAGCCATGCATGTCTCCTTGAGCTTTACACATGATGTTGTCTGCTTCGGATCATTAGCCATTTCCCGTCCCCTTCGCCTCTTTCTTTCCCCATCAATCTGTGCATGTACTGGATGAAAGATTTCAATGATGTCATACCGACCCTTGGGAGAGTATTTCCCAAAGTGGACAAAGAGGAAACTGGACCTTGGCACTCATCACTATTTCTGTATTTAGTACTACCTTGTCTGTTCTACCTTGACTTCCTTTCTTACTTTGAGCTAATTGAGCTTCATAGTGTCTGGATTCACCTGATTACTCACCCAGCTGGACGACTCTCAGAAGAGCTCCTACCTTTCATTCGCCTCCCATGTTTGCTTCCATCACATCTGCTCTACATTCTGCAAATCCCTTCTCACTTTTATTATGTTTTTCACATATATGCAGTTCTCGTTGGCCATTACTCACCCAGTAGATGTACTTGCTGTATGTTCATTGTGATTTGCAATATCATCTGTTCTTCAAGTTATCTGGATTTTGTTTTTTCTTGCCTCGCTTGTCTCCATGTACAGTAGTGCTTTTGGTTTCCAGATGATAAGTTTGTTTTACTTCATGTGCCACCTGCCTGTGAGTATTGCTTGATTAGGTCTTCCTTCATGACGAAACTTTCACTATGTTGGACTTGATTTGTTTAACCCGTCTGAAGATAGCTTGTTTCTTTGCTTATTTGACCAAATGTCCTGGTTTAAAAACAGCTTCCAGATGCAAACTTTACAGTTGAAATCAACACCAGGCTCTGTACCTGCTTAACTGATGAAGAAAAGAGGTTATAAGCCCACTTGTCCATGTAATGGAATCTTGTTCTGTGAGTAAGCAGCATGATGTATTTTGATGGACAGGTTGAAGCTCGAGGCAAAACAGTTATCTGTGTAGGCCATGTTTGCTGGTCATAGACTGTATATTAAGTACTGGACAAACCCTGGGTGACATCACCCATATGATGTCTGAAGAGTCTGCTTAAAAATCCAATTTGTTTTGGCCATGTCCTTTAAAAGAAGTTCACTGAGTTTAGGACATTCTGTAGAGTCAAGGAGTTCATGTTGGTGTGTGAAATTACTCTGTCTGCAAATTTGTAGGTTTCACTGAGTCCACATCCTGCCTTTTCAGAAAAATAGAGTACAGTTCATGGCCAAGAAGAGACAAGATCGATCCCAACTGTAAACTTAAGACGGTACTGTTAATGTTTGAAGAAGATAAGCAGGTAAGGAGTGAATATGAAACTGTCTCGTTAAATTTGAGGTCGTCTAGACTACCATTCACTGACACTATATCAACGTTGATATATATAAAGCATTTAGATATATTACCATTTAGGTGATGGTTGAATCCTGACGTTGATTCAACGTAAAAATCAACTACAATGTGCCTGCAGATTACCATTTAGATGGTGGTTGAATCAACGATGATATAGTGTTAATGAATGGTTGAAACCTCAACGTTGAAGAAGGGTAGAATTCCTTTGCGCTTTCTGTACAATTTCAATGCCAAGTTTCAACGTAGAATCAATATCACTGCTGACACTCTTTCAACGTTGATTCAACCATATTTTGCTATCTGGGACTCACCTTAGCTCAGTTACCACAAGTTAGCTATTTTAGCTATTATAAGCTCAGGCTAACCTATGAAACTAAAGTTACCCTTCATTCATTCTGATTCAATCTGTCCACCTATTCCCATTCCAGATGTTGCTACCAAAATGACATCGAAAACAACTTCTGCATGAGCTGAAATGAGGACGCGTGGCGCTCCGCCAAGACTCGCAGTCGCTCAGTCATCTAGCAGCCGAGGCGACAGAGCAATCGGCTATTCAAGTTAATCAACCTTTAAGGATCCTGAAGTGTTGCTTCTACCTGCTTCGATAGCCTGAGCCAATGTTTTCCACGATCCAAAGGCTGGAAGCTGTGAACTATTAGGCAGGCTTTGTTTCTGGACTCTTTGAGGCCAACTTAGAGCTGGTTGTAGCATTCTCTAATTATAATTACAGCACAACAAGCCATATAACTAAATAAGAGTGATTAAATTCTCTTAGCTTTAAATTTCAAGCTCGAATATAAAAATTCATTGAAAATGCTAAGCACTAAATAGCTAAATTAACACCAGAAACTGCTGTCATTCAGAAATCTACATTCCCAGTTATTCAGAAATGTGTGAGTTTATATTAATTACCTGATCAGGTATATAATAATTCAGTCCCTGTGCAGTTGTCACATATGTGAAGTCTAGCTATGTGAACAAAATCATTAACTAGCAAGATTTTGAAAATGTATTTATTTTTAAATTAAGAAAGATAAAGATACAGGTGCATCAACTTATCTGAGTCTTTAATCACAATCCTGGATTGTTAGTTAGCAGTTAGCAGTTAGCAAAGGGTAAGTCCCTGCAGGGAAAAAAAAGGGTTTCCATACCAATGTAACATTCTTATCAAGGCAGTGCAGAATAAATAAAATATCTTTACACCTGGAGCGTTTTTTCTTGAAGCGTAGCTGTGAGCAAGTACATCTTTTTTACAGCAGACTGTTGCTGCATGCATGTTGCTTTTCTTAAAAAGAAAGAGATATCACTCCATATATTGACTGCTGAAGAACAACATATTGTGCTGCATCTCAACTGAGCCATGCCTCTCACTGGTGTTCATTTTGTGGTATAAGTCAAGGAAATGTTACATTATACTGGGCCAAGCATTCTTTCATACAAAAACATAGTTTATTCTGTTGCTGGTTTATAATTTTAATGTGAACTGGATGGCTATAAGTGAAATGCATATAAAGCCGTGGCCAGGTAATAGATAGTATAAATGCTTCTGTTCTTGGCTTAGTTTTGTGAATACACAGCAACATTTCCATGCTGAGCATGGCTGGATTTCCCCCTCATCAAATATATTACCCCTGCATTCCTCCCCCTTCGCGCCACGCTCCACTACCAGCTATTTATAGCACAAACATATTGATCACTCCCCGCCCCACCCTCTATCACTCTGTCCGGAGTAGGAGGGGAAAAAAGAGGGACGACGCTGAACGACCGTCCACATTCTCATGTGTTCGTGGGCTGAGAGGAGGGAGGAGGGCTGCTGGCGGTGTTTTTGCATATGTACAATATATGTGAGCTCAAGCAGAAGGGCTAACCTGTAATTCAGTACCAGACAGAGATCACTCTGATTAAACAGCCTTATGGGGCTGTAAAATCAATGGATATAAAACAGCAAAGCACTTCACTGCTGCTGCTGTTGCTGATATGGAAATCAACCCTTCCTTTCCAATAGTAGCAAGTTGTTGCTTAAATGAGTGTTGCAAAATAGGTACATGTAGGGCTACATTTTAATCCAGATTTTAAATACATTGAAGCAATGTGTAAAATGCATTAAAAAACCAGAATGCAATTATTTGCAAATCATCATCTCTTCTTTTGCAAACAGTCCATACATGTCTGGGAACCATCCCAGTCAGCTGCTGGAGTTATGGGAGAGGTATGTTCTCCCGTTGTTGTCTGACATAGAATCTGAGCTGCTCAATAGTTTTCGGTCTACCTCGTCGTATTTTTTTGTAGTTTAGCATCGTCTTGCTGAATAATGCAACGCGTTCCCTGAATAATAGAAGTTGTCTGGGTGAGATGTGCTGGTCTTAAATCAGTATATACCCTTCAGCACTGATGTTTATTTTCACAAGTGCAATTTTATAGCCGTTTCTGATGACCTATACAATCAGTGATGCCGAAATGGGAAATTACAATTAGTAAAATTCAGATAATACCTGATAAAGCATCCATTGTTTCCAAATACAGTTTTAAATTTTGATTTCAAAAATCACAGGACTGTTTTCCACTTTGCCTTTGCCTGGTTTGAAATGGGCTTCAAACCAGAGAATATGGCAGCATCTCTGCATCATGTTCACAGATGGCCTTTTCTTTTGCATGATAGAGCTTTAAAGGTAGGGTAAGGGATTTCTGGATGATGGTATATCTCAATATTTGAAACCAAACAAACAAAAACAGAGAGCTAGCTCCTACCCCTACACCCTCTAGTGCTCTCTGAGTAAACTCAACCCATCTTGAACTCTCCGAAGCGTCTATCTTCTCTCCCCCCCGGCATCATAATTGGATGTAGCAATGTTTACTATGGTCTATTTTTGGAGCCAAGGCTGTATATGAAGACCAAGTTTTTCTTTTCTTTTTTTAACAGATTGTCTTTGACAAGAATGGGAGATATTCACTGAACGTAACTAAAAGCATTCTGGGTTACAAAGTCCCTCAACCTGCCACTAATATTTGTGGATGGATGCAGCAATCTGCACTAATTTCTTAGACTGTAAAAACACGTGTTCCTGAGCCCACGCAATGATTCAACTGCAGTCATGTCTGCTTTTAATGTTGCCAGAGGCCATGAAAAGCATTTGTTATTGACTTTTAGTCTTGGGATTTCTCCAGATTTATTGTAACATCTCTTGATAAGGTTGCATACTGCAAATGATGAGATATTCCAAGTCTTTGCAATTATATGCTGAGGAACATCATTCTGAAATCGTTTCACAAATTTTGAAGGTAGCCATTTTTGCAAATTGGGGATTGTCTTCACAATTTTTACTTCTGAGAGACTGCCTCTTTAGGATTCTCTTTTTATACCTAATCATGACACTGATCTGTTGCCAATTAACCTAATTAGTTGCAACATGTTCCTGCAGGGATTTCTCTTTAGGACCCCCTTTTATTGCCCATCAGACTGAGCTAATGTTGTTCATAAAATTATAACGGTACTGTCATTCATCATTGAGACCCCACCTCCACGGCAGCAACTGGCACATGAAATGATGCATGAAATATTCAGTTTAGGTGTTTTTACAATATATTGTCTTTGGGAAATTACAACTTGAGCGATGGTTTAAATTCAGCATCGTCATCGTAGGTGTTTTTTTCCATTGGCTCAACATATATAAGTCATTTTCACTGGCAGCTATGTGTTATTTCTAACAAAAATACACACAAGTCACACAAGCCCATAATCGTGATTGACACTTCTCCTTAAGCAAACATGTAAATCTTTTTTCATTTTTGCCAGATTTGCAACATTTTACATGTTTCCCAGCCTCCACTCGCAGGTTCAGATCACATGAGTCAGAGAAGCTGTCGCTTCCTGCCAATCAAACCACAGGCTCCCGCTTGTTTTCTAATGTCAAGTTCAGTTCAGTTTGGATAAATTTACCATTTACATGCTCTGGGTTTGGCCTTTTGCCTGTCTCACTTTTACGATGTGTCAGTCTTGCATCTAAGAATTTATTCACATGTCGTCTGTGAACTCATAAAAGTGTTGTGAGAAATTACAGCACATATTAGAAATATCATAAATCCATCGTTACAGTCAACAATAGCTCTAACTGATTGATGAATAATACCAGAATATCAGATCAATAACATCTTGGGGTCCTCCGATGCTAAAGTAAATCCTTGTTCACCAGAACCCCTCAGAATATAGAAGTTCCTGCCGTCTGTGTTCCCACAAGAGTTGCTGTCTCATCAGATTCTATAATCAGACAATGGCAGCAGTCCTCACAATCCTATCTCCTTGGCAAATGTGCCTCTCCGAGGCCATGTGGAGATTGTGATTGTGGAAAAGCTCAAAAATCTGCTCGTGGGTTTAGGAGGCTGCAACAAAAGCGTTCATGGAGCCAAAAGCCGCCGTGTGGACCGGAAGCCACAATGTGTTCTCATAGCTGACTTGGGAAGATCCAACATGGCAGTCGCTTGGCCACGGGATGATGAGGGAAGATGTTGAAAGAAAAGAACGGACATTCTGACTCCCCTTCACAAGGCTGGAATTCCAAGGCTAATGAACTTGCGGCTAAGACGAGCTAACCCTCCTCCGATCCAGGATCGCAGCGAACGGGCCAGCTGACGAAGCACAGAAAACAAATTAAAAACCTGGGGACGCCATTGTTAAATGAGAATTATCTTCTTACTCGTAAGAATTATTATTGTCCAATGGTAAAGCAGTCAATTTGGTTGTTAAACAAGGCACTGACAAACGACGGAGGTGCAAAACGAGTTTATTCTCTATTCTCTAAGTCTGCAGATTCAAAGACAGGTCATTAGAGAATACTGGATCGTTCAGAATGACAAAGACAGAAAAGGCAGACCATTCATCTAAACGACAAGTGGAAAACAAAGAAACCTTGAGCTCTGTCTAGACGTAGACAGTACCATAACAACCGGTGGCCTCAAATGAGGCAGGATTTGAGGCTAGAAGTCATGGCCTTAAGTCATGACACAGCATGACTCAGCAGTTTTAGCAAGTTTAGGCCTCAGAATGAATTTTAACTTTACACTGACGCACGGTGGGTGGATTTCAAAAATGCTTGAGAGGTGATTGGAAAAGGCTTCTATCTCCGTCTATTGCCTTGCTTCAACCAACTAGATAAGGAGACTGTTGGCATCAGCAGCAACATGAAGGGAGGAAAAGACCTTTACCCACTGAGAAAAGCTGGACTTTTTCATTCTTTACTCTTTTATTTGCAAATTAGTTTCTGTTCTAATGTATAACCATATTGGGGGAGAGAGTTACCTATCAGGGCATGATGAAAAATTGCCTGGACCACACTCTAAAATTAGGTAGACACCACCTCAGATGAACAGCAACACAAACCATATTACAGTGTCATTATGTATATTACAAAAACCACAAAAGCAATGTGTTAAAAAAAAAAAGTAAGTACACCCTTTACCCCCCCTTTATAGTGTCTTGCCTTCTCTCTCCAGGTTGCTGGTCCATCTGTTTATTCTGTTTTATCTTGTTTCCTATTGTTACTGCTCCTTGCCTTGTGACTCATTTGGATGGGGGTTTTTTTGCCTCTCGTTTTTTGTTGGTACTTTAGTTAAGTTTTGGATTTTCCTGCCCTTGTAGGGCTTTTTGTTCAGTAAAAGAGCTTCTGTTAAATCATCCCTGCTCTCTATGTACATTGTTGTTCAGTCCTAGTTGGTTAAGTTTAGGGATCACGGTTTTGGTTAAGTAATATCCCCACAGGTCACGCAGAGTGTCTGGACTATGCTGTTCTCATAATACTTGCGTTTCGCTCCAAACCATATGAGGTCGTGGCACAGCTGCTTTAAAACCGGAGCACAATGCTTCCCGTATCCCGTGGGATTCCCCAGTAAAGGCCACCTGAAGTTATTGCTTTGCTATAACTGTGCCAGCGATGAGCTGTGTAGGGTGGAACACAGAAGGCTTGTACACACGTGAATTTAACGTCCCACACCTAGCTTACAGCACTGGTGATGTGTAACATCAACATCATTATTCTGGGGTATTGGTGTTGGTTGAGGTTAGAGTTAGGGCAAAGGGCATGAGAACATGTTATAATAATTTTCTAAAGTTGGACATGTGTTCCTAACACTATATGGACCCACACAATTCGCCCCATATTTGTGGCTCATTCCCATTTCACCATCTTTTTCTATCATGGCCACCCATATATTTGGCCACAGGCTTCGAATTTAGGCCCCATAATAATGAAGCCTGATGGGACCCAGGCCATTCTCCCAGTTCAAGGTCAAGTTCCATTTTGTGCCCAAGTACCCCATTTTTAACACAAACGGGGGTCCACATGGACATTCTGACCGGGACTATATTCTTCTGACAAACATAGCAAGTATATGACTATATTTTTAGGCTAAAAGCAACTTTTTGTCAACAGTTGACTCAATTTCCAGAAGTATTAACTACATTTATGTAATGTCTTCCGTGTCCTGAACTTTTATTACATAGAGATACAAAAGGTTGTCATCATAAATCATACTTCAATATTTTGATATCTAAAAAATTATATATTCTTTAACGTATGAATCAGAAAATATATGGATTTTCTGACACAACTCAAGGATAGTGACAGCTTGTGATACACAATAATGAATGCCAGTCACTTTTGCTCCCACCCTATCAACCATCTGAGCCATTACAGTCAGAATAGCTATTACTGGCTATGAGCACTGTAATAGCAGCGATAATTCTGCCATGCAGCTCTCTACCCAAGCTGTTCATCCCACAGTATTTCAATTTTCCTGTTTCGCTAACAGACTAAACAGACCTATCACTCAACTCCACTCTCCCCAAAACCAGACACTTCCATTATTTCTGTTGCATTTAATTGACAAAAAGAGATGATCTACCAGCGGAGTTATAGTTTCAATGTCAAATAAGGCTTTTAATACTGAGCTGTGAATACTCTCCGGCTTCTGAACATGGACTTTTTGACATTGTTAGCATCTCTTTTTGAGCTCTTAGTGCAACCACAAATCCAAAAGACTTGGGACACTGTGTAGAAAAAAACAAAATGGAATGATGTGCAAATCTCATAAACCCATATTTTAATACCAACAGAACGTATACACGACATATCAACTGAGACATTTTACCATTTTATGGAAAATATGAGCTCCTTTTGACTTTGATGGCAGCAACACATCTCAAAAACATTGGAACAGGGTGATGTCTGCTATTCTGTAGCAACCCCTCTTCTTTTAAGTGAAAAGACAATTTGCTTAAGTTTTAGAAGATAAATGTCCTAGCTAGCTGCTCAACAGTCCTGGGCCTTCATTGTCACATTTTCCTTTCTATGATGCGTCAAATGTTGGTCAAATGTCTGGACTGCAGGCAAGTCAGTTCAGCACCTGGACTCTTCTCCTGTGAAGCCATGCTGTTGTGGTGGATGCAGTATGTGGTTTAGCATTGTCTTTTGTGAAATGTGCAAGGTCTTCCCTGAAAGAGGCATTGACTTGATGGGACCACATGTTGCTCTAAAACCTTAAATGGTGCCTCTCCATTTTGTCTCAGGCCATTTTAGATGAGCTTTGGTCCAATCAAGGTGGTGGTGTTCCTGGATGACATTCCTCTTTTTTCTATGATGCAAGTTCAACTTGCATTTGTGGATTGCACAGTGAACTGTGTTCATTGACAGTGACTTCTGGAAGTGTTCCTGAGTCCATGCAGTGATGTCCAGTGGAGAATCATGTGTTTTCAATGCAGTGCTACCTGAGGGCTTGAAGATCAGACACACCCAGTTTCGACCTTCAGCCTTGCCTCATCAGCCCAGACACTTCTCCTGATCTTTTGATGATATTATGTACTGTAGATGGTGGGATCTTTTAAGTCTTTGGAATGTTACATTGAGGAACATTTTTCTGAAGTTGTTCCACAATTTCTGTCATAAATTAGTGAACCTCTGCCCATCTTTACATCAGGAGCGCTGCATCTCTAAAATGCTCTCTTTTTTTTTTACCCAATCATGTTACTGCTGGGATCCCAGCTCTTATTCCATAGACTTTAGACTCTAAACTCCTGGCACATCCCAGCTAATAACTGCTTTACCTCAGGGCAAGGGGTGCTGGAAAGCTTAGAAGACAAAAGGAGAGAAAAAAAAATCATAAAATAGGAAAGATTAAAAAAAAAAAAATTCACCTCCTGTCCGCTTATCACAGGAAATGCAGCCTCAGCATCTGCCTATGAAAAAGCGCTCTGATGTTTATGCAGAGACCAAAGAACGCTGGGAGCCCAAACAGCCTGGTGCAACCTCACCAATAATGCACAGCCGTCTGATCTTTCTGATGCTTCAGTAATTAACTGATACGTATCGACAGCTTATGTGTGTGTGTGGCAACAGGGTGTAGACTTTGAAACCAACCACCAAGAAATTAAGGTAAATGTGAAACTAAGGCAATTTTTTTTCCAGATTTAAATCATTTGTGCTCCATACTTGATATCTTAATGTCAGTTATTATGACAGAAAAAAAGGAAGTCAGCAGATCAGTGCTGTAAATATACGTGCATGGGTCGACTGGTAATCTGTGCATTCTGGAAAATTCCAGAACGGACATTCGGTCTTCAGCCGTCGGCCCTGTTCAATAACCAAAATTTTTAGTCTATCAACTAACAGCAGAGGGCGCTAAGATGATCATTTATCAGATATAGGCCTAAAACCAACAAAGTGGACTAACGTTAGTGTATGTCAACAGAAAGATGGAAAGCAAAAAACACAAGGAGAAAGTTGGATGAGAAAAATTAAAACTAAACAAAGTGAAGTCACTTGATGCTTCAAAATATAAAAAGCTCAAAGAGCTTTTTGGCAGCAGTGCAACTGCAAGCAGCAGCAGTAACTTTGATGTGGACTTGATGTGGAGCAGAATGGACATCCAACCTGACCAACCACAGGCTGATGAGGGGCAGGTGGGCAGCTGAAGGGATTTCACCGGAGGAGGAGGTACTGGTAAGTGACAATGACATAAAACCAGAGCATTAAACAGGTTATGGTTCTGGATTTGCGGCGTGATGATGAGAAATATGTGGCTTATTGCTGTCAAAATGAACACGTAACTACCAAGCATGCCAGTTATAAATAGATGAGTAGCACAAATGACCGCAATTTCCTATTCACCTCTGCATAAATCATGCAGATTAGGCTCTTTACGTTCAAGAGAAGCATAAGTTTGAGGGGGAGAAGTATTTTCCATTTTGGGACTATTCATCTCTGTCTTCTCTTTCATGGTCTGTGGTGGTGCAATGTGTGTGGAATAGGCTACAAATGTTGTTTGCCAGATGATTGGTTGAATAGTACCCTAACTAATCACTGCAGGGGCAATTTAATTTTTAAAATTAGTAAAAAATCAAGGTCTTACAATAGTATTTGCTAGGTAGTTTAGTGGTTAAGTGGATGGACTCTCATATAGAGGTTTTTGGGTTCAATTTCCACTGCTGTAATATGTTGTTGTGTCCATTTTTATCCCTTGCTTTCTCTCTATCCAATATAGGCCACTAGAACATATTTTAAAAAGATGCTATGACATATAAAACATAACCTGCTAACTGCTGCTGACCAAATGGTGAATAATCTACTCTGTTGGGTTCATAAATGTGTAAATCTGATTCTGATGGAGTCAATGCCTCCCCAGCCATGAATCTCACCACATGTCACTGGTTATGAGGCATTATTTATGTTTACAGATTCAGAAAATGTTCATTTCAAACAGAAAAGGGATGTTCTAAATAAATCTATGGTTCATAAAAGCTACTTTGTCATCTTTGAGTATTATTGCAGTATCAACAAGTGGCCAGTAGGGTGTCTTCTTTTTGGGTTTTTGGGTCAGCCAACATCCTGAATATAGTGTATATTGGTATCACAGATAATAATAAATCTTAAATTAATTTCACATAGATTTAGCAAAAAACTAAAGTGATTTTCATTTATAATTCATAATGGGACAGTCAGACCTACATAATGTTTAAATCTGCTGCATTAAGTTTAAAGTTTAAGCGCTCTAAAAGAGGGAGGGAGATTAATTAGGTGCATTAAGTGGTGAAATAAATATAACTTACAAAAATACACGATCTGCAATTTTTTGCCAGCACTCCTCTCTGGCTTTATTCGCACCTACAGTGTTGCTTTTGGCCGTAAAGATTTCTTTGAAATCCTCAAAGCCCTGCATTATTAAAACCTGCTCCCTCCTGACTGAAATATACGGGCCGCGATCTATCCATTTAATAGGATATAGGCGGAATAGGCGTCAAATGACGCGTCAAACGCCCCCTTTTATGTGAACGCGCACAGAGCAGAAAGCAGAAAGCCGCGGTTAACAAAGATAGTTGATAACCACCGTCGTGGTACCGGTTATTCTCTGATGGCGAGTTTCAGGTTTGTTAAGCCAGCTCATCCAAAGAAAGCCTGGCTGTGTCGAACTTGCTTCGTAGTACACCCCTCAGGTGTTTCAGTTTCATTGTCCAACCCCTGTATATAGACAATACAAACAAAAATCAAAAGTTTATATTTCTTTTATTTTGTTCATGTCTGCTTATAGTAAAATGTTGATGAATGTTGGTTTGACGGACACCCTGTGAATTCTTTACCCCAAAAGCTTTTTCGACTAAATTAAACACACCTTCAAGTTAATGGGATTAATAATGATGTCTTTCATGCTGCCTGCTGCTGATGATAATGATGTCGGAAATGTCATTCTAATTTTTTTTTATTCTCGCATGGAAATCACAGTCAAAGAACCATCATTGATTAGAAAAACGTACAGAAGCATCGTCGAACAATTACTTTTGTTTACATAGACCTGACAAAGAGTGTTTCACCGGGCCGAGCTTGTGATTGTTTGATTGGAAGTGGCTGACGATTGTTGCTTATATTTACTTCTGTTTACCTGCACTCTACATGGAAAATTACAAACAGCAGGTGTTGTTTCTCGCTGTGAAATTAATATCCCCCTCCGCTGGAAAACATGTTTTGTAGATGATGTTTTCTCTGACTGAGAGTGCGTAGAGTGATCCGTGTCTCTGAGATTTAAAACAAATACCTCTGGAGAGGATATATTAGGGAGGACTGAGGATCCAAAAGGAACCAGACTAACTTATTTCTTTTTTTATCAAAGAGGAAAAGAATAAGGGTGATTGGTCTGCCTAGAATTACCCATCTTCCCCATCTGTATCTACACTCAATTTCATGTTTTGCTGCCTTGGCTGTACCTTTTGCCGGTACAGAAAACATGCAACACTGATTTAAGGAGACAGCAGGTGCTGCAAAGAAGAGTGAAGTCAAGTTTCTGACGCGACCACGCTACAGAAGACAGAACGGTAAAAGAAGCTGGTGTACTGTGTCTCTGTGTCATTTTGACCATGTCACTGAAAGTTCATTAACGCCTCAGAACACAGTGTCCACTTTTGAGGGAAAAAAAGAATCACAACATGTCTACTTTTAGGCTCACATCTTCAAGGAATGCTGTTGACATCGCACCTTTCGTGATGATGAACCTCGAAGACTGTAGCAAACAGCTAAAATATGATGTGTTAATGACTTGCAGCTGGAAAGTGTGATTCCGTTTACTCATTTACTGCTTAAATGTCTCCGCTAAGTCAGCTTTAACAGAACCCCTTCACATCTGATGCAAATTCAGCCTCTGTGTCAAAGGACTCAGGGAGCAAGCACTAACAGTCATCTTTTAGCTTAAATGCTGTTCACTTTTCTTTATTTAAATCAGCTCGTTTCTTTTCAAGCCTTCAGTTCATTTCAACAGAACTGTACCGTGACTGTAGCTGTACTGCGCCAGTCTGTTAAAAGGTCTCTGAAGTCTTTAAAATATGATAGAGTTTGGCCGTTAAGAGCTTTGGGTGTGAAGACAATGATTTCAAATTATATCCTGGATTTAACAGGGACCCCATGGACAGATAAGCTATTATACAACATGATGTCATAGGCTAATTCGAAATTGGAGAGCAGATTTTGTTAAATACCTCAATCTGTAAATATATTACTTAATGAACAGATCAAATTTGGAGAGTAATGTGACATCACAGACCCTATTGCGAGAGGAAATATCCATTTTACACGTTGACACAGCCAGGGGTGTCAACGGGAAATTGGAAAAAACTCGAGAAAATTTCAAACACTCTAGAGGTGCTGCTTTAGGAGGCATAAAGAGGTTAGATATCAAAAATAAAAGTAGTTGTTATGAAACAATTAAGTTGCCTATTAAAGGCAAGAATTCAGAATGACTAGTGATTCAGTCACTCATGAACTTCAACAGTAAAACATATCACTGACAACAAGATACATGGATCCAATACTTTAGTAAGCAGTTATAGAAAATAATATGTTAAATTCAACATGTCTTTTTGATGCCTGTAACTCTGAACATTAGCTTTTCTTATTTTTTTTTTATCACAAAAAGCTCGAAACACTGAATAACTAATACTTCAGGCATGAAAATCCCCCATCTTTCGGAGAAATTTGCCATTTTGAAGTCAAAAAGGGTGACCTATGTGAATCGTGTAGATCCGATGACTTTTCTATTTTTTTTTTTTTTGGGGGGGGGGGGGGGGGGGGGGGGGGGGTCGGAGTCAGGAGTTTTTTTTTTTTTATTTAATTATCATATAATTGCCCTACTCTGTAAACTCAGCACTTCAGAAATCTGCAATTTAAATGTACTTGGAGGTAACATTGCTAAGTGGTTTTTAATGTTAATTAAACGAGACAAACGAGTTTACGTTTCCTACCTACATTTACCAGTGTTGAGAAGCGCTGTATATTTCATCCGCGTTGTCTAACAATAAATAAGTACAATAAGGAATAAACATCTCTCCTGTGAATTTTAAAGCGAATAATCATCCATCCAAACAAGAAAGGGAGAAGTAATATCAGAAAATATGTGCTTCGGGCTTACTTTGACTTGGCTGTTGATTTGGCTGTGACGGCGGCTGGATTGTCAACGGGCTCAGTGCACATGCCCTGGATCTCCATCAACCAATCGCAATCGAGAATTACACGTCACGTTCATGGAGGGTACCCCCCCCCCCCGAAAATATTAAACCGGATTTGCACGTATCTCAAAAATGACCCCCAGGATGGAAAAAAACTCGGAAATCCGCGAATCCGCAGAAAATTGACACCCCTGCACAGCTGTAAAACTAATATTAAGAAAAAAAAGACAAAAGTGGTTGGAGTCAACTCAAGTGACAGACCTCAACCCCCAAAACTAGCTGCTGTGAACAGATGTGTTAAGATGTGGTTGAAAAGGGGGCTTTCAGACCACGTTCCTGTGGTATTTTGACCAAATTATATCACACATTTCTTTTAGGAAATTCAATCAGATTTGGTGTGATGGCAGCATGAGCAGCCACACCAACTAATCTAAGGTTGTTGGGGGGACTGCTGTGGAGGGGGGGGCTGCCAGGCCTGCAAAGGAAGAGTCCCAGCTGTCATGGATCTGCACTGATGAGACAGCGGCCTAATTGGACTAAACCATTAGCTTAAAACAAGGGTCTAGAAGAAGTGTAGCTTTTCTGTTTTTGGTTTGGGTTTTACTTTTTCTTTTATATAGTGTTTGGTTTAGATTATTTTTCCCATTGGTTTTTCGTTTCATGTTGTATCGATTAGTCTAATAGTTTTTGTTTTTTTTATTAGGTAGATATATTGTGTGTTTCCCCCCTTGTGTTGAAATGGCCTGACCAGCCAGTATATATGTCTCCCTTATGTGTCAGTGTGCTGGTCAGTTTATGGTTCGGTTACTTGTGTTAAAGTTTGATTGTGTTGACCTCTTTTATGGGCCCAGAGTTATTGTGTTTTGTTTTTTTTTTATTTACAAAAAACCCAAAGAAAACCTTTTTCTTAATATCCTGTGCTACTCTGGTTTTTCAGCTCGGTCCCTCACATGTCGTAAAATGGACATTCCCTTTTTAATATCTGTAAAAATCATACAATTTGAGAGCTTGTTATGGGCTTTATGTGGTTCTTATCTATAGACCCCTTATATTCAGCTGCAGCTATGCTGCAAGAAGAGCATAAAAGACAGAAAAGTGATGATTTAACAATGGGTGATTTATGCCTCTGTGTCAAGCTGGCGACATATATGTGATGTAGCAAAGACAGTGCATCTCCCTAGAGAGAACGTTTGATTACCGGTATGTCGGTAAAAATTACCGTTGCGCTAAATTCATCAGCTCCAATTCACATAAAAAAATGCTTGATTTGCTCCATTGCTATGTTTGAGCTACAAAAGGGAAGCAAACAACCGGAAGCTCAGCAATGCAAGCTACAGCGCTGCAGCAACACCACTCAGCATTTGATGGGGTAAACAGAGCGACATAGATAACAACAGACAAATTTAACGCCGGCTATATGTCTTATATGTTGGCTACATATGCAGTTGAAGTATAAATCAAGCTTAACCTTCCTCTTACCTTTGGGGTCATTTTGACTGAGAACTTAGATTTTTTTCTCGTGCTGCGCAGGTGGGGAATTATAGTTCCCACAAAGATGTATAGTCCACACAACACAGGGGTGGAACAGCCATATAAAAGCTTGCACAGCAGCCTTCTAACCCATTTCTCTTGGTTCCCTGTGTGCACTCTCTCAACTGAAAATGACTGCTTAGGAAAGGTTTCCTGCTAGTCAGGCGCCGTCACATCTCTTTGACCATGAAAGTGACACAGAGGAGAATGTGTCTGAGACAGAGGGTGGTGTTGAGGAGGATCCTGATTATGAGGCATCCTCCTGTGATGGGAATGAGACCCCCAGTGTTGACCCCTCTGTTGTCTCTCGAGCAAACACACTACCTTCCAAAAATGGAAAGTTATTAAGGTTTGTCTCCCCACCTCAACAACGGGGTAGACATAGTGCTGCTAATGTCATCAAAATGGTTCCAGGCCCCAAGTGGATACGCTGTTAGCCATGTCCTAGACATGAAATCAGCATTTGAGCTCTTCATAACATCATCAGTTGAAAAGGATATGCTTGATTTAGAGGGATTAGAAAGTTGGAAAGACTTCAATGTGACCTGCTACATTAGGTTGCTGATTTTGGCAGGAGTGTGCAGGTGAAAAGGTGAAGCAACGGGGGTTCTGGATGTACTTTGTGTAAATGACTGGGGTCAAACTGACCCCAAGGATGAAAGGTGTTGCTAAATTTGAAGGTGATAGGAGGGTAATATGTAACACTGCATGGTACAGATGTACGACAAAAAATAATTATGACTCATCCGTCCATGCATCTATTAGCTTCCACTTATACAAGCTTGTGAGGCAGCATCCCAGCTCTTCCAGAAAAGTGTTAAGGAGTTCCCAAGCAATCTCCCTGACGTCTACCCCGGAGCCTCCGTCATGCCCCAGGTCAGACCCAAGGACATTCCCGACCCAGGGAGATATTCCTGGAATGCCTCATCCAGGAAGCATCACAACCAGATGCTTGAACCATCTCAGCTGACTCCTCTTAAAGTGGAGAAGCAGCAACTGTCATTTTACTGCAACTTCTTTTCCTGCTTGTATCAAAAACATCTTCTGTCGTTCACTACCTACAATTCAGGAGCAAAGGGAAGGGTCTTCTCTTCACTACAACACACCAGTACAGAGTCCCCATTACTGCCGATGCTGGACCAGTCCGCCTGTCAATCTCCTCCTCGGTTGTTTTCTCACTTGTGAACAAGGCCGTAGTCTGGTTAAACTCCTCCACTTGAGGCAACACCTATAATTGAAAATAGAGAGAGAGAAAGAAAAGACAAGCAGCGAAGGATCAATAGCTGAGACTAAACCTGGGGTGGCAGCACGAGGACCTCTGTGTGTGGCGCCGGCTCAACCAAGGTGAGCGACGGGGCACCAGAATCCATTGTATATAGCACAAAGACACGTTATTGCACTCGGGGAATGAGGAAAGTAGATAATTATGACCGCGACAAAGTGCCATCCCCATTGCTATGACAAAATGAAATCCTTTCATCAGCCAGCCCTATCCAAAAAATAGAAAGAGAGGCATTCACATCCCTGAGCAATTACACAGTCTATCCATTCAACCCTTTTTCTATACGTACCTTATCTTGATAAAGGTCGGGGGGGAGGCTGTCAGCTGTCATCAGGCGAGAGGCGTGGAAATCCCTCGACAGACTGCCAGTCCACAGGGTGCAATTATGCAGCGTCTGAAAATTCAGTTGATCCTGACTTTGATGGTGGTCACCGTCTCCATGATGAACAAAATCTCATTTATCCAAGTGAAATGCTCTTTGTCCACATTGGCTACCTGTTGCTAAGCTAATGGGAGTCTTTTTAGAGGGGAACACATGTCAAAATGATCAAATTTCTTTGTTGGAGTAAAATGTGAAATTCATAGAAAGCATAGAAAGCACCAAAAGGAGAAGAGGTCGACGCTTTAATCAGATTTGAAATCTCAAGGCTGTTAGCCTTTTAGCAACTTTTAGCACCAGCAATTTATCCGGTATCGTCAATGGCAACAAAAAACAACAGTAAAAAATAGGATTAGTCTAGTATGAAGGACAAAAAGCAAGCAAACAAAATGTGAGAACATGGAAATGGCATGCTGGGAAAAAAAAATTAATATCCTGCAAACCACAAAGAATTGAAAAACAACAACCGAACAGAGGGGAAATTAAGAATAAAAGACAACCTGAAGAAGTTTATTTTAATTAGCCTTATTATATCAATTTGCATTTTACTACTATTCTAGTTATGATTAAAAAATCAAGGGTCAAATTGCTTTTTTTATGATTAAAATATAACCAGTGAATTATATGATGAGCCAGTATTTCTGATTTAAAAAAGGAGATCATTAAATAAATTGAAAAAGAAAATTGTGGAAAAACAGAAAAGGATGAAAGACAGACATTCTCCCCTCATACCATTTTTATAACCAACTTCTTTTCACACTACAAGATAACCTTTTTCTGTCTTTTTTTTTTTTCTTATAATAGCTATACAGACACAAGCGGGGGTGGGCAGAAATTGATTGTGCTTACAATCAATTGCACAAGTGGCATATTTGTGTTTCTAATTTATCGAGTGTTTTAAAGGAGGAAATGTGGGAGTGTGCTTCACAAGTGTCTCAGTATGTAAATAGCATACGAAAGCAATTTTCAGCTGATTATGTGCGGGATTGTAAAACTGAGGTCATGAGGAGTCTATTCGCAGGAAAATAGCTGTATAAAGACTTTTATCGCTTGTAAATATCCCAGCGAATAGGCTCATTCTCCTCAACGCAGAAAAGATGTTTTTATTTTTATTAGAGGACAATCAAGAGAGAACAGGAGTTGGGATCATTCAGGGTCATTAATAAGGACAAACAGGCAGACTCCGGCTGTGACAACAGCCAGCAAGAAGCATCTGTAGATGTTTACTGACTGGCTCTACTTCAAGCTTTATATTGATATAATTTATTCAGTTGCTTAAGTACTTTGCTTTTGAGCTCCTCCTCCTCTTCACTGATTATATACATAAAAAATATTCTTACACAGACATATCGTATCGGCTACCTGAAAGTCCCAGATAGTTGGTGCACTCCCAGTAAACACGCTCTGGTCGTCTATGGTTTAACTGGCAAGCATTGAGCTGTCCCAAGTTCCCGGAAGTTCCGGGACATATCTCGCCTATTTTGGACTACGCAGGGGTTTCAACAATGAGGCCAAATCACGCTTTTTATACAAGAGTTCATTTGAGAAGTAGATCCATTTGTGTACGTCCACATGTGACCAGGTGGACGTACATTGATGCCATTTGGACGCGCTCTTGTACGTGCCAACATGCGGGTAGCGGGTGGTCAGACTACCCGCTACCCGCGATCGCAAGATACTGAGTTTGCGGAAAAAGGGCAAAAGACATGCCCATTGCCACACCTACAATGTGAGTAAGGGAGTCAGCATAACGGGTAGCGGCTTTAGGGAGCGGAAGATTGCAGTTAGCGGTTAGCGGAGGTTCCTAAACCTGCAATTTGCGGCTAGCGGGAAGTGTACGATTGGGGCCTTTCGTATGAAACTCATGCCTACACTTGCATACTTCTTCCTGAAGAGTTCATTGAGATGAGCATGTTTAATACAGTATAATTCTTTCAAACCATGTGACTCAGGAAATGCACTGTGATTAAAAGGGAGGCAAAATACACGATTGAAAGTTGTTCCTTTTTGGGGGAGTTTAGGGTGCTTTCAGCCTATGAAAAAGTTTTTAAGGTCTTCCAAAAGACAACAGCTCATGAAGTCCCAATGGACGCATTAACGGTGCTTTTGAGTTTTTTCACTTACCGGATTTTGATCGGCATCGTTTCAGCTGAGATTATTTTTGAATAATGTGGAAAAAAATGATTTAACACATCAGAAGGTCAATAAACATAATCGTGTCTACATTTTAATGTTGGCCTGCCATAGGCAACAGGTGGCAGTGCATCGTACACTGAGATATTATCTTGAAGACAATGCAGCCTTCTGGATTGACCTGTTTTTTTTTGTCTAATGTCTGAACACCTCCACAGTAGAAGTATCCCTCATAAAATAAGTTCCAATCATTGCTTTCTCCGTTATTTTGTTGTTGTTTTTTATATATATTTGTCCAGACGCAGTTTTACTTTGGTCAGGTGATAACAAACCAGGCGGGGGGGAAGTATTCATCCGTCTGACGTTTGTCCAGGCGATATCTGGCTGTGAAACATTGAGTCAGCTAAAAGGTTTGAGCTCCGTCAGCACCCTGTGGTGCTTTTACAGTTTAATACAAAGAGGGCAGGCTGACAGAGAGGGCTGCAGCAGAGACCTAATAAAACCCGCACGCACTTGGTTACGTGTGCGTGCACACACAGGGGAGCACTGCTGTGAGCCAGTCATTGTTCATGCCGGTGTGATACGGTACAAAAGTATCCCTGAGAGTCCCGACGAGTGCTGTGGATGGGCACTTCATCACAGCAACTTTTTTTGATGAAATGACATTTGAGTTGTTTATATTTTGTTTGCAGTTTCGAGCAGGCTGGTTTGGAAAGTCCTCTTGTTGGCGAGCTAAATCATTTCTCACTTTGAGTTTTTGACTGAAGCTGCAAAGTGAGGATATTGTAACCACTGCGTCATTGCCGCACGCTTATGTATTAAAGGTCAAAAGCATTTCGTCCGCTTAAACATTTTGGAGACCTTTTGCCTCATGTTGTATATTTGTTATATCTGTCATGACTCAGCTTCTTTGCCTTAAAAGCAAACTGAATGATGTGCTCGCTCATCCCTCGTGTCCTCAGTGGAGTTTGTTTCATGTTTGTTATGAAGTTGGTGCAGATATTGTCATGGAGTCACAATGGCACAAGCTGAATTCAGTTCATTTGGTTAATTTGTCTTCTTATGCCACTGGTTTTGTCTCACTGCTGCATTGTGTACTCACATTTGTGCAAATGGGCCATGGAAAGATCTACTGTTTGACACACTGGTTTAGCTGCTTCTCTGTTAAGTGATTTGACTTTCTAAATGGATTTTCCAGAAGTCGGCCAGCTAACAAAGGAGCTTGAATAGAATTTGCACATGTATTATTAATGGCGTGTTAGTAATAGCTTCTTATTTTCTCTGCAGTTTCTAATTAGAGGCGCAGATACATTGTTAATGCAATTTTCCAATTCAGATAAGTTAATGAAAACTTTCAACAAAACATGCAGCTTTCTGTTTACTAAGAAGGTGCAAATGGTAATGTAAAGCTTCTGAAATATGGCTGTCCAAATCCATAACAATATTAATTAGCCTTACATGGGTAAATACATATGGACTTTAGGGGATGCCGTCTTGTGTTGAGTTTGTATTGTAATGAACATATTTTCTACTCTTCAGGGTCAGTCAAAGTCCACTTGAAGCCTGAGGCAAACCTTCTTCGTGGTGCCACAAAAATCAATATGTTACCGCTAATAAATGGAGCCAAGAAAATAAGGGGACTTTAAAATGAAAATATAAAATGGGCGTCTAAAAAGGAAAGTGCTTAAAATAAATATATAGCTTTATACATTACAAACATAACTATAAACAGAGTTTATTTTTCTATTAAGGGCCTCATATGAAACTCAAAATTCATTTTACAGGTGATTTTAATTGACTTCAAATGATTTAATGTTTCTTTATGCAAGGTTTACGCTTTATAATACTCAAAATTATTCTAAGTATATTAACAATGACAAAATGCATCCACATGTTAACACCCCCCCCCCCCTTTTTTTTAAACTACAGTGCAAAACCATTACAGATAAACTTGATTAATCCACTCGTGCACAAATGGGGAAAATTAATAAATAGATAAGAAGAAGGTTTTAAAAATTGTTGTGGAGAAAATGAGTGAATGTATTCCATAGATTGCATAGGAAGAACTGGACAAACCCTCTGTGATGTCACCCATACGTTATCTGAAGAGACACTCAGCAGGAGATGCTGAGCGCTGATCCTAACTAGCATTATCTTACATTTATTCTGATCAAACTGGCCCGTGCAACCTTATTGCTAATAGGGTTGATTGTCACTGAAACAACATTTGAAACAACCACTGCTGTAGGGTCAATCGAGCTCCACAAGGACCCTCAGCTAGCTGATACTCAGCTAACTGACTGCCACCTGGGGGGTTGCCAGACTTGTGTCAGAGCTCAGTCCAAGCAGAGGACCAGGCAAAGGCAGCAAGCTGATCGTTGGCCAGTGGTCTGGTAAATCAATGTGGAAGGGTCTAGGCCTTGAAGGGTGGCTCAGCTGTAGGAGCCAGCTGTTCCAGCTGCTGCCAGGGCCAGTAGCTGACAATCTAGAGAGTCCTGTGTTTGGGTCTTGGTTTAGTCACTGGCCGTGGACAAAGGTTGCTGCTGACTGATGCTTAGCTAAGCTTCATTTCCTAAGATGCAGTGGTCTGTTAGTAAAGTTACAGCTGACATCACAACAAGCCATATTAGAATTATAATGCATTATTTGCTGATTATTCACAGCTCAGATGTCATAATCTTCGAAGACACTGAGCATTAAGTGGCTCAAGTGAGGACAGCTAGCCGTTAACATCAAACGCTGCAACACACCAGGTATTATGTTTAAATTTAAATGTGAAAGAACAGGAGTCTACAGCCATGCTAGCAGCTATTATATGCTGGAGTGAACCATGGATATCAACTATATTTTATACAACATTTGTGTAAAAATATGATCAGAGAGTAAATAAATGCACCTTCATGTAGTATTAAAAGAAGTGAGAGGATCAACATGTTGTGGGTATTGTAAATCTTAGAACAAGATTTCAGTTTTTCAAAACTCACATGCTAGCTGCCCTTTAGCTTTAGTATTTCAATGCATTCATTACCAATGAAATAAAATGGAAAGAGCAAACCATATTTAATTTCTTTTTTAGACTGTAACTAATAACCAACCAACAAGATCCTGATGAGTTGTAACAGAGGTGAGGGAAAACTACTGGACTTTAACCACAGTAACAGAGTTTGAGATCAGTAGAGGAGCAGCTTTTTTTGGTTTTCTTTTTACCTTTTTAACCCTTCACAAGGTGATGTGGGCCCTGCTCTCCAAATGTTTTACTCTCCTTGTGCTAGTTTTATGTAAAAGCACCAAGGACAGTAACGATATTTATGCATCTGGGGCTGTCTCATAGCACTCAGCTCTGGAAATGAGGATGGTTTTATTGCAGTGCAAGCTTGTGATTTCTGCCATCTGAGGTGTCCTTTTAAAAGCTTATTAATTGAACATTAGTTCACACCAACGTGCATGAGTTACAGTATGCCAAGGGCAGAGGTTTAGTTTCGCTGTCAAAATCTTGGAGTGGGTCTCAATGAATAGTTAAAGTCAGCGGGTCAAGTACATACAGGCTGATGGATGTCGGCTGTGTGCACAGAAAGATGCTACACGAGCTGTCCAAGACATACTGATCGAACCAGTGAATCTGAAGGTCATACTCAAGTTGTAATTATCACCTTTTTATTAATGAGGATGAGTGTGCAGGAAACTGGTCAAAACCAAGATGGAAGGTCAACGCTGCATGCACGAGATGAATGCTAAATACAGGGAACGTGATACATTTGAAGAGAGAAAAAAAATGGGTGGAGTGACTGCACAGGAGACCAGCACCAATGTGGGTCTTTAGCACTATAATTAGCCTTCTATTTCCATACTTCAAAGTCAGTTGAGCTAATATTCCTTTATGTCAAGCTGTGAGTTGTAAACATTTCACACATGGACTGGCAGGTAATACTTACCAAATTAATTCAATTTATTTTTTTTTAAATGACTGCAAATCATTATGGCTTAGACCAGGGGGTTTTCTTTGCTTGTAGAAATATAAAATTGATGGAGAAAAGAAAAAAAATGTTTTGAGGTCACATGAGGTAACATGTCAAATCAAGTCACCAGTGTGTTTGCCTCTTGGTGCTTAATAATTTTTGTGAAATACCTGGCACTTTTAAAGAGGTGAACACTTTTCACATGTTTTGAGTGTTCAAAATATCACCATTCACTATCTTGTGGATGTTAGTTGAGGGCAGCTTAACTGATGACATCCTAAATTTCAGAAGAAAATTAGTAAATACATATAAGTCAAGCTTAGTCTTTTAGTAGTTTAGTCTATAGTTTGATAAATCTGCAGGATTAGAGGAAGATTTTTATTTTTTTCAGAAAACTGCATAGTATGGACATTAAAAATGTCTTTAAGAGTTACTGAGGGGCTCAAACACTTCAACTTGGGACAGTCACAATAGCAACTTACATTGTGAGAGCTAAACATGTGACTATAAGAAGCACACCCAGAACTCATCAAAAGCATTGTTACCATTAGCATGGGGTCCTGGATATGTTTATAGGCCCTAAATAATTGAAGCCGTGTTTCTAATACCAGGCAAAGCCCCACAATAAGAATTTTCAAGAACCTCTACGTGGCTGAAACATGTTCCTGCAGTCAGATAGGAACTCAGACCCGCCCTGAAAATTGCTGTGTAGAGGATGTGTAGTACTCGGTGCTGATTGGATTTACTCTGGGCAGGAGGCGATGTTGTTCAGCTGTATCAACTGGACTTTTAAGACTCTTAAACTATGAGACAGTGTCCTTGTCTCTTCTCATTCATCACCATCATTGCAGTTTATAGAAACACAGCAACCCTCTCAGTTCTTTCAATGTCGATCTAGTCATTTACGTTTATTTTTTTTAATAAACATTGCCGTATTTTTCCCTATTTCATTTATTTATATATCTTTTTTTTGGGAAAACTGTAAGTGGTGCACTGCCACCACCAGGTGTTATGAATTAATGAATTAAGCTAAGTCAGTAGATCCTACTCGGTCCTGTCACCGGATCTGTAAATGGAGACAATGGCTGAAGGGAGCCGATGAGGCAGTCGGCTCCGTTAAAATTCCATCTTTCCTACCTTCTAACCCGGACGCCTGCTAAAACTGGACATGGAGCTAATGGTTGGATTGTTTTAAGACATGGAAGGAATGAGAACTTTGTACACAAAGTAAAGTAACAGATCAAGCTTTTGATTTGTCATGACCTAACATTCAACTATTTTAATTCTTTCAAAAATCCAAAATGTCAGAAAGTCTGACATGAAAGGAAATCATGCTATTAGCATAAGGGTTTGAACTTTGCTTGAAAAAAAAAAAAATAATAATAATAGGGGCCTGTTTTTTTAAAACTGATTATGTGAATCCATGCCCACCTGTATAAATTCACCTCCAACTTCATTGTTCTAAAATTCCAAAACCTTCCTTTTTATTAAATGGTTAAAGTACTCACAGACCCAAATCAGGTTTGAGAAAACCGAGACCAGAGAGATTTAAAAAAAAAAAAAAAACATGCAACCCAAAACCAAACTGGACAAGCCCAGGATCATGAGGAACTGTAAATCTTTTAACAAGACAAGAACAGGGGAAATAATGAAAAGCTGGATAGTGTTCCAACTTCCTCTCACTTGGGATTGTAGAATCAATTCTGTAAAATTTGATTATACTTGAACTGAGCTGGATTAGAACTGGATAGACTGAATTGGACTCTGTATTTAATTTGACTTGTTTGCTTGTTCTGTAAAGTTTCCTTGAATAACTTTACCAAATATATAAATCAAACTTGAGTAGAACTGATAACTTGATACCAACAACTGTGGATATAAAATCTATAACCTGGTACATGAACACTGTGTTGATGTAATTTATTGATGCTTTCATTTAATCCAAGAGGACAGTCAAAAGGGCAGAGGAGAAAAACAAATACAGTTAATCCAAAAATGGCAGAAAGCTCGTAAAGATAGGATAAATTAAATAGGTAAATTGGTTTAAGTTGACATCTTCTAACTTCATATGATGTTAGAGTTTATTCACAAGAGCTTCAGCTGTCCTTTTTTGAAAGTTTACAAATGTGTAGTAAAGATCAAGAGTGTTCTTCCATCTTGGTGGATCTGCTAGCACTCTTTACTAAGCATTATACTTATGCTTCCAAAGATGTCCCCAAAGAAATAAATGTTTTGCTTTTCCAGGAAAGTTGTCCAACTTTATTTTGTTGAATGGAGTTTATTTTTTTGTATTGTGGCAATTGGCTGGGGACTTGGATCTAGCTCTTGAGTGCCTGTTATCTTATTGTAAAAGCAGAAAAGCAGTTTCTGCTTTTATGTGTTATGCTGTTATGTATTCTCATTAAGTTGCATTTTCTTCAATATGACAATTTACAGAGAAGAACCAGACACTTATGTCAGAGTCAGACCAATACCAATGTTTGCACAATAGTTGAAGAGCAATTTAAAGGAGAAACTAAAGCTGAAAGTATTTTGGTGACAGCATATTTAGCTTTTTTTTGGCTGCAAATGTTTTCTAACTCAACTGGTATTTGACCATAGTTCCCACAACTGTTAAGATGACCAGATAGGCCTAAAACACATCTTGCACATATCTTGCACACGAGCAGATAATGAGCATCATATTTACTAAACATCGGCATTCATCTGGTGCAAATATATACGGCAAGATTGAAACCTTGAACTCATTTAAAAGAAAAGTTAAAAACATAGTTGTGATAACCTGACTGGCAACAGGAGTTACAAGTGTTCATGAGCAATTATCTTTGCCCATCGGCAAGCCTCCGGGAATTAGACCAATCGGAGAACAATGGAACAGTTGTCATCTTAAAATAATAATGAGCTTTTGGTTTTAACATGATCCAAGGCTACTTTAAAGGCATGAGAAATGGCTGAAAATGAAACTGAAACTACTGAACTACTATATACTTTAATTAATGAATGGTTTAAGTTTAACTAATCCAGATAACCTTGGTTGGATGACTACACTGTCTAAAATGTTTTGCGGAGAAAAAGGTTTGAACATTTGTCTTGAATCAAACATTAGTTTCACTACTCTTCGCAATATCAGGTACACCCTTTTAAACGTCAGTTGAAGGCTGTATTGTCATACGAGGCTTGCCAAATAATGAAAAAAATTACATGTAAATCCGGATATGGTCTAAAGGCTTTTTACTGTTGGAATTGTGACTGGCACATAGTGTTGGGCTTTGCCTTTCCTTTTCTTTCCTTATCTGAAATATCAAACTAAATTAAGTGTTCCAACTTCCTAACTCACACTTACAACTAAATAACATTGGCATTCTCATTTCACAGACAAAACTGCAGTTCACAAAAAGAATAGACACAGACGGTGGAGACTCAGAGGTTTTTTTTTTTGATCTAGCACCATCTTGGTGAATGTGCTTCATGAACTGGCCTGCTGCCCAGCCAGTAAGGTTTATTTGTATTAATTGTCTCCATAGAGAGGCATATCTCACAATTTGAGAGTTAACAAAGCAAGTGCATAATTAAAGCCACCAAGACAATGACAAGTATGTTATTTTCCCCCTCTCAAGAGGAAAGAAAGTTGCTTAACGCTTGCGTTGCCAGCTATAGTCAGGTAGTCATTATTGAACTACAAGTGGGCGTGGGAGATCACAGCATGAGGTAATGAAAACAATCTATTACAGCTGAGGTAAACAGAGACTTTTCTCTTTGAACAAACACTTGCGTTCTCATCTTTGAAAAATCCATGAGGATAAAACCATTTGACATGTTTGCAAGTCAATAGCTTCAAAGAGAAAATGATGAAAAGAAAGGTCAGCCGCATTAGCATTAGCTAATTAGCTTTATGAGAGCTCATCTCTTCGGAGACTCTGAATCTCTTAAAGAATATACGATTGTATAGTATAATTATTACTTGTTACTTCCCACTCCTTAATGGCAGTCTGAGGTTGATTAATTATGAGCGGCTAGATGATGAGGGCAGAGAGGAGGCTAATTTAGAAGAACAACCTGAACCCTTAGACTTTCAATATGAATTAATAACTTTAAAACTGTGAGCTCAGAAAACCAAAGTTAAATGATGATATTAGCTGGTTAGTGATCACTAACTTCTGGTTGGAAAAGTGGTTGATTTGTGGTTTGGATGTCCAAGAACGTTTTTTACCCACTTTTTCTCTGGCTAATTGAAGCGTGTCAAAAAACACAAATCGGTTTATTCATCAAACCAAGCTGTTCAGTTAAAATAGAGACAATACTGGTCAGCAATATTGGATGAATCAGTTTCTTTTTTTTTTTTCTTTACCATTATCTATACCCCGTTAATCTAGAACCACCAATTAACCGGACATGCATGTCTTACGACTGTGGAATTTAACCGTAGAACACGGAGAAAACCCAGACGAACAGAGGGAGAACATGCAAACACCACACAGAAAGGCCCCTGCATTCAAATTAACTTTTTTCTTTTCTTCTCTCTCTCTTGGTCTAGAAGAATTTTTCTAATTTGTTATTTCAGTCTTTGTTCATAGAACTTTAGATACATTGAATGTCTAGTACCTTGTTAACACAAACCATGCTAGCCTTTGCTCCAAATTGAACACTTGTGCTCTCGCATTTACTGTTTAGAGCGCATTAGTGCAAAGTACACTGTGCGACACACAGTGTCCTTGCAGACTACACTGCAAGCGCCTGAATGGTCCACTCAAAACAGTCAGAGAATTGAATTTGCTGGATACCGCCCACATTCAATGTTTGCAATCTTGCTAAAGCTATGCAGGACAACTTTTTCAATTTTGATATTTTTAGCACCGCCAACAGCAGACTGGACAGAGTAGTTTTTCATGAGAGTCGCCATTCTGCTCTAGGATGTAGAGTAGAACCTGTGAGGAAATAATCAGGCTTTTACACAAATATCGATGTATAATTTCTTGAGAACATGACAAGCAAATTAACATGGATAGTGATGTTTTTGCAATCACAGTCAGTGATACATCCTTGGATTTTTACAGCATTCTTGCCGACTCTGTACTCCGAAATCCACATGCATGGGTTGAAAATTTTAAACCTAGCCAAGACAAAATCATGTGATGGCAAACACCAGAAGGAGTTTTGCAACCACGGCAGAGATTATACAAGTTCCCACAGGAATGAATGGACTAACTTTACATGAGTACACAGATACGAGTGGAAATGAAGCGCTACGGTACAGGCTCACATTTGTGACTATTTTCTGCTCCTATGACGACTTTCTTCAACATTTTCAAGCTGTGTGGAAAGATGGGCTGATGTAACGTCAGTACGACTTAATGTTACTCAACATTTATCAGCTACAACTCACATATCATATATTTGATTTGTTCTAAGGTTAAATTAGGTACAAAAATAAAGCAAGCTCAGCGCTACAAGCTATTTCACGACAGAAAAGAACAGCCAGCGCCATCTATCTTTTCATGGTGTAATTACAGAAAGAGAAAACAAGTAATGGTCCCATCCTGAATTCAATAACTTATAAACCGGTTTTACACGTTTTGCTGCCCAGTTCCGTGTGACTGCACAGACGTGAAGTTGTTTGGAGATAAAAATGCAAAACTCTAATTAAGTAGCTGGATAATTCTACTCAAATGTGGGTCTGTGATGTTACAGTACCCTGAGAATCTGAGGAGAATAACCTATTTTGAATGATGTATTGACATATTTTGAGATCTATTGAGCTCTAAAAAAGTAAAAAGGTTGTATTATGGTGACATTTTTGATTTGTCTTGTCACACATGCACGTGAAGCATTTATCTAATATGTTCCCTTTTAAACAGAGCTCCACATGCAGAGCTAATCTGTCATGTTTTCACACATTAAATATTTAAATACATCTAAAATAGCAAATAAATGGTTTTTTTTAAAAAAGGCATTTACACTTTTTTTCTTCCAATTTCTGTTTTTCGGGAGATTTAGGAACAAAAAAAGCATGCCGACAAAGCAGACTATTCTGACATTTTAAGGATGCGGGGGAAAAAAGCGGAAAGCGGAGGAAAAGGGAAGGCTTAGAACAGCATGGGATGTATCTTCCTGACTGATATTTGGGGAAAGTGGCATAAAGAGTCACTGCTAAGCTCCCTGAGAATGCTGCCATCCCCCACTAGGGAAGCAGAGTAATTACAGAGTGCTTTTGTCCCCATTTGCCTACTGTAATAAGCCTAAAAGCTTGGCAGTTCACACATCCGATAATGAAGATTCACTCAGTGTGGATAGAGCTAGTTAGTTTTGAGTCGTTTACACTGACTGTCAGTATCTTTTGAATACGCCTTACACTCGTTAGCGTGCCCTATTGTTGACATATGGAATATAGTTGACTGTTCACTTGGTTGTACTTCTGCCGAAGGCTGTGTGCAGCAGAAAAAATAAAAAAAATCACAAGCATTCATCTAGAAGTGCTGGATACACTTGCACAATATTAAGTACTCCGGGTGCAGAACACAGCCTGCTTTGCATGCAAACAAGAGTGCCTGTACTTTATGTTTCTGTATGTGTGTCCTTGGCTGAGGAACATTTGGGGCTTTAATTTTTCAGAAGGCATTTTGCTTGTTTGCACTTTTTGTAGCTAAATTATGCTCTACAATTATAATTTTTTTAAGATCCAACCTGTGCCGTGCGCAGTGCAGTGGCCTATAGTGTTACAAGATTTAAGAGTGGAAGTTTTGGCTTTAAATTATTGCTGTAATTCAAATGTTGATTGTGGAACACTGCAATAATGAAACCATCTGCACCCGTAGATTGATATTTACAAGCAACTTCTGCCTTGCCACCAAATAGAAAGACTCTCAGCTTCACCACGGAGTACCTCTTAGTGACTTGTTACCACATGGCATTACTTATGGCAAGTACTCTGTATAAAACACGACAATGACCAAGTTGTCTCTGCAAAATTGTGTTGATCACTTCCCATCCTGTGTTGTAGGCAGCTGCTAAGCTCTGTAGAACAACAAACAACTGCCTCGTCTTTGTGACAGATTGCTTTAAGTGTAATAACACTCGGAAATGAGAGCTTTACTTGTAAGTACCTAGTCAGGGAGGCAATGTTTTAATGCCGATGTGAGGCAAAGTAGCACATCTGATTAAAGACTGTGCCTTCTTCTCTGAAGTCAGTGGGCAAGAACAACAAATCCTGACTTATTATGAAGGTTTAGTATCATGTCAAGATTATATAAAGACCTCATATACTGCAGTGAATAATGCAGTAAGAAGCTTCTCTTTGCTTAAATAACCATGTCAGGAGGAATATAGCCGGTCATAGAAAAGAGTAGGTAGTTATTATTGCTCTGCGTCAAGCAATTTCTTGAAACAACTAAAACTGCAACAAAGGAACTTGTTTTTTACCTCAGTGGGTCTCCCTAGGCATGGAGGGTTAGTCGTTTTTATGACACTGTCCAAGAGTCTATTACTCTTCCAGTCTCTTGATTGGTTATGTCCTCATTTTCTCTTCCTCACTTTTAGTCACATCTGCCATTGTGTCCTCTCTAGGCAGCTAGGAAGGAGATGATCTTGGTCAACTGCCTTGATAACCCCTTAAAGTTGGAGTCTTCTGTCCTCAAACATTGCCTGGATAGCAGCGTATGCAAACAGCAGACAGCAACCATCTCTACTCCTTGGATCCTGACCTCATTATTTCAATTTCTTCTTCTTCGCCATCTTTTTTTGTCTTTTGGCAGTCGGCAAACAACTGAATTGCTCCACTACTGCCCCCTACGTGGTATGGAGTGGTAGTTTGCCAAGTTAGCAATTTCAACTGAGAAACAACAGCCGGGAGGACCAAGGAGAAGCCCGGCCTGTTATTTTCAGCCTCTAAAGGTTTAGCCTGGACCCCTGCTAAACAGAAATCAGCCTAATGCTGTTGATGTGCGACAGTGACAAAAAGCAATATATGCAGTTGTCATGAGAGATGACAGCTGTCCAAAGATATTTTTGTTGGTTTTTGCTGATAGGAGTCCATGAGAGCTGGATGACAATCCATCATAAGAAAATGAAAAATCGTTTTGCTTTAAGAACTGTCCCAAAAAATGTAAAAACTTGGAAGAATAGGGTGTCCAATCATGTTTGAGGAAGATACAAATTTAACTGAGGTAAATGAACAGATATATATCTATATTAGGGATGGAACTTTAACACTTAAATTTTGACTATTAAATAAGAATTAATGTGTTAAAAAACACACATTTAATCACACCTTTCTTAGTCCCCTAATTTCTGTCACACTGGTAGCAGATGCTCACACTCCAGCCCGATAGGTGGCAGGATTATTTGCCCATCGGGAAGAAGCAGCGTTGCCAACTTAGCGTCTTTGTCTGCATATTTAGCAAGTATTCAGAAGACTCTAGCAATGAGCGACAAAATTAGCGACTTTTTCTCGTGGTACTTTGCTGGTGAGACCAAAATCACTCTCAGGTGGCAGTTGATGCAGTCAGTCTAAGTAGATGTTCAGTCCAGTGGCGAAGCCAGAACATATCCATAGGGGTGGCCAGAAGGGGTGGCAAAGAAACTGATATCTTATTTTTTTTCTAAGTGGCAAATCGCTGTCGATCTAGTAGCGCTTTGTCATTTACTTATTTACTTATACAGGCAGTGTAGAATTGTGTAGAATTACATCATGAAGACCTGCATAACAAGTCTCTACTGTATAACTAAACTAGTTTTGAAAAACATTTTAAACAATTGTGAAATTTGTGTCTTTAAATAAATGAAAATCTCATAAGATAATTACAATCTACAACACATGTATATAAAATAATGCATATTTATCAAACAATCCCACAGTTGTATTCTCAAGTTGATTCTCAAACAGAATTGTGCATTTTATTTACAAATGTTGTTGTGATTTCAAGTAAAACTATTTCCAAATTCATCCATGTCAAGGGAGGTAGCCTGCAAATTTAAAACACCCAGGTTACTCAATTTTTTATCATCCACAGTTGATCTTCAGCACCGGACAGCTGCCTGTGAAAGGAGCTGTCCGGTGCTGAAGCTGATCTCAGGTAACTTTTAATCAGCTTCAGCACCGGACAGCTCCTTTCACAGGCAGCTGTACTCACAGGTTTGGAATCACAATCTGAAGACCTCATGAAACATCTCATGGTGGGGCTGAATGGATTTGGTTATTTCAACTATGCTACATGGTGTTTTTAGGCCTGCTTGACTTTTCCCCTCTAGGATTCTTTAAAGCTGATGTAACTCATGTCTCATGTCCTCAGTGCTGCTTCCATAAATAGCATGCAAAGAGTACCAGAGCTGCTTCATCACAAAATGAAGCATTTTTAGGATTCAACGCCTGAATGCCCCTCATCACTTGGCAGTTTTGTTTAGAAAACCGTCTGTTGATCTCAGTGAGCATATGGTCAAGGACTGGGTAAAACAACCATGTGCAAAAATTGTCCTTCTTTTGCTCTGGATGCCCACTGAGCTGGCTCATGACAATATGTCCATCAAGCCTTTCACTGAATATTTTGTCTTTTGGGTGCAGCATCAATATTGTACTGTTCAGCTGTATGGATAATTTCCTTCCACGGCTCTTCAAAGTGTGTTTCAGGCCTGCTGTCCTTGAGAGTTTGTTTAAGACCCTCAACTAAATCAACAGCTAAACCTAAATCCAGATTAGGAGACTGCAGGGCATCAGAGAGGCACCTTGCTTCACCAAAGAACATAGTCATTGTAATTACAAGCCCTACAAACTGGAGCTCCATTTGGGCAAGCGGGCCTCTCGCATCAACTGAGCAATCACTATTCTTTTCCTTCCACTGTTTCCTTTAGGACACTGACAATTGCAGGCAGTCAATCTAGACTGGTTTTACAAGCCTTATTTACAGGCCCACCGCGTGCCACTTAACCTTCACAGCTCCCTCTGTGCCCTGTCATACATTTTCGTCTGCTTATTGAGCCATTCGGTGTGAACGTAGGACCCAGGCACGAATGTGTACAGTCTTTGCACAAGAGAAAAGAAGCACTCAGCTTCAGGGACAGCTTTAACAGTGTCCACAATAACTAGATTAAGGCAGTGGGCATTTTAATGTACATAAAATGTCTGTTCTGCCACTTGCGTAACACTGGCCTGAACTCCAGAGCTCTTTCCACTTATGACGGATGCTCCTTCATAAGCGTGTCCAACTAAATTGTCTCTATATTCCAGCCCATATTTTCCAAGGATGCACATTATTTTGTCTGCCAACCTTGCAGTATTAAGATGCTCTGCAGCTTCAAAGTGCAGAAAGCTCTCCTTTGCGTCGCCCTTGTATGAATACACAAAAACAGGAAAAATGTGTTCCTTTATACTTCTTTGGTTTCAATCTACCATAAGGGCAAAGATTTGACTTCCTTTGACCTCACTGATAATGCTGGACCGAGTCATTTCTACTCAAGTGTCCAGCATTTCATTTTGGGTACGGTGGCCTCTGTATTTGTCATTACTGGTTTTCAGTTTCTTTTTCACAACTCTTATGTTGACCAAGAACCTCTAATATAAAAAGAAAGTTTCCTTTGCTGGCCGAATCCAACGTCTATATGACCCCTTTGCACTTTCTGTGTTGCAGCTAACAGTAAAACTTAATAAAGTCACAGTTTTCCTGTATCTGTTTTGTAAGCTCTTGAGACAATTCAGTCATCAAAGAGGCCTTGTTTCTTTTTTTGTTCCCTCTAGAAGATTTTCCAGGCTAACATAACAGTCATGAGTGCTTCAGACTTAGAATAGGATGCAAAGCCTCCATCTTTGAACACAGCCTTTTTTCAGTTTTTATAGCCATCGGAAGTGAACACTGATTCAGTGTTTGGGAAGGCCAAAGTACCTGCAAGCACAACAATAAACACCATCCTTGCACTGAAAATATTCAATCCATGTATGATGGGAATACCATGAGGTCTAGAAATGTCTTGGGTGTGGGGCTGCCACTGGCCATACCCTCTAGCTCCACCCCTTTCAACCGTCTTCTTCCAGACTGCACATTGTACATTGGTTAGTACTTAAGTTTACAGAAAGTCTTAACAAAGCAGTGGATTTATTCTTCATTTGTATACAAGCAGAGCGCGGTGAGGCACTAACAACAGCCCAGACAGCCGTTGTCAGCACAAGACAATGAATCAAGGAAATGCAGTCATTCTTAAACACTTGTTTATCAATACGTTGAGCCTTGAGCTAAATTCCTCTGACAGCTAATCTCAAAAATCATGCCATGGCGCCTGAGCAATATCCCACATTGGATTAGATATTTTACAATTGATATTAATATAACTGACCCTATTTTTAAAACAATACTCCCCACTTTTTGTTTTGCACCCCACTTTTTGTTGTAAATGTGACAAGCTTATCTAGATCACAGCAGTAGAGGACACTGTTCCCCACTACTGTACACTTCCCCAGTGTACACTTTGCAGGATCAGATTGGAATTTTAGTTTAATTTGGATTGCCAGATCCCCGAAAATAAGAGGAACAACAAACGATCCCCTGGAGGCTAATCACTCTAAACTCCTACCTAACCAGATGATTGAATGACCAGTACTCAGAAAAGAATCAGGTTTCCTATTATGCAAAAGAGGCATCGCTAGCTTTAGCACCACGTGACGGAAGCATGGAATCTCACAGGAAAATAAAAGGAAGAAACACCAAATAATAATAAAAAAAAACCTGATTGAAGTAAATGCCACCAATACACAACATGATTGCAGCAGGACCAGGCGTTTTGCAGGCCCACAACACACAGGAGACGCAGTTGAGAATGTCTGAAGTATTCCCAATTAACATTGTGGATAATTTGTATATTAACACGATGGCAGGATACTGGATCATTAACACCAACACATGGAAGAACCATAGCCAAATAGCATGTCCCACACTAGCCCGAGGTTAAGACTGAGAAACGAGTTTATCATAGACGACGCTGCAAGCACCCAAACCCTGCTCGTAGCTTTCATATGGAACCCCTAAACCGCTATGCCTAAAGAGCACATGACCGATAGAAACAAACAAGCCTCATAAGACACAAGGAGGACATTAAACAAAAGGTGAAAGGAACCTCTCGGACCCCCGATCCGATCGGTGTTACTTGTGAACCGCACTACAGAATAATCCAGAATAGACACATTGCATTCATTTGACACACCCCTAAGTCTCTGCCGCAGTAAATAACTAGGAGGTAGGCAAGCAGAAATGAGGTAACAGTGAACCTAAACACTTTATAGAAATGCATTTCATACATTATCCAGATTATGGAAAGACAGATCATATAATCAGAGTGTTTGAAAATACTTTATTTGTGATATACAGAGGGACAGTGACACGCTATTTGCATCACATACCAACACAGTTATTGAAGGACTCCAGCATCACTGAGGCCCAGTAAAGAGCTGCTTTATGGAGCATCTCATCCCTGGATGTGAACGGGACATGTGGAAATTCTACTATTCTTAATTGGGAAAAAAATTATTTTATTATTGGATTATAACAAAAAAAAGGGGTTTATAATACTTATCAGCTGGCATTTATCATATTTTATAATTAACTTTTCTTCTTTTCAAGATTAACAGGTTAGTGCCTGTCACTGATATATACTGTATATATAAAATGTGTGCCATAATTAAAGCTAAAAGTGGTCCAAGAAGTATAGGTGTGAGTAGGACACTGTAAGAGTGCAGTTGGTGTCCTGTCCAATCATTAAATGGACGACAACAGTTGTCGAACTGACCTTAGCAGTAAAAAATGTAACAGCTGGCTGCATCTCGCTCACAGGCAACATCACTGAACTGCATCATATTTTCAGTAACTGTCTGAAAAAAAAAATTACAGTCTTTTTTTTTTTCCACCCTTGATATATATTTGGCATATTATGGAGAAAAAAAAGCATTTTTTAAAATTATGATCCAAGCATAATCCTGATGGTATTACATTTCCTTCAAAAACATGCTCACTGTTGCAGATTTTCTCTCAGAAGCATCATTTCAAGGAGGCTCCTGAAATCCATTTGTTTCCTGGGTTTATGATTAATTTTTACAGCTGAAATACAAATTGAAAAAAAAAAAAAGACAAGCTGTGGTATTTTTAATTTGAATTTGAAATTTTATAGGTGACACAGTTTTAAATCTGCACTGTTACTGCAAAAGGCTGTGTTGGATGGGAAAATGGTGCTTGGAGTGCTTTACTGTGACATTCTGGTTTTTGCTTTTTCTTTCTATGGTTATGGGTATTTGCAAATACATGTGCTTTCTATTCTTAGTGATCCTTTCATCTGAATATGAAACACTTGCCAAATGCTAGTAGAAAATGTACAGAATAGCAGCTTTGGCTTTTTAATGCGAAAATAATGCCTTGGAAGTGGAGACCTTTGATGCACTGATTGACTGCGTGGCCTCTCCTCTGCTGATTACGGTGGGCGGCTTTTAAGTCGGGCCTTCATCTCCAAACATCATACTAAAAGGTGAATAAATTCCTGCGGGGGGATTCTCAGGGATAAATGACGTTTGTTTACCCGTAGGCGCTCTCAGTCGAGAGGGCATTAACACGTGTCAAGTCACTCAAAGTTGAGTGGTGCGCAAGATACTTGTCCTTCATGTTGTTGAAATTTACAAGAAATAAATATGAGTTGGGTAAAGGTTGATAAATGGACAAAGGATGGAAAAAAACAAAAAAAAGAAACATGCTTACTCCCAGCAGAAAATAAGCATTGTGAATTCTGCTGTGCCATTTCAAAAGAATCTACGTCCTTGTCTGGCACTGCAAGTCATCTGTGCAAAGATCACACAAATCGTGCCCTCAGGCTTCTGTCAGCTTGTCAACTTGCCCCGAGTAACTTGTTGCTTCTTAAAGATGTCAGCAGGAGCTTTCATCATTAACCCCTGGGCTCCCCGGGCTGTGAAGTTGCTGGATGGCATGTGTTTTAAAACAATGACAGGTGGGTGCTTGATAAGTCAATCATTGAGTTTATTCAGTGTTTTTTTCTCAGGATGAATGACATGAAAAACAGGATATATTCCAATTTTGTATGTGTCAGAGCTCAAAATAGGTAGAAACACCAGTTTTTATTTTTTTATTTCAATGCATGTATTTATTGTTGTTATTGTTTATATTTTAGGAGTGCCATTGATAGTGTTATTTTTCCTGAAACTTTTCCACTCTTGCAGCCCCATATCATTGCACATCTACCTCTGTGCTTCACCATAAGGACCCATCCCAAAAAATCTAATTAAGTACCACATTTCTAAAGGTTTAACTGCACTGTCCCAGAACCAAGAAAACAGAAACCTGCCGACTGAAACAGCTCATGGGTCCAAAACTGAGAAAGCTAGAAAATTCACATTCAATTTCAAAATTCTTTTTATATACGTTAAAAAAAAAAATCAGGCTAATTTAGAAAATCATAGGTGTGCTCAACCTTTTTTATTATGTTTCAGTTTTCAATCATTTGGGTTGAAATTTACCCGACCGATTAGCCGAAAACCCCAAAGGAAATAGCAGGAGATAACTTCAGTCCATCCATCCAATGAAAAGTCATTCTTAGATTTATTTAAGTCATTCTTCTATTTCTTTCCAGGATATATGAAGCCAAAAAAATGGCTTTAACCTTTTTGTAATAAAGCCGTTCCTTTTCAGTATTTAAAACGGCTTTGAAACAATTCTTTGTAGCATTTTGGATACCAGTCAATGATTGTTAACTTATAAGAGAATCAAACATTGAGGGCTTTAAATCTTTTTCTTTAGAAGAAATATGTCATGGAAAAAAAAGAATATAACACAGGAAGAATTTTGGATGTAAATGTACATAAAAATGGTTTTATCTCTAGCAATGACACATTGATTACTTTTAAAATAGCTAAAACTATTTGGTTTAATCCATCTGGGCCTTTAGAGGGCGCTCCACAAAATCTAAAATATATTACTAAATCTTTGTGAAGGAAAGAGGAACATGTGGGGTAAAAAGAGAATTATTTCTGCTCCATTTTTTTTTTTATTATTTATTAAGCCTTTATTTAACCAGGTCGGTCCCATTGAGGTACAATGACCTCTTTTCCAAGAGAGGCCTGGCCAAGACAGCAGCCAAAAACAGTTACAATGACAAATAAACACAAACATACAAATCCACTTGAGCATTAAATACAATAAAATGGTAAAAATAATAAAATTAAAGGTTTTCAGTTAAAACAAGTGCAATTTTGGTGTGAAGCAGCTTCAAGGTTTCTTATAAAATTCTTAAAAGTTCCAAGACCGATAAGTTCTTTCAAGTGCAGCGTGTTCTGCAGAGAGTTCCAGGAAGCAGGGGCAGAGTACTTGAAACTGTGTTTCCCTAACACAGAGCGAACTTTGGGCACTTTTAGTAAATAAAAATCATTGGAACGCAGGCCGTAATTGCAATTAGTTTTAGAAATATATTCACTGAGGTACTGGGGCAGTAGTCCCAAAATTGCTTTGTAGATAAAAATATACCAATGTGAAAGGCGCCGTGCTGCCAGATTTAAACTTTCTTCGGTTGTTCGAACACCATCAGCAGAATAAGGGAAACTTAAACTTTAGAGACTTTACGGCAGCACTGAAATGTACACGTTTACAGGTGTCAGCAGGTGTCGATAACTTTAGAGCAACATCAGAGCGGTAACATTGTTACATAAACTACAACACTACAGGCGTTAAATGAGAAATAAAAAGCACGCTTATGTATCAAGAATGGAAGCGCGTGACTGATGTAAATGCTTCAAACATACACATTTGTTATCTACACAAAAGCTGCAGGGTGCATTTTCATAACTGCTGAGCGTTTGAGACGTTCTAGTGTCGTTCTAGTGAAATTAAATAATTAAGTATTTTGTCGTGGAGGTTAAACTAAGTATGGAAGTCATAGCTTGTGACCTTTCCTTTGCTGTAATTGTGTTCAGATTGCTCGTACAAACACGTCAGAGTACACAGGTGGACTGGAATGAAAGTTTGGGTTGTTTGAGAGGCTTTAATACATCACTTCATTACCTTGAAACAGACATCAAACGTCTAACAGTAGATAGTCGTTAATTTTAATGAGGTCAGGACCAGCTCTAAGGCTCTTAATCATTCCACAGGTTGGTGGGTCAGTGAATTTTATACCTTATCTGAATGAAGATACACTTATTTTGTGTGTCGTCATCATTGCAGGTGGAAAGTGATGCTACTGATGATTCTAGAAAAGTCATATGTAAGCTATTTTCATTAATATTTTTTCCAGCATCTAAAACATTTCAGAGGCAGCAGCCTCTGTCAGTGGAACCTCCATGTGGCTGCTCAGCCAAACTGAACGATCAGTAACGAAGGGCATTAGATGGTAACGAAACAGCCAATAACAGCTCAGAGATTCAGACTTCCTTGTTCTGACTGCACTGCGATCAGACCGTCATGACCACACCAACACCACTCCTCACTATGGTGATCATGAAAGCCAGCATTAGGAAAAAAAAAAAAAGAAAGAAAACAACCCACTTGAACCACTCTCTGATCATGCTCAGTTTTTCAGTATGTTATCTATTGACCAAAAGTTCATGTGTGGTGGAAACGTTTTCTACATTGAAATCATCCCTACAGTCAAACATGTTGGCAGCGTTATGCCACATATGTGTCCAGATCTCACCAAGGGGGGAAGATTCACAGTTCAACAAGGCGACATGCTGAAGTAGACCACCAAATCAAACCCCCTGGAGTCACAGGTAGCCCGACCAAAGTCTGGATCTGTGGAGAACGCAGAATGGATGTTCTTCCTGTTAAACTCAACAACTCTGCCAAGAAACACAAGAAAAGACCATGTTTTATAGTCAGATGTGAGGCCAAAAAGGGCTCTTACTGAGTACTGAGCAGTGTGAATACTAATATAGATTGTTCTTTAGTCTTTTATTATAAAAGCATGTATACTGTTAGATCCCCCAAGTGCGGTTCAGTCTCTGACTAGCACTAACTGCATACTTTCATCCAAATGCCTACCCTGCTCCCTCCAATAACTGACCTAAGAGGAATAGCCTAAAAATCCCAACTAGCCTATTTGCTTTGGTATTTTGATTTACAGATTAACTCAATTATAAGATGAACATAATAAAATGGAGAAAAAACAAAATTTCAGTTTAGACTTCAGACTAATGTAATCCTTTAGGATTAAGGGCCAATTCCAATTCCTCCCTTAACCCTCAATCTTTGGGTCGGTTCTTGAAAGTAAGTGTGAGGGCGATCTTGTGACTTAGAAATGGGAAATCCCTGGAGCGCAGTTACGTCTTCAGACTGTGGGGGGCGGCCTTACGCCAAAGCTACATCCAGTCTGTCAGGAAAAGATGACGATAAAGAAGTAGAAGAAGAAGATAATATATATATATATATATATATATATATATATATATATATATATATATATATAATACAAAGACAATACGATGGTTTCATAATATTTATATCTTTATTAACTATGAAAATACTTCGTAGCTAGCTTTTTCTGGTGCCATCTTTTTCGAAGATGTCTTGGGGAAAACATGCAATGCCTTCTGGGTAGCCCTTACTTCCAAGGGTGGTGCCGGAGAATCTCAATATTGAAGGCGATACAGCCCTCAAACTTGTCCCTCAACTTGACGTTCTGAGAATCAGGACAGCACTTGCACTTCATGTATGTTTACGTATGTTCTACTTAACCAGGTCTTTTTTTTTTTTTTTTTAAAGTAAAGTACCACATAAGGCTCATGTTCTGCAAAGAAAAACTCAATGGGTCGAGCACAGACATTAAAAACCAAAGTGAAAACGGTGTGAAGGAGAGCAAAGGAGTCCAGCGGTAACGTTTTAAACACTTCTCCCTCATCACTTTTTCATGTTCATTTATGTGATCACGCTTTTTGAAAATCCATTAATAAGAATGCTAAAGTCCCTCACATGTATTATTAAAATAAATTTTCTGTTGCTACTGACCCTGCTCTTTCTATTAAAAGAAGAAAATAGAAAAGCATTCTCTCCCCAAAACTCAGAGGCTCTGCTGGCTGCGGGTAAGCAGCGTTGGCAGAAGACCACTCCAATCACCACCAATCCCCTCTTTTCTCAAGCCTGCGGAGGCATTTAGTCATCACCAAGAGAGCCTCCTCATTAGCCTTTCAGGCTAAGCACATTTACCTGCTTATCTTATTTCCCGTGTGTCAGCTGGTAAACATGTTGGTAATTGAGGGGAGTATCCCGCCAGTTGAGGAGTTTCTCATTCATACATGATGGCATTGTTTCTATTGGATGGCGACGGTGGTGGTGGTGGTGGGGGGGTCCATACATGGAAGAGAACATGACAGGACTGTTTTAGAGCTGAGGTCTGAACATGTACCTCTGATCAAACAAGTATGAGGAGCCAAACTAAAGGGTTTCATTGATTAGAGGACTGATGTTTATTTTTTTTTTCTTTTATAGAGTTCAATGATACAGGTTTGTTTTTGTAAAGTCAAGAGAAAATCAGTGAGCTGGAGCTGAATATATGCACTGGACTTTGTTCAGTCCAGCTACCACAGAATGAGAAGTGACTGGTGGTCTATCTAACCAAAGTCTGCTGGACTCGGCTGCAACAAAGACAGATGAGGCATTAGGAAACGTATGACAAAGCCTTTGGCGAGTTTTTGATCAATATCGCATTAAAGTGATTGCACCTTTCAGTCAGGGGGCCTTTCGTGTTGAGTCTGTGATCACGGTTAATTAATTTCTAAACTTTGTGTCCGCAATAAAATTGTTGGGAGGGAGGAAAATACTTCCATAACTTTAGCTGTCACAGGACATTTTTTTTGAATACCCAAATTACCCTGCGTCATTAATTTCTTAGCACTGAAGTAATTGATAAATGAGTTGAGACTCATGTATCAGTGGTGGCTGACTGCATCTGCTTCCTGAAACTGCATCCATCCATCCATTATCCACACCCGTTTAGTCCTATGCAGGGTCACGGGGATCTGCTGGAGCCCAGCCCAGCTCTCTTTGGGCAAAAGGCGGGGGTTCGCCCTGGACAGGTCGCCAGTCCGTTGCAACCTAAAACTTAATTTTAAACTAAAAAAAGTGTCACACAAATTAGATTTTTTAAAAGGGACAGCTGTGTCCCCTGGTCCATATATATTAATTCGATGTATGTAACCCTTATAATTTGATGAATATCTATGTACATATCCAACAGTGCCATTGAGGGATGCTGATACCTGGCCTGTGGGTATAAGCAAATACTGAGTACCAATAATATGGAATTATATTTAGTAACTAAGCATTCAGATATACCACAGCAACAAAATCTGGCATTATCAATGACTGACATACCTGGCCATGCAGGACAATTCATTCTAGGTTTTCTTTGGAGAATTTCTTTCATTTTGAAAAAGCAATCTCCAGATTTTGCTGTTGTGGTTCCTCCCTCTTTGACTTAAAAAGCCCATCCGTCCAGACTCTAGAAACCTCATCATTCCATAATGAGCAGTTGATATAGGCAACATAATGCTAACGCTAGATCGGTAATTCCATCCACCAACTCATGTCTCCATCTGCCGACTCAGGACAGGAAGTTGTAGGGCAGTTCTTGCACTGGCATTTAAAGCAACAAAGATGAATCAAGAATCTTCTTATAAAAAAAAAATGATGTGGTACTTTGTGTGGCGTCATTATACTGTTCAGTTTTCAAAGGCACTGCAGCATCACAAAAGTATGTTCCCCCAGCATCACTCATTTTAGCATTTACTGCAGCCTGGAAACATTTGCACGAAGCTGTAGGATGGAACCCAAAAGAGCCACACTCCTTGGAAGAGATGGGCTGAGCAGGGACGCGTGTCTGACTCAGATGTGATGAACCGAGCTGTAAAAACATAGCTAAAAACTGTAGCTTTTGTTTGCTCTCCTTGTGGCGTTTTGACCACATGTCCATTTTATTAAGACCTCAGGAAATCAAGTCAACTTGTTAAAAAGGGTGATAAACTGTAACATCAAGGTATTAACTTTCCTGCAAAGATTTTTCTCAGTGATGCCTTTTTTTAAAGCAACTGTCCACATATATTATAATGGTCAGTTCCATAATTAGTCAACTTTTAAACTCATATATATATTTATGCATTTTGATTTGCAGCAGATTCTTCTTGTGTGCGTGAGTGAGCGAAAGTTAACGTGCCCTTAACTGGTCCTCTTGACAATCTGAACAAACATATTTTATTAACACCCGGAACCCTGATTCTGTCAGAGAGGACTAAAGTCACCGACGGTGAAATATGAAGACAGGACAGACGAAGAGACAAGGCGGTGAAGGAGCAGTGTATGCCGTATGTTGACTCATATAAACAGATGTATACCAACAAAAGACAAATGAACAGCAGACAAGGAGATACATGCATACATGTAAATATTGGGGCTGGGCAACGATTAAAACTTTTAATCGCGATTAATCGCATTATTTCCCTGATTAATCACGATTAATCGCATTGTATACGCAAAATCAAATAATGAATTCAAAAGTAGTGTAAAATGCACTTTTAATGCCAGGGCATTAATGTCATCCTGTTTTTATAAAAAAAAGTTTACAAACAAAATCCAACAAAATGATTGTGGCTCAGCACAATCAGAACATTAAAACAGGTAATTTCTGAGGTAACAGCAGAAACTTTTAATGAGGAGTTCAACTTGTCAGTGGTTATAAATAACCTTTTTTTCTGTTGAATTCTCCATCTGGGAGAACTTTAAAATGAAAAAGTCCATGTTAAAGTTTAACAACTTTACCAATCCGTGTATCAATTAAAAATATAAAAACAATTAAAAGTGATATTTTATTACTTATTTCGTTTTTTTAATCTAACACAAAAAAACGAAAAAATGCCTGTTTTTTTTTTTAATTTCAATTTTAGACTTGGATCAAAAATACGAAATAAAAAAACTGGCCACAGAACTGAATTTGTTTTATAATCGAGGACTGGACTTTCAGTTTTTATTACACATCTGTGCCACTAGATGGAGCCGCACTGAAGTAACAAGTAAGAGAACAGCAGGACAGTGAACACATGGAGCAGATCTGATGTAACATGGAGGAATGACGTGAAAGTTTTGTTGCAGTCCAGATTTTTTTCTTTTTTTTCAGACATAATTGATAGTATTGCTACCTAAGTTGCTACCCGAACTGTAAAGTTCACAGATTTACCGTTCTCTGTTTTAGCTTTTCTTTATGTTTACCTGCCGATTGTCTTCCGGTTCCGCAGCAGGCAGTAACAGACTTTTCAAAACAAAAGCATGTGAGCAACATGCGTTAACGCGTGATAAAATAAATGTCAGCGTTGATAAATTAATGCGTTAACGCGATAATAGCGCGTTAACTTGCCCAGCCATTGTAAATATACACCTACACACTTGTATACATACTTGCAGGGGACGCTGAGAGCTGCACCCCCATCAAAGGGAAATCCCGGAGACCGCCCCAACCATCGCACTCCCATTCACGCCAAGAGCAGCGGCACCACTCCTGCCATGCAGCAGCCGCCAACGGATAATGGAGGCGAAGGAGGAGTGAGAGAAAGAAGGAAAACTGGGGCGACATGACTGACATGAGAGGGGCCAAGAGGGCCACAGCCCCAACCTGCCACCGGTATGGAACACAAGACCTGCACCAATAGGTGACAACAAGGGCGGTCCAAACACCCCATGATCCAGTCTCTCAGTAACACTGGAGTAAAAACAACATGTTATTATATTGAAACATTTCAGATTCTTCAAACCCAGAACATAGTGCAAGTTTTGGCAATCCATTTGCTAAAAAGGTATCTGAAGTCTGTAACTTGACCAACAGGGAAGCTCAGACGAAGCAATGATCAAAGAGTGCAGCAATATGTCCGGAGCCCCTAATTTATTTTCTCTTTGGTCTTCTCAAAAAGCTTCCCCGCTAATCATTATTTCAGAGTCGTATCCGTCGCTTCAGAAATATGATATAGTTTGTTGTCTTCCACGAGTTGAAAGTATTCCCCCCTCCATCCAAATGTCAGCTTGTAGTCTGTGCATGTAAGGGAGTACAAATGGTCAGACACCGTGGGATTACAAATGACAGGCTTCAGAGGGGAGAAGTCAACCAAGAGTCGACGGGTCACTGAGTGAAACAGCAAACAAGATGACAGAGATGGCCTCCCAACACGAGAACAAGGAGAGAAAGCGAAGAGAATGGGAGGGGACGGAGGGAAGTGGGTGGTGGAACAGAGCGATGGAGTACACATGCAGAGAAAACACAATGCTTCTCTGCATCACGGTGTGATGGACGGCGCCCGCCGACTAATAAATCAGAGCTTGTGAAACGGCAGGATGCTGAGAAGGGTATCCGGGGCGACGCTATGCCGCGCTCTGGGCTGCCTGGAGAGGAGCGACGTGTCGGGAATGTGGAAGCAGATGCTCATGCAGGCCTGGCCTCATTTGGCCGTCCTGATGAAAAATGGACAGGAAAGTGCTTACTTGGCTTGCCCTTCCCTCCGCCCCGCCGTCGCTCCTCCTCGTTTCCTTCTCTTGCTCACAACGCACCCTTCGCCTCTCCCCGATACCCTCGGTGCCCTTTCCACCCCCGTCTGTGTCTCCGTGAACCCCGCTGTCTCTCCACAACCTGCTTCCCTTCAAGAAGTACAGGCATAAAACACAAACTGTGGAAACTTCTAGTTCTCTAGAACTAAATGTACTGTACGGACGTTATCCTGCCCTGTTTTTCAAAGGATGACACAGTATACTTATTTATCCACATTGTTGTGGTGACTCAGATAAAAATCATCCAAACACAAGCTACAGCAGAAAGTTAAAAGCGGGTTATGGGGGTAACGTGAATGTCGCCTGTCAGGGTGACGACAAAACAAGAGAGAAACAACAGTCATGAAGAACAATGCATGAAAACTTTCAAAGACTGAGTCAGATACAGTCACGCATGTTAAAATAACACAAAAGTCCAATGAATAAACAACTAAATAAATACAAGCTAAAAAGAAGAAAAAAAAAGACAAGGCAGGAACTCGCCGGAAAGTGTTTGACTGCTGAGTTTACGGAGACACTGACGAATGTGAGAACAGCACGGCGCGTATACGGAGGTGAGTAATGAGCTGAATGAACACAGGTGGTAAAGAAAAACTGGCAGGGATCTAAAGAAAATGTCTGAAATAAAAGTGCAGCGAACACAAAAGGTCCACAATAACAAGACACACACAGGAAATGATTCAAAGATAGAAAAGCTGTTATTACCAAGCATGGGATCACACTGCTTTCACCTTTTATTTAATACAAGTGAAAACTCCATATGAATTATGGACCTCCAAATCTGAAAAATGGAGCCACCGTGGGGTGGGGTTTGTTTTCCAAAGACGTGATGTCACCCAGAAATATCTTACCTCAACTTTTACAGATGCTGTTGATGAGACGGATGAGAAAATCAACGTATCACTCTTCCATTTATTACATAACCAAACATTTACCCAGTAGGTTTATGATCTTAGCTACCATTTCACATCTTTTCCATCACAGCAAAATGCTTATTTTTGTCTAACTGACATTTTTATTTCAAATAAAATGCACTAAAGGGCTTCAGGGCGAAGCCAGCTTATCATTGACAAGCAGCAAACCATTTGACTTGCATGAGTTCCACAGTCCTCAATTATGGGCCCAGTTTCCGAAAACCGAGATGCGACTATGTAGGCTGAAAGCAAAGGATTTTACCATCGATGTCGATTCCCTCATGACTCTCAAGTTGCTTTTCCTTGTGTTTTTGCACATTTTGTTCAGTTCCAGCAGCTTTGTTTCTGAATGGGCTCCAAAGGGGTGACTCACTGACCCTTTATGGGGAACCATGATGACGGTGAACCAGCAATCAGAGCAGGAAACATTTTTCACAATCGATTTTGTAATTCCAAACGTGTGATCAGAAGCCACAGCTGTTGTTAAAGTTGTAATGGGTAGACAAAGGAATTTGACACTCTTGTTGTTGTGATACTGAAGCCACATACATTATGATGTGCTCATATTTGTGTTTTTTTTTTTATCTGTATATATCTTCTGCCCATAATATACTGTTGAACATATAGAGTGAATTCCAGTTCCTCCCTTAACCGTCAATCTCTACCCTCAATCACAAAAATGTGCGCTCCCATGAAGTGCAAGTGCTGCCACGATTCAAAGAACGTCAAGTTGAGGGACAAGTTTCAGGGCTGTATCACCCTCAATATTGAGATTCTCCGGCACCACCCTTGGAAGTAAGGGATAAAGATATAAATGTTACGAAACCATCTTTTTGTCTTTTTTGTAAATATATATTATCTTATATACACCAAGGGAATGGTCCCATTTCTAAGTCACAAGATCACCCTTACACTTACTTTCGAGAACCAAGATTGAGGGCCAACAATTGAGGGTTAAGGGCGAGGGTTGAGATTGAGGGTAAAGGGACTGTTGTTTCATGACTGACCGACAGCAGACTGGATGCTAAAGCGACTACCATTCTAGTAATAAGTTTTTAAATACACCAAAATAATTGGTTCTGGAAGTAGTTTCGTAACCTGAAATTTTCGTAAGTAGAGACGCATTTTCCATGTAAATGCCCTAATCCGTTCCAAGCCCCCCAAAATTCTAACATAATTTTTTTTATAAATTATAAATATTACATGAAATGACATAAAAACCTGTAAGAAATACAAGAACTTGAATAGCAGTTGGAGAGTTCAGACCTCCGCCAAGCGCAACAATTATCGAAAATTTTAAAGTGATCCAGAATCCAGGATTTCTTCCGGATCACACCCAAAATGAAATCAGTTCTTCCTTTTCACATTTCGGACAATTCCTGAAAATTTCATCAAAATCCATCCATAACTTTTTCACTTATCTTGAACACAGACAGACAGACAGACAGACAGATAAACGCCAGCAAAAACATAACCTCCTTGGCGGAGGTAATAAAAATAGTTAGTTTACCTGGATTGCTGGGTTACGCTCATACAGACAAGGGGCCCTCCTAGCCAATGGGATGCCAGGAAGATGCTTAGCGATAGCCAATGGCAGGGCAGCTCGGACGCCCCGCTTTCAAACTGAGATACAGAGCTGACAAGTATGTTTACGTTCAGTAAACTCTGGGAGCTGCGAGTAGCAGCACGTATTGTATTTTTGCCTTTCGTATCCTGAAATTTCTTTCGTAACAAGAGGCAATATTTTCCCATTGAGGCGTTTCGTAACCTGAAAATTTCATATGTAGAGACGTTCTTAAGTAGAACCACTGTTCTGGTTTAGAGAGATCTCCCCTCAGCATAACGTTGCCATTAAAAATCTGCTTCTCAATCTTCTCTAAGTTCAATGGGAAAAGATTGATGGTGATCTCATATCTCACATGCTAACGGTTGAAGAGAAGTGTCGACATCTAATTAATATCTCGCATTGAAGGGAAAATGAAGTCCTGCATGAAGGAGATTAATTGCAAACATGTGGACCCGTAAGCTTTAGAAATGAAGAGTTTGATGAATATTTCAGCTTCTTTCTACGCAGTGTTATACATCTGACCAAGGTGCCCACTCATTATATTTTATTTATGCTTCCTACACTATTGCACCACCTCCTCATCTGTCGTTCAGCTCTACTGAGTGGACAGGCTGCCTTTTGAAGTGTTAACTTAATTATTACTTGAAGCCGTCCATAATCAGGCCCCCTCCTGCCTCCCCGACCTCCTCCGCCACCACACTTCTTCCTGTAACCTCCTTTCTCTCAGACTCTGTCTGCAGACAGCATAGATCTGCATTTCTCTCTTCAAGAGAAACAGATTGTTGCCGTCACAATCTGTCCATGTTCTCACAAAGTACCTCCTTCACTGCAAGTCACGCAACTACACGATCAGTAATAGGCACATTTTGAGCATCTTCTTTGCAGTTTTCCCCTTCTAAACATGTTTTATTTATAACCGAGAGATATCAAACGGCATCTGATATCAATTTATAATAAATTTATAATAAACACGGAAAGCATCCATTACTTTCTCTGTCAAGTGATGACTGGGATCTTTTACCGTAGTAAGGAGCCGTACCACCACGTCTGTACATTGCAGATAACGGAGATCATTGTTCAAACATCATGTTAACACGGCGTCTTAGGGTTTTCTTTCACCATTATCTCTGCCCTCCAGATCATTAAAAAAAAAAAAAAAAAAAGTCAATATAGAACCATGAATCTTTGGCTGTGGCTTGAAAATGAGAGATTGTTTCAAACAGTCGAGGATCTCATAAAGAATTACATTTTCATTAAAAGGCAGCAACATTTTTTAAATATGCGGATAATCTATTCTTATTTGACAGTTTATTCACTTAACTCCGTCCATCCATTATTCCCCGCTCAAAGCTGATTTATGATACCCACGTAGGCGAACGGCCCAGACGCCGCCTTAATGTTGACGCTTGTGCGTAATTGTTTGCATCACTGTTTTATCACCACCAACCACTAGATGGCAGTAGGGGGTCTTTTCTGCAGCGCTGTAGCTCACAGTGCCGGCTGTTTTATTTTGTTTACTTCCTATATGTTGCTTAGACATTGTAACAGAGCAAATACAGTATTAAGTATACGCATCGCTTTGCATAAATCACCCTTTATCCAGGATCAGGTTGGGGGGCAGCGAGGCCCAGACCTCCCATGTCTTACAGCTCCTCCAACATGGAGGACCAGTAGCTCGACTCCGGTGCAGTGTGTTCTGGGCAGCAGCTGAAAGCTTTGGCGTCAGTCCGCTAACTCTCAGCTGTCGAAACTGGCTCTTGAGACAGTTACTTAAATGTGGTGATGATTTGTCAGCAAAAGTCACATTAACCAGCAGAAAGTAAAGGTGCATGGTTTATAAGAGAATTTTAAAAGCAGAAACCAAGAGTCAGTATTGTAGAAGGTTTTCTTTTAACCTTAAAATAATCAAATGCATCAATTATCTCTGAAATGGAACCAAAAACATTAATTGATATTTATCCTAGAACATATTTACATGTGGTTAAGTTTAGGCAAACATCATAGCTTGCATTAAAACATGCAGCCTCATGAGTTCGGTATGAATAGCTTCTTCAGCTCATGATGGAACCGATAACAAAAGAAAATCCTGAACAAGAAGAGAAACTTCAAGGAGAGAGACAGCCCCTTTAAAGTCAATAAACAGCGAGGCTTTTATTCCCAGACCTGCAGGGGGAAAAAAAATCACTTAAATAGTGAACTTAAACAACCTCATCCCCTGATCTAAAGAAATCCAACAGGAGATGGGAAACAAAGTGACTGACATGTATCAATTTGGAAAAGGTTAGAAAGTCATTTCTACGGCTCTGAGACTCAGACAAACCACAGTGAGAGCCATTATCACAAATGGAGAAAACATGGAACAGTGGTGAACCTTCCCAGGAGTGGCCAGCTTACCAAAATGACTCCAAGAATGCACTGACAACTCATCTAGGAGGTCACAGAAGAAGCCAGAACATCTAAAGCCTCATTTGCCTCAGTTAGGGTCAGTGTTCATGATTCGACAATGAGAGAGAGACGAGGCAAAAATGGGATCCATGGAAGAGTTGAACGCAAAGGCCCGGCTCACATTTGCCAAAAGGCATCTTCCTGTTCCCCAAGACTTTAAGGAAGAATATTTTGAGGACTGAAAAGACAAAAGTGGAACTCTTTGGAAGGTGCACGTCTGTGATATTAAAATTGAATTTTGAGGCCTAAATTGCTGTGTCATGAGTCCATGACTTCTGATCTCGATTCCTGTCTGTCGAAGGCCATAGTTTATCGTTCTGGCTCAATCAAGTAGCTAAGTGTTGACACGTAGGCGTCTAGACAGTGTATCTCAAGGTCTCCATGTTTTCCTTCTGTGATGCTTAAGACGAACTGTATTCCTACTGCCATTTGTCATTCTGAACCATCCTGCATTCTGTGATGTGAGCTAATGACCTCTCTGAATTGTATACAACTTGGAGAATAAATCCGCTTTGCACCTCAGTCGTAGTTCAGCGCATTGTTTAACAGCCGATTGACTGCCTCACTAGAACATATTATAGTGTATATACTTATAAATAAGATTTACCCAAATTTCTAAACAACCGTGTCCCATCACATTTGGTGTAAAAAAACTAACACAGCATTTCAGAAAAAGAGCATCATGCCGGCAGCCAAACATGGTGATGGTAGTGTCATGATCTGGGGCTGCTTTGCTGATCCACAACCTGGATGATTTGCTGCAATTGATGGAACCATGAATTCTGTTCTCTACTAGAAAACCCTGAAGGAGGGTGTCCGGCCATCAGCTTGTGACCGCTCAAGCGCACTTGAATTATGCACACCAGGAAGTCCACCTAGACTTTGGTCTAGTCAAAGTCCGGACTTATGTTGTGGCATGACCTTAAACAGGCTGTTCATGCTCCTGCTCCTCCAATATGGCTGAATTAAACAATTAAACTCAGCTTTCCTTAATCTTGAAAAAGGAGAAGGGTCCAGCACTTTTGAAGATCAATTACTAAAGACTAGTTGCATAAACATCCCATCATAAAAATTCTGGAGACACTTTGAATTGACTCAAACAAGTGACCAAATTAGCATCTCTCAGGACCCAGCGGTTTTGCTTAGATTTCTGAGTTAATTCAGGATGCCATTAGAGTGTGCATTTCCAGCCGGACAAAGGAGGCAGCGTGATGGAAATCATGTTTGATCTGTTTAGCGCATTCAATACAATTGAGCCAGAAAATGCAGGAGAATCCCTTCACAGTCGCTTGGTTCATTGACTGTCTGACAAACAGGAGCACCACAGGGGACTGTACTCTCACTGTTTCTGTTTACTCTATACTCCTCAAGAATCCCATCATCTGCAGGACCACTTGGTGGCACGGTGTGGGAACAGTCGCCTCGTACTGAACATGAACAAAGCAAAGGAGGTGACAAAGGACAAAGAATGAGCCAAACAATGTTCCAGGAAGTAGACATTGGAGGACGACAAATAACTGGGTGTTCAGCTGTGCATCATATGCAACAATGTGGACTTTCACAAGAAGGGACGGAGCAGATGGCACTTCTTCAGGAAATCTAGGTCTTTAAATGTTTGCACTATAAGATGAAGTCAGTTTTCTATAAGTCTGTTATTGAAATTACTTTCTTAATTGCAGTCATCTGTTCGGCCAGCAGCATAAGAGCCAGTGATTTAAAAAAATAAAAAATAAAAAAGGAACAATCTGATAATGAGTGCTGGCACTGAGCTGGGGACTGTTCTGGATCCTTGAGACAGAATTTATTTCTATTTCTAAAAAGAAGAATGCCACACAGGCTGTTCAGCGTGATAGAAACAAGGCATATGGCCTTCGCAACATTACAATTAAAGAAAAATAATTTTAGTCAAAGGTTTTTTTTCGTTCAGCTGCAAAGAAGACCAGAACAGAAGGTCACTTCTGCCCACAGCAATAACCTTTAAGAACGACTTCTGTACCAGGAGAGAGAGATGATCTACTGGCCACTTTCTCTTTTTTTTCACTTTTTTTCCCCCTCCATTTAAATGCACTACCTACAATTCACCTTGTAATAAATAAAGTTCTATTTAATTAAGTTAAAATGTGACTTTTAATATAAAACGCACCAAATCAAAGAGGGATATCAGTCATTTATTAACTCTGAGGAAAATTACCTTAGATAACAAATATTAAGTTAAAAAAAGGCTTTACGGGTATAGAGTATAAACTATATAAGAGAAAAAAGAGAAAAATAAATTCCATATACATTCCAGTCCAAGGACAAACCCTAAATGTCATCACGACTAGATCAACAACTGGCTGGAATACACCCACCCCCCCTGGGTCACTAGAAGCTACCTGGTTTAGCTGAGCTTAACTTATGCTGAGTCATGATGGTTGCTAGCGTTACCTTACATTTATTCTGATCAATTCACAATACTAGGAAAACAACTTAACTTAAACCAGTACTGCCAAAGCTGAAAAGAGGACTGCTAGAGTTCTTACCAAGCTTAGCGCAGGACCCTACGAGATTTGGCTAACTGCCATGACCACAGTCGGAGTGAATGTGGCTGGATAACCAACAGTTGGCTAGCACTCTGGTTCTCAGGTCAACCTGGGGAGGGAACCTACAGTTAGCGGTCTAGAATTGAGGGGGTCTATAAAGATTGACTCACTTTTGGAGCCAGCCCTCAGTGGTCATTTAA